>CAHIKZ030001057.1:0-7500 GCA_903632075.3 Acanthosepion pharaonis
GGAAGATAAATTTTTTCTTTCTTTGAGCAAGATTTTTAAACCGAAAGAAGTCTGGCCACACCCACACGCTGAGCGCCGTTGGCTGAATGGTAGCATGAGTGTTGGCGGAGGTAATCATAGAAGAAGGAGGAGGCCTGTTATGCCCCCCGAAGGGATGGGTGTGAGATACCACTGTGAGAGAGAGGGGAACCGTTTGACACCCTCTGAGGCATGGTGAGATACCAATATGAGAACAGAAGAAGGTGGGAAGGCGAAAGCTTTAAAAATGGAGAAAATAATAAAATTTTCCTGACCGAAAACAAAGAAGTGGATTGTGGGTTTGGAATTATCAAGGAACCTCAAACCCCGACAAGCCCACCTGGTTTTGTGGCGTCCATATAAGCATAATTAGTGGGCGAATGAAAAGCAGTTCAGTTCCAGTTGGAGTTGAGTTGGCAATTGGCAGACAATTACAGAGTTAATAGCCCCTGCAGATAGCTGACTTGAAAGGTTCCAGGCATCACGACCTCAACCTCTAGCCAAGAACAATTTATTTTGAAGAACAACTTAGACTCATACCACCAAAACAAGTTTTACGAATATACGCCTGAAAGATACACCAAGAACCAGTTTCTTAAAGAACAAACAACAAGATGTTAAGACTCGCTTAACAAAACACAAAGTGTCACGAATCCATAAAGCCGGTTTGGGAAGAAGGCATGATCCTGTATTCAGCAACCATATATAAAAATATTGTTATCCATTTTTAACACATTTGAACTTTAGGTTATTATTTTATTTTCTTTTACATGTACTTGTGCGATATAGCCCTTGTTAGAACTCTCGACTTGCATTACGGCCCAGCGACTGATTGATTTCTGTCTGCCTAAGATCAATTCTAGCATTAAAGTGAAGTTAGACTGGAAATCAAAGCAGTTACTTGCAACCAGGCGTTGGGCGTGCTGGGAACTTATTAAGGCCGATGCAATCCAACCAATTCCATCTGAATCACCAAAAGGTTAGAATGTCACATTTGGTGCTGCGACAAATACCAAGCCAGTTGGTCATCACAGGGCAGGGCAGGATAGCACGACGGACGCAGCCAGGCAGACGTCACATTTGGCGCAGCAACACCGGGGAGGGGACGTCACACCATTATCAAAGATGACAATTACATTTCAATATATCAACCAATACATATATATAAGCTGCGATGGGTAAATTGTCACCATTTTATATTTTTAATTTGATGTATAGTTTATTTTTGATTTTGTTGACTGCATAGTATAATAGGGTCAGTTGGACACCATCTGTGAGAAAAAAGCACCATAATGCAATTCACTCTGCCAGAAATTTGGAAACAGTATGCTGTACTGCTGTGCATTTGCACCAGAACCTCCAATACAAACATTTCAGAGTGTCTGTGTGTCAATCTGAAGACAGTGCAGAGGATTTGGTAAAGAGTTGGAGGAGTCTAATGGTGATTACGAAGGTGTTTGGAGTGATCACTAGTGATGGTGACATTATGCCTTCGTTTGTTTTCCCACAAAGCCTCAGACTCAACACGGAGACCTACATCAAGTGCTTTGAAGAGGTAGTGCTGCCTTAGGTCAAAATGGTGGCTGTTGGAAGACCCTATGTCTGGCAACAGGACTCTGCACCATGCCACACAAGCAGGAGAACACAGTCATGGCAGTCAGACAATTTCTGCAACCACATCACTCCTTAATCTGGCCACCTAACTCTCCATATTGAAACCCCCTTGATTAATATGTTGTAGGGTGCAGTTGAGTGAGAGATCAACAAAACTCCTTGTAATACCAAAGATAAATTGCAGGCAAGGATGATGGCAGCATTCGCCAACTTAAACAAGGTGACCGTCTAGAAGAGTTGCAGGAGAATCTGAAGTTGTCTGGAGGCCATGATTGAAGCCAATGGTGATATTATTGAATAAATTTACTCTTTAGAATTTCAAGATATTTTTGTGGAATTTTGGTAAATATATCTGTTAAAAATCAGTGTTATTTTCATTTTTCAATTTAGATGATAATTATTTGCACCCATTTTATATATATATATATATATATATATATATATATATATATATATATATATATATATATATATATATATAAAGACATAAACATATTGAGACATTTTTATGTTTATACATTCTTTTTTATAGATACAAATATTTAAGTAAATGCTCTGTTTATAATAAACAGTATTAACAACATTTACCGGCCTGAATGTCTGAGAAATTGTTATAGAAAATATGAGTCCTCCGACAGGAACTGAACCTGTATCCTATACGGAACCATTATATAGCCTGGCGTGCTTTTACCGATTTTGCCAAAGAGGAGCGTTTCGGTTAGCAAGGTCGATTTTACTATTTTTAAACTACAATTTTCCATGATTTTCTCATGTAAATTTATATCTGCTCGATGTGTATCCAAATGTAAACAAATGACGTCACACATTATAAAAAGGATAAAGTCCAACAATTATTTTAATACATTTTTATGTTTATACATACATATATATATATATATATATATATATATAGTGATGGTGGACTACACAAGAATGATTGAAAATGACATGAAAAAGTTTTATAATGATGAAGAACATGAAAATTTAAAAAAAGTAATTAATTTTTGGATGAACACTCTTTGTTCAGATAAAATTATAAGTGAATCTTCTGGTCACAATTTTGCTTGTCATGTGGAGAAAAAGACAAACCTATATTGTAAGAAACAACACATAGTGAAACATAAAAGTGAAAATAGTGTCGCAAAAGGTTTCTTCAAATACCACGAGAGTAATTATTGATAAGACACTTATTATCTTTATGAAAACAATTGAGGATGAAAGAGAAATCTTTCAACAAAAGAAAGTCTACAGTAAACACAACACAATAATGGTCAAGGGATAATTTAAATATTGCTCAGGCTTTATTCATCTTATAATTAAAATTTTATCAAAAATTTATGGCAAAGTTTAAAAGTCCATTCAAAGAAATTTACAATTATTAGACTGCAAACAAGTTTCCAAAGTTAAGATTCTTTCCATTAGAATGCCATAAAGAGTTAACTTAGCTTAATAAAAAAAGAATTTTAAATATTTAATTATTATTCCTGATTGAACAAGATTATTGAAAAAGTGAAAAATTAATATAGACCAAAAAGTAGTTAGCATGATTATAATATAGATAATACTTTATATGGATAAAATTAACATAACTTTCAAGACAAATATGTCAATGGTGACTCAGCACCAAATTTAATTTGTGTAATGGGTTGTAATTTTCAAATAATTTTAATTCGGAAAAAAAAATGTGACTAAAAAATTAAATATTTATTTCAGTTGGTGTAAAATAAGTCTGCAGTAGAGATTATTATAAGCTCAATGGTTACAGTGTTTTCAGTCTAAGGAAGTCAAAATGTGTATTTTGTTAATGGGTGTTTGCAAAAAAACAAACAAAATATTTAAAACATTTTACTGAGTGTCCCTGCAGGAAACTGGTAAAATAGCACCAAGAAACTCTAACTTACCTAAAGGTAAGACCAAAATGGCTGCCTACTTAGAGACACCATTTACAATTTAGTCATACATGGTTCTAGCTCTTTTAAAACTATCACTAAATAACATGCATGGTCAAAAACCTGAATAAAAAGTGAGCTGAATTGACAAGCAGGTGATTAACTTCAAGACTGACTCATTCAGGATTGGGCTCTTTGTGACTATCTACCACAGAAACTAAAAATTAAAAGTGGACAGCGTCTCCATTGTCATAAAATCTACTACTGGCTTTCTTTTTATGGCATGTCACAATCCTATAGATGTTTTTCTTTTATTTTCATTAGCATTAACTCATGGAAAGTAAAATATTTTAAAGAAAGAAAACTAAAATCCAAATTTAAGAGAAATTTCTAGCAGAAATATATAAAATAATAGAAAAAGCATTTTATACATTGATAAGAAAGGGGAATTGTTCAGCCAAGTCAAAAATGTTTCTGTTTTACAGTTCACAATAAAACAGTAGGAAATAAGATTTTTTTTTCACTTGAAATGAGGTCAATGTGAATTTGGAATCATAAAATGTTTCCAAAAATCAAGTTACTTGGCAGATAATTTTGAATTTAACTAATTTTATATTTGATGAAAAGAAAAAAGTACTTGTTCTGGTTTAAAATTTTTCATTAAATTCATTTTTTTATTCAACTAATTTTTCCTTAAAACTTGTCTAATTTAAAAAAAGAATGAAAGCTATTGCATGAAGTTGAATTCCTTTTGAAGTTAGAACAAGTTAAGACAAATAAATAGCAGAAAATCAAAATTTTGATAACATAGCTATTTAGTGAAGCACCCACGTTATCAAAATCATTGTAAACATTATTTATAATAAACATTATCATTAAATAAACAATGAAAATGTCACATATGTTCTTTTTCAACAAAACATTGCCAGATTGACAAAAACAACAGATAAGAACTTACAGATTTAAAATAAACAAAAGGTGAAGTGTGTCGCTAATTTTAAAGATAATTCAAGGTTAAGAAGGGAGAAGAATTTAATGTTAGAATTTGACGGAGAAGAAAAATTTAAGTAGAGGAGTGGTATGGACACTTATCAGTTAAGAAGACCTTACTGTAACCCAAAAAAGCCAATCCTAAACTGCATATATTGAAACTTAAAATTACAAAACTTAGTGAAGGTTGAAATTAACATTTTTTTTTACGATAAGAAAAAAAAAAATTCAAACATCAGATACAAACAAGAAAAGCATTTTATTTTTATAATTCAACACAACTCAAAAGCAGTGACTAATTGTTAGCAAGGCTAGTCTCGTAGACCATTAATGAATTCGATCTTCACTGGGTGCCCATACAAAGATTTGATATTAAATAACTCAACAGAGGATGACATGTCACACAACAGATAACATTTTGATTTTTGATGATTAAATGAAGGCTTAATTAAATACATTCTCTATATAAATTAATGATTCATTTAAATGGCAATTCTGGAATTTAAAATTTTTCAAATCTTAAAATAATAATGGTGAATTTCTCATAAAATGTTTCAGTTCAAAAAAAAAAAGAAGCCATTTGATTTACTTAAATTAAAGTTTGTTCTTGCAATCAAAGTTGTGGAAAAGAAAAAAATCATACTAATATTTTTGTTTACAAAGTAAATGAAAAAGTTCTTTTCATCATGTGAAATAAAATTTTGTATCTTGTTCCTACAAAAATAAGAAAAAATATTTCAGCCCAAAATGAATTTCTCTTTAAGATATTTTTTTTTTCATTTCAGAAAATTAAATAAAATTAAATTAAAATTAGCCCTAAAAATCTTGGAGTTATATAATTTCATGAAAGATAATTTCAAAGCCTGTTTATGTTTTATCTTGAAAAAAATATTGCATTAAAAAAAAGATCAGTTTTTCATAGGGATATAACCATTCAATTTTTATTAATGTGTGTGTATGTATGTGACATGAGGAATGGGATGAAAGAATAGTAAGTAAATTTGCTCTATATGTATATGTCAGCAATGGTGACTCCACTCAACTTCAAGTATTTTTAATGAACATGTCAATTTTGACCAGGAAGGAAATGGGAGGGGGGATGGGTGGCAGCACTTTTTTAAAATTACCCAAAATCAGGAAATTAACCAATTTAAATGAAAATTTCAGTATATATTCATTAATAATTTATTTTTATAATGAATAGGGTTTTTTTATTGAAAAAAAATCTGAGAAAATGTTATTCTTATTTGTAATAACCACTAATATTTTCATGACTAAATTTTACTCAAAAAAATGTTTAAATCACAAATTTTTAATTTTCTGTAAAAATTAATTGCTGATGCATTTCCGCTGAAAAAAAAGTTTTACAAAGATTCCAACACAACACAAATGGGATTGTCTTAAAAATTTGTTTTAAAACAGTATTTCAGTTTTTGGGAAATTTTTTCATGTGTTGAAATCTTTAAAGATTTTTATTTTTAAACAATCATTTCCTTGGTTTTATCTTTCTAGGAATGTAAAAAATAGGAAATAGAAATTTTATTTTAATTACTAGCCATGGACTTCTTGTTTATAAGTAAAAAAAAAATCAGAGATCTTCCTTAGTGGATGATCTAGGAATAAGAAATGATTTTTACCGAGATATATTATCCTCTTAATTGATTTAAAAAAATTGTTCAGAAAGAAAAATTATAATTTAAAAATAAGCCCCCCCCTCCCACCACCACACACACATGGTTGAAAGGTCCAGGGTAGTAAGCATCGGACCTGTTGATTATTATAGTTGATGATAGTAAGTAGAAGAAAAAAAAGTAAAAAGTACAAAAAGCGAAAAAACGCTAATGAAACTAACCCTTTTAGCCTAGGGCTCCAACTTCGGGGGTTCCTGCGTAATAATACGCCATGCGATGTATTAGTTGATGACTGACAATGTAACGTCAGTTTAAAAATAAATTTAAAAAATGGTAAATGGCCATAAGACAGTGCTGAAAAAATGGTAGGGGCTACAACGAGGCCCCAAAAATACCTTCCCAGGTCGGGGGTAAGACGCGCCGGTCCTGGTCCCCATTTTTGTTGTTCTCAACGTTTTTAGAGCTTTTTTGCTACTCCCGTCGATCTGTTCTTAGGGAATTTCGAAATGAATCCTAATATACGAGGATAGGCTGTTCTTGTTCCGCTGTCTATCACGTCTTGCTCAATACTATGCTTGCCCTGTTTCCATTAAGATGTCTGTACATCCCGCTCATGGACAGAACTCCCAATTACTAGGTTAAAACGAATTCTAATTCACAATACAAAACTTTAACAAACAGTCTATCTAGAAATAAATGAGCGAATATTTCAAATCTCGGGCTAGAAAATTTTTAAAAAATATCTAGTTAAAAAAGTAAAACAATGTCTATTTATATCATCTCTTACAAAAACAGATGATCAGAAAAAAATTAGGTGGGGCTAGGAAACATTTTTAATTTAAAAAACTAATAAAAGTCACTTATGCTATCCATAAAGATTTTCTATACTTATACTTATTTAATCATTGATTTTTTTTTTTTTTTAGTTCTGTAACTTTTTTCCCCACACAACTCTCAAACAACAACAATAAAAAGATTACTAGTGTAACTGTACACAGGCTCAAACATAGTGGAAAATTAAAATAAATTTCAATAAAAATAGACATACGCAACTCATCACAGAAAGGAAAACAAAAAAAAACGCAAATTATAACTGGCTGTCTCATTCCTTTTTTCAGGTTTTACGAAGAATTACGCTTGAGCATTTCATTTGACTTGCTCTTGAAAAATAAGACTAAAAGTATCCCAACTAACCTTCAGTTTCAACGCCATAACTGCAGCAAAGGAGAATAATTGTTTAAGCGCTCAAGTCGAGCAGAAATTGTGAATGACTGGTACCCTTATTAATACCCCCTACCTTTAGATACGTTATAACGGCTAAGACACATATTATCTATAAAAGTTGTGACGTAGGAAGA
>CAHIKZ030001057.1:12500-545000 GCA_903632075.3 Acanthosepion pharaonis
CGTATTTCGTATTTGTCAAATTTGTTACAGTCGAATTGGTTCTGTGATTGCTTTTTACGCCACGGTAGGTACCTTAAGGTTTACCGCCACAGATTCACTAAAAAATGAATATACCATGATGAAAAAATGCCCCAAATTTAACAAAAAAAAAAACTCCCAAAAACCAAAAAAAAACGAAGTCTTATCCTCAAAATCTTTTTGTTATTATAAAGAGAAAAGACCAAAGAATTTTTTAAATTATATTTTTTTTTATACTTTCGTTCGAAACTAGTTAAAAATCTTGTTTTTCTTGAGTCTGTAGTGTGGGACAAAGATCAGTATAAGAAATTTTAGCATCTTTTTTGCGGTGAAAAAATACGTTGATTTGGAAATTCTTACAAAAATCAAATAAATGTCGGAGAATTTTCTAATCAATGTGTTTTGTAACGCAAAAGACGCTCAAAGTTCGCATACTAATTTTTAAATTTATGGTACACTGGAGAAACAAGGTTATTAACCAAAATTTCATATGCTCATATTTTAGCGAATCTTTTTAGGTACTTAATTTCATGTCTTATTTTCTTTATGAATAATCAATCGTTTGTTTTTTTGGTTTTTTTTTAACTATTTCCCTGAACACTTTTTAACATAGATTTTTAAAGATTATTTTTGTTTAGATATTTTAGAACCATATTTCAGGCACAAAGACGTTTGTATCTCTTTCTTTTTTACAACAACAACAAACAACTTTTTTTATAAACAAAAGATCTTGCTATTTCCAATTTAGTTAAATAAGCTTCGTAATTGATAAATTAGGTAAAAAAACAAAATGTGCAAAAGGACACGTATCTTTACTGCGTTGTAAAGCACAATTTTCCTCAAACATTCGCATTTAATTGGCACTGATATTTTGTAAATTATCAAATAGATTTTTCTCAAGAACAGGTACAGAAATTGGTCTCCTTTCTGGACAAAGATATTTTCCTTCAGTTAAATAAAATGCAAACGCAACATGATCCCAATGTCGCTCCATTTTTGGTTTTCCTGCAGATGTTGAATATGGTATCCATTCCCAAGGAACTTTTTCCGGTTGGTGCAAATCAAAGCAGAGAAAGTCCTCAATATCATCAGCTTCATCAAGAAGCTCTGAAAACTCTTCTGACTCTGCAGGGCATACTAAAATCGCATACATTATTTCCCGGTAATATTCAACAGGGTCATTCGATTTGAGATAGACAAAAGTTCCATATTTTTTGAAGGACAATTTGTCACAGTTCATTGTTACTTTGTAAGCAGCCAAAAGTTCCGGTATTGAATAAATAAAATTACGTTGAAAATATGGGAAAAGTCTAGCTTTAAAGACACCTGAAGTAACCAAACACTTGCCTAATTCTTCTTTCTCTTTCGACGTTATATTTTCTCCAAATGGCTTCAGAATTTGAGATTTCATTTTTTTAATTTCTTCCGTAAATGTGCTTTTCTTCTCTTCAGTCAAATCGAACTCAGGTGAAGAATAAGGATAAACATGCCACCATGTAAAAAAGCAGTTGTTAAATTCATTGGTTGGCGTTATTTTTGAAGCGATAAAACCTTTTTCTTCTTCAATCAAATGAGCATTTTCGTTCACAGTTCCGTGACACAAGTAATAGAACGGGTAGCGAGGACGCTCGAACATGCCACTGCTTGTTTTTGCTTCAATGTTAGCATTAACAAAATCTCTGTCACTTTTCTGATCATAATTCAAGTCATCAAGTAATATATTATCAGATTTAACGAACTGGTTCAAAACATAATAACACTTAACTTTGTTGTTTTCCCAAAATGTTTTCCAGTCGAGTGACATTGTTTCTTTGGTTGTTGGTGCTAACGATTTTCTTCGGTGTCTTTGAGTGTTACAGATTGCTCACAACAAACAGGAGATTATGGTTACTACTTTCATTTGTATTTCCTGGAAACTCAAAAATTATTCTAAGTAAATCAATAGAAAACAGAAACAGAATGATTTTTGAAAGGCTAAAAAAAAGAGTGATTCTGCTAGATTTGAGTATCTTGAATACCGACACACATACTTAAAAACAAACAAAAAAAAAACAACAAAAAACAAATTCAATGACTACAGTTTTTAACAAAAAATAAACGTATTTAAAATCTGAATTCAATGAAAATTTATCACACTCAAGTTTTAGTTGTGAACTTTCTTGCAATGCGGAAGTGGAGGGTTGTAGTAAACAAAACAAGATCTAGATTTAAAATTCAAATGCTAAGCACTGACTCATTGATTTTGTTAGAAATTAAAAAGACTCGAATTTACAAACTTTGCTTAACACACACGCAAAAGCGAATCCAAAACAAAACTCGTGAAATTTCACACCTTGATGCGAAATGTTTTTCGGCCAATAGAAAATTAGGAAACATTTAAAAACAAAATTTAAATAATCTTCAATTCTCAAAAACAAATTCTTTTACGGACCTTTTCGCGAGCCGACGCGAAGTTTGTTCGTCGTCCAATGGAAAGGCCCGAATCATATCCAGGAGTGAATTCCCAAATGACTTTTTCAAGCCCCACAAACGAAATAAAATACGGGCAAGTTCGCATGTCACCAGAGAGAAGGAGACGAACGTATTAGCGAGTCCCTTGACAAACGTCAAGCGATCGTTATTATTATCTCTACTTTTCTCCCTCACCTCTTTTATACTTGATAAACGAACAGAACATTTGATTTTCTTGTTTTATACCCCTCTTATGGTAGGCTATCTAACAAGGCCAAATCAAACTAATCTGTTTTTTAACACTCATACACTTCACCATAACTGATAACCCACTATAGGGTTTCTCATTATATTCATTTTCCCGGTTACAAAACCAAAACGGAAAAATTAAGATGATTTAATTTTTAAACGAAACCTGCATTTTTTTAAGCATTTTCAGTCGCAGAAATGAAGTTAGCTTTTAAAATGACACCTGCTCTAGCGCAATGATTAATATGCTAACAATTAAACGAAAATAGTTGCGCCACTGGGTGAACAATTCTAAGTGTTTCTGCAGTTTGTGTGTAACGTTTTGCATTGGAGTTAAATTCTGCCAGAATTCCTTTTTTAGTCAGGTTTCACCAGTTTTTATTGTTTAATTTTTAGTTTTAATGATCAGATGCTCGAAGAAAATTATCACACCAATGAAAACTTAGCCTAGAGTTAAGTAAAGAATAAATGTTTTTAAGGAGTGTGTAATATTCAGTTGTTAATTGTTGCTCGCAGCTCGAGGGGACTGTAAGATAAAAAAGAAAAAGTCAAGCGACCACAAATTTCAATTATTCTCTTCGGTATTCTCCTCGACACTTCCTTGGTCAGCTGCTCCAAATTCTTTACAATATTCAGTGATTGTAGGCAAGAATGGAGTAGATAGATTGAACAGGAGTAGCCATTCATTCCTTGTCTCTTGTTTAGGATTGGATTTCTTCTAAAAAGTCTTCTCATTCTCTTTCACTGCCAGCAACGTCTTGCGTCTTAGTGGCATATCGCCTTGCTTATGATGAAATGATAAAAAACAAACCGATCACATTCTCCCACACCCCGTGGCTAAGATTTTTTTTTAAATGTTTTTCTTTTTAATCTTGAAGGTTTATCTTTAGATCTCATGAGGTTTCCTTTTCCATGCTAAAACGACTTAGGTCTGACTTGATTTCTTGGCTCAAATAGAGCAACAGCCACTAAAAGACCGAACCTTTTACGTTTTCCCTTCAATGACAGTTTCCGATTTATTTGTTGTACCTATACATCCCCAAAAAGCGATTTATACACAATCATCAGTACATCAATCTCTCTACCCAGTTTTATCCACGCTCTTTTCAGGCCAGTTTGCGTTATTCACTGACAAGATACCTTCCCTGAAACACACACGTTTTGTTTGTGGGATAATCATTTTTTTTTTTTTTTGCACTAACGTAATTTTAATATTTCTCTTACTTTGGAGTGGAATAATAGTA
Source organism: Acanthosepion pharaonis (assembly GCA_903632075.3). Taxonomy (NCBI): domain Eukaryota; kingdom Metazoa; phylum Mollusca; class Cephalopoda; order Sepiida; family Sepiidae; genus Acanthosepion; species Acanthosepion pharaonis. The sequence continues at coordinate 16,463 of CAHIKZ030001057.1, forward strand.
GTACTTAGTGTCATTAGTCTTCCCTAAATCCTCCAGATTTCTTTTTCTTAACTTTCCGATCATCCTTCATTGGTCATGTACTGATTTTATAAGTTAAATTTTTTAACACACTGAAAATTAAAAAATAAAATAAGAATGTATTTTTTTTAATTCCGCTATTAACCCTGATCGCGTTTTTTATTGTTGCGCTTTTTTAATTCTATGGCATCCAAAAATAATGGAAAACCCCGAACAAAATTGCAGAATCAATTCCTGTCATTCAAGTGTAAGAGATGGTACTATTTTCGTTGTTTAACGCTAAACAGGAGAGAACTATGATCATACATTTCTTGACCAGCCAAAATAAATCAGATGTTGAAAAAGATTTATTTATTTCCTTTTTTGTCATGAGAAAATGTAAAAAAAACTTACGTGGCCCAGACAGAAGAACCACAATGAAGTACAGCTAAGCTCCCACACCCCCACAAGGGCAAGCGATTCCTCTTTCGTTGGAAAGAGATTTTCTTTAGATAGCTTGAGGCATCCCCAAAGAGGGAATGCCGAGAGTAGTTGAGCAGTTTTTTATCCCTAGTCCCATGTACGCGTTGGACTTCCAGTTTAAATCCGGTCTTGTGCCATATTCTGTTCGAACGGGCATGCGGATAAATATAGGGGGCGGAGGGGGTGCACACGTGTCACTGTCACAATGTGTTAAAAATTTATTTATGGTTTGTTTTCCCCCTGAAATCTAATAAATAACTTTTTCAAATCTATAACACTTTTCAGAAACAATTGCTAATGTAATCTATTCAGTTATTGCATTCAACATATGCAACAAAAATTAAGAACTAAAATAAAAATTAGTGAAGCTTAAAAAAATTGATTCAGGTTACAAATCTCGCGTGGCGACGTTAGTTAAATGAGATTTGCATTCGAGATTTGACAATAATCATGGCCGATGCTGGCGAGCAAGAATATGCCGGGGGTTCGTAAATATTACAAATTTCTTTTATTTATTTATATTTGTTTGTATGTTATGATTTTTTTTTTTATTTCGTTCAATACGGGGAACTTGAAGAAATGAAAATAATGAATAAGCTGAGTGTTTATATAGAAGTTGCTACGATTTGTTCACTTCTTTCCTTGCAAGAAATGTCTAATGGCCGAGGAAAGAAAATCACGACAAAGAAAAAATTAAAATTAAAATATATTCGCAATTGCCAAGAGTTAATTTTGGATGCTTTTTTTTCTATGTCAGTAAAGAAATTAAAATGCTAAGCATAATTCTCTGTATGTTAGTACAATTAAAGTAAATTCTTTTTCCTGAATGTAAATCAATACTTCAAAAATATGATTTGGTGATTTTTTTTTTTTTTTTTTTGTGTATTTAAGTAAAAAATAAACAATTTTATGGACATTTTGAACAAATCAAATGGAAAGGATAATTTATAATGGAATTCGTGAGACTAAAATAAAAAAGGAAATGTTTGAAAAAGAATATAATTTTGATTTCAGTTGAAATAGCTTCAAATGCAAAATATTGATCAAAATGCGAAATTAAATTTATTTTAAATCAATGTAAATAGATTCTACAATAATTTTAGAATTCATGGCTCAGTAAAAAAAAATGGAAGTTAAAATCCTGAAATTATTGGATATCATAAAAATGATATTTTTGTAAAAGCGGTTCGTCGAGAAAAATACATTTACAACTGATTTAAAAAAAAAAAAAAAAAAAAAACTAAATTTGCTTAAATATTTTTGACAGAAAATTTTCAGCTCAATTTAAAAGTAAAAATTATTTTGTAAGGAAAATCTTGGTGTCATTTAATTTATAAAAGGAAAATACTGAGTTAATGCTTGCTCCAAAATATGTAAAGAAAATGCCTTAAAATTTTAAGAATAAAATTTTGGAATACTTAGTGTTAATTCTTTTTTTCATGTTTGTACACCACATTGGGTCAGCAGAATTAAGTAAGTAAGTAATGTAAATGTTTTAAAAAAAGATGAAGTAATATTAATTTAATAACGAAGTTGGCACTTTTATTTTATTTTTTTTATTTTTTGTCTTTCAAACAAACTCAGTCACTATCTTATTTCATCAAAATCTACGAATAATATTTATTTTTAAAAATTTGGCATAAGTTTTACTTTTATTTTATTATTATTTGTTTGTAAGAAACTTAGTTTTGTGGTCTTTGATTTGATCTGTGTAAAAACGACGGGAAACTTGAACTTGCAATGAAAATACTAAAAATGTTGGGGTAGAATCATTATGATTGCTGTTGTTTTAAGTTTTTTTAATCCATTTATTGTCTTCAAAAAAAAAAAAAAAAACACTCTCTAGTCTTATCAAAAATGTAATTTCTCTTTTTAAAGATTTCCTTATTGTTTTCTACACTACTGACACTTTCATTCACGTTTTTTTTTTCTCGTCTATTTTATTGTCCATTCTTTCCTTTGTTGATAGCCACTGTGTCCTTTGGTTTTGATATTTGCAAAAAGAAAATTGCAGATAAATTATCAGTTAATTTGGGTTAAAATTGATGTGTTTAAGTTGTATAGTTGATTAATTCAGAGAGTTTTGTTTACAAAATTCAACTTTGACGAGATTTTGGCAGGAGAATTTTGTCATGAGCAATTCTCTTGATTTTTATGTTCATCAGTTTTTGTTTAATTTTGGAAGATCGAATGTTGTATTCTATTTATTTAATTCATATTCTTAAGTATTTGATATTTTCCCTTGGATAGTTGTTTTTACAAGAAGTTGAATGTGTGTCTATTGTTGTAACACAGGTCACCACTTCATGTTAAACAACAAAATGTTACAAATATTCAACTCTTGAGACAATTGGAAGATTTTGCACATGTAATTATCTATAAGAATGAATTTTTAAAAATTATTTGTCACCCCATGAGATTTTGTATTAGATGTAAAGAAAATGCTTTGAATTAAATTAACTGACCATTGATAACTTGACTTTTCCTGAAATCAAATATCCTCAAGAACTAGTCCAAATTCCATCAACTTGGATTATTTCTTGACAGAATTTGATTTTTGCATAGTCCATAAAAATAAAAACAAACTTTTTAAATGCCAACTTCAATAAATTGGAGCATCTGTGAATATTTTCAAAAAAACTATTCAATCGCAATTTTTGTATTGTTTAGTTTTTTTTTTTTAAATGAAAAAGAACATTTTTTTTTTTTTTTTTTTTTTTCCTTTTTTTTCTTTTGGTGTCGTTTATGTTTGATACATTTGATAAGCTTAAATGAAAATTTAATTTATTTAATGTTTTCAGATTGAACTGTTGAAATGCTTTGGGCAACAAAGAATCTTTACAATTGCTATAAAAATACTGAGTTTTGGGATTTTTTATTTATTTATTTTTAGATACCTTTAGAAATACAGTATTTTTGTGCAACTTTTTTATTGCTAATTAAGTTAAGATAATTTCTGAATTTTATTTTGAAAGAACCGTTTACTCTCCACATTAATTTTTAACCTCTCCCTACTCTTGTGTGTTTCAAATATTCTTTTCCTTAACATTTTATAAATTTGACACATTTAAGTTGTAAATATTTTCTTTTTATATAAAACTTCTGAAAGTCATTCATGGCTGTTAAAAGTGTTTGTATCATTGAAAGGTAGTTTCCAAATGACTTTTCTTCAATCTTACAAATTTGCAGTTGCTTTAAAAGCAAAAAAAAAAAAATACCGATTTCCTAAATTCCAGAAATTAATACCAAAATTTAATTAGCAAATACAAATATTTTAGAAATATTAACAAGTTTTTTTTTTTTTTTTCTTTTTCTGTAATTTAAAAAGTAAATATTTTTTTAATATTGATTTTTACATGATAGCAAAGTGTGTGTGTGTGTGTGTGTCAGTTTGCTGTAAACAGATACTAATATATTGATAAATTAGAAGCAAAATCTTATCCAGACATGTTTTTGCTTATCCAAAATTAGATGTTTTTTTTCACAATGGCATTTACAGTTGATTTGTTTTTTTTGTTTTGTATATATGATTGGGGGTGAAATAGATAGAATTTTGTACGAGGGGGGACTGTAAATTAGGTGGGGGGTTATATATAAGTGCAAAATGAAAATAGATAGACATCAACAAAAAATAATTTTTGTTTTAACTTTTATAAATTAAAAAACAAATTTCTTTTTCTTAAACTTGGGTCTCAATCTTCCTCTTCTCAACATAACAGCTATTGTATTCTCACATGACTTGGCTTCTTACTGGAAAAGCAGGAAATTATGCAGAATTTTTTTCCATTTAATTAGAAATATTTATTCCCTTGGCCTACATGGTGAATGATATTTTTATTTAACAAAGATGCAATTACTGCTGTTCATTTCTTCTAAATTCAAAATGTCTATTCACATTTGAAAAATTTTCTGAAAACTTATTTCTGAGATTGACTTTGACTCCTTTGAATGCAAAATATTAATGCATGGAGCCAAGATTTATGTAGCAAAATTTAAAATAGATTTCTTTAAAGTGAATCAATCAGATTATTTGAAGGAAAATAAGATTACATTGATTTGTTTTACTTTTAAAATTCTCTGAAGAAAAATGTTGAATCTGACTTTGTCTTGAGAGAGAATTAGTAATCTTAAGTACTCTTGCATCTGGAGACTGAGGTCTGTTCTTTCGAGTTTTGCTTACTCTTCTTTTTATTCTTTACGTTCCACAGTGGCTGTCATTCGGTCTAATCCATATGACAAGTGTTTCACATTTCCCAGTACTTTCAAATTAACCAGGAACTGCCATTACCTGCCAGCATGGAAAGGAAGACAACTCCAGTGTGCTGACGACAACTACTACTACAACTACAACTACTACGACGACGACAACGACAGACGCTGACCTTAGAGATGAAGATGTACGGACGGCTGACAAAAGAAAAGCCACTGCTGTCGAGGAAGACACGAATCATGAGGACAAGCCAGAATCGAAAAAGAAGTTCTTTCTCAGTTCTTCAACCAAGCCTGAAGAAAGCAAATCTCTTATGAAAAATAATGAAGAGCAAAAACATCCAAAATCTGCTCCTATTAAAATGTCACTTAATACACAGGTCGGTCAATATACATTTGCTTTGTACTTTTACTGTTATTCAAAATAGACCAGATATAAATTGATTGACAAAAAATTTGATATGGAGACTTAAAATGCATAATATAAAAATTATAACTTTTTGTTTTAATGTACAAAATTTCCTAACTGTTGTCATTTTGACTTAATGCACATTCAATTGCAAACAATAGATTATATATTTAATAGGAATAAAATACTCCCACTAAAGTGAGTAACAATAACAATCTACTTGCACTTTAAAAGGACATTACAACATTTCTTTCTCTCCAGTGTGTACAATCATTGGTTTTACTTACTCAAAAAATTGGGTTTTTATGTTTTATGACCTTTTAATTCTTAAGTTTAAATTAGGTTATATTTTATTTCTTTTTTTTTTTTTTTTTTTTTTTTTCCAGAAAAAATCAGAAAGTAAAGCTCCGGTAATGAAGAAAAGTGCTGCTGTTGCAAAAGCTTTTAATCCGGATGAAGAGGTAAATAAGTATTTATATAGCGATGTATACACACATTTTTGAAAAGGGTTTTTACATATAGTTTCCTTTTTTAAAGAGAAGTTTTAACTGAAGTAAAAATTTAAAAGGAATTAAAACCTTATTTTCTGTTTAATTTTCTAGCTTTAGATATTTACATTTTATCAAGTTATTTAAACAATACTCAGTTTGTAGAGATGGTTTTTAAATAATAAAAAAAATGCTGAATATTTTGGGTTACCAAAATTTTTTTTTTTTTTTATAGATTTTAAAATGTCTTGATGTTGAGCTAGTAGGTCTTCTGAACCTTGTAAACATTTGGAATATTTATTCATATCTGTGAATTCATGTATAAAATTTTCTGCTCTTTCGCATGAGAAAAACTGAAACTATCTGTTCATCTTCAAGCACTTCTACTGGTTTACTGATATACATTTAACCATTTTTCTTGGTACAAAAATGTTTTAATCATTTACTTTGAAAATTGGCACAATTTCTATAAAAAACAAAAAAAACAAAAGAAAAAACAAACTTCCAAGCTTGAATTTATTTTGTTCTTTTTTGCTTGACTGTCAATGGATTATTTTGTTTGTTTTTTTTTTTTTTTGTAACAATTATTCTGGGACACATCCACTCATTTGACCAAAAACTTTGTATATCACTTCTCTTTTGTAGAGTGAAGAAGAAGAAATGCCTCCAGAAGCAAAAATGAGGATGAGAAATATTGGCAGGTAAGGCAAAGAGCTTTCTTGGGATGAGCAAATATCAGGTAACTTAGAATTTGATGAGAAAAATAAAATTTACTTGAAAAGATGAAACTGTTTTACTTGCAAAATTCTACTTTTCCAAGTGCCAGTTTCAGAAAATTTTATGTAAAAAAAAAAAAAAAAAAAAAAAAATTTGCACTAGGAAAATATTTTTATTGAAACTACATGCTTGCTTCTGTGAATCGAAATCCCAATATTTTATGTTTTGCTTCTTTTGATATTTTGTTTTTAATGTATTTAATTGATGCTATAAAAATATGTAAGACTTATCATTTCTTAATATTAAATTTTGTAATTGCTTCACTCATTTTCCTTTGAAATGTTCTCTAAGCAAATTCTGGCTTCCAACACTATAACAGTGACTTTCAGTTTTTTCTTCTTCAGAAGCATAAGATTTGCAGAATAAGAGGCCAATTCCTGATTTTCTCAAGCCATAAAGATTATATTTACTTAGTCCAAATGATTAATTTTGAATATGTTTCTTTTTCAAGAGAGGGCTGTAACCATTTTTCTGCTACTTTACTTGCTTTTCAAAATGTTGAATATAAACTTTTCTTTTTCAGGGATACTCCAACTGCTGCTGGACCAAACTCTTATGGCAAAGGACGACTTGGTTTCTGTGACAGGCAAAAAATCTTTGAGCGGGAGATCAAGAAGAAAGCTGACAATCCAAATAATTGATGTACATTTTTTGGCATAACATTGGAACTTTCTATTTAGTCTGTAATGATAATCAACTCCCATTTTAGTCTTTTTCTCTTCACATAAATCATCCATTCACTCTTCTTAAGTTGACTTCATTTTTTTTTTTTTTTTTTTTATTCTTTCACTGCAATTAACACAATTTTCCAACTGACAGTCTCAGAAAACAAATAGAAAATTAAAACTTTTTTTTTTTTTTTTTTTTTTTTTTCTGGGATAAAATGACGCAATCATCTTAATTTTTTTAGGAGTGTCTTTTTTCCTGGATTGCATAGTTATTGTATTTGCTCTTTGATCCCAAAACAAATGCCATTAATTTTGAAAGAAGCATTTTTGTGTCATTCCATCATTGACACACAAACGAGAAAGCATATCAAGGCAGTACTTCTGATTAATTAGCACTTTACAGTTACTTATAGCAATTCTGTTTGAGAAAATACATTGGGCCTAAGTATTTTTTTCTTGGAAGTGATTGTTTACAGGTCAAAAGGCTACAGAAATCTTTAATGCCTGAGCAGCTGTGTGTATAATTGTCAATATTGCACAGAGGTAATGTGTATAAATGGAGACATAAGATATGGATTAGCTGAATACATTTTTAGATCCATTTCTATCAGCCTTGAAAAGTTTTATCTAGCATCACTTTTAATATCTGCCTATATTTCTGAGACAAAGTATTGTAATTATTTACATATGACAATAAAGATTCGGACAGCAGTCCAAATAATGTAAATAATCATTTTTTTAATGGTACAAAAGAAGCTTTTCACTTCAAATTTGGCAGTTTCCTTATTAAGGAATGTAAATTTGTCAAAGCTTAAAATTGTTTTTCTTTAAATTTATTAAAATTCTAAGTTTATCTAAACTACCTGTAAAATATGCAAAACAATGTTCTTGATACTGTTAAAGAATTCAACAAAAGTTGTTTTGACATTTTTCTAGCTATTTAGATTACTATTTTTTAAATTTTGTTTTTACATTTAGTAAATGAAGGTGATGTGGCTCATCTGATAAAAAAAAAAGCATTGGCTCTTCCACTATTCATGAAACTGAAGATCATTAGAACAAAAAATTGCCCACTTAGATTTTTTTTTTTTTTTTTTTCAGAATCCATAAATGTTGGCTGTGTTTTTATGGAATCATTGTGTGTTATAACACTCATTGTTTTCTGTTAAAGAATCTGTTCAGTAATTTTACAGAAACCAAAACTGACAAGATCCTTAAAAAATATGTCACATTGTCTTGGGGATGAATTATTATTATTCAATATTATTACTACCCAGCCCCTACTAATGCCATCAACCTCCAACTCTGTTGTTTTATCTGCTTTCCAGGTTCTTCAGGTAATCTTGTCTATAACATCTCTGTGAAGCAAAGATGACCATGCATCTGAGGATGGATGGAAAATAGATGAATCGAAACAAATTAGTTGAAAAATGAGTAAAAATAAAATGTTTCATTATTTATGAATGGAGAATATTGAGGATAGAATATTTGTAGATAGAAAACATGTGGCTATCATTTTCAAACCCTGTGTAATGGTAAAGATTGCTTAAGGTATGAAACTGACAGAAATCAACACTACATGGTGACAGTCTACACTGAGATATATATATATGAAACTTTCAATAAACATGACTTTTTAAATGTAATGTGTTTTAAACAGTGTTTTGTTGGGTAACGCCCCAACCAATTATGTAACAAACAGTTGGGTTTTTTTTTATATATATATATATATATATAAGGGACAAGAGGAAAAACTATTCTTTGTCAACGTGCTTCATCCTTTAAAGGATTTTATCCAGGTAGTCTTGATAAAGACCCTCAGAGGATGAAACATGTTGGATAAGAATAGTTTTTCCTCTCATCTTTTTATTCATTTTGTTCCTTTTACAAATACATGCTATCTGAAAATAATTTACATATATGTGTGTGTGGACACTGAAGTTAAAACCAAGTGGCCATGACAGGATGTCTCGTGCTTCAACACAATTTTTAAGCCTGAAGATTGTGTGGAAGCATGAAACAGGCTCTCATTGGCACTTAGTGTTGGTCACAATGGCCATTCATATCTATATACACTCAATCTCTGATATTGAGTACTTTTACCCATAAATATAGCATTCCTTACAACTATATTTTTATCATATATAACCTCAATGTATTTTTGAATGTTATTGAAAAAGGAAAATCTGTTTTTAAAACATCAGACTACAGTACCAGATATTTGGGAAAAATAATGAATACATTTGCATGGCTTGATTTGATTTGCTCTTGACTTTTACAGTTCAAGCAGAGTAAGTGGCTTCAGAAATGGATGCAAGTTCAGGTCTTGCAAAATGCTTATTGTTTATTTCTGTACTGTTTATTTGTCTGAGTATTTGCAATGAAAAGTAAGAGAAAAAAAATAATAGGAAAAATTAATGGTTGACGATACTACATTTAATTTTTAAAAATTCAAGAAATAAGTTTGTAGTTTTTTTTTTGTTTTTTTTTTTTTCTAAACTAGCTTTCAATTAAGCAAACCTTTAGAATGACAATTTAAAAAAAAAAAAAACCCAAAAAACTATTAATATCAATATTGAGTTAAGCATAAGAAATGTAGATAGGAAGATGTTACCCCCCAAACTTCAAAATGGAGAGTCTACAATATTGCCAATGGGGGTCTTTTTTTTTTTTTCTCTCAATAGAATTTGAAATTAGCAGCATTCTACAATTGATGAGGGAAAAACTATTTTTCAAATTGGAATTTCCCATTATTAGCATTCAACACTCCTGTATTGCTTGTTTATTTTTTTATTAACCTTTCCTTTTTTTTTTAAGCAGGACATTCCCTTGGGAAGGTGTTATATATCACTTTCTTTTATTGCTGTGGTTTAGGGGTTGTGCTGAATTATCTTTAACAAAAAAAAAAAAAAGTGGAAGACATAGCCAATGCTTTTCATTCATGTGAAAATATTTGATGCTCAAGAATAAGGGTATGTGGACAAATTTTTTTTTTTTTTTTTTTTTTGGTTGGTTTTTTTTTTTCTTAAGACTACTTTTCTGCAAGATTTACTATGAGATTGAATGTATTTGGGTTCCTGAAGGTTTTCTCTTTGACCATACTATGGAGGTCTCCATTAAGTCTGATAACTTGAAATGGGTGTTGATTATATGCTAATAAAAGTTCAATTCACACAAATATTGAATGATCAGTTTTTCACACTGATATACAAAGTTCATATGTGAAGAAATAGAAGTTGATGTGTATCTAACTTGCCTGTGATATTGAAGATGTATTAAAATGATTGGTTACTAAATAATGACTGACAATGCATAGCTAATGATTTTCTGTTTTCTCAGACATTTGGTCTCATTGCTAATCACCCAGCTTTTATCAGCCTCCTACCAAACATACTCTCTCTTTTTTTTTCTTTTTTTTTTTAATTTCATACACACAACATATATGAAGGCACAACCTAATGAAAATAGCATTTGGGCTTTTCTTTCTGGACATTATTATTATTCTTTGGCAATGGCAGACTTGACCAAACAACAAAAATGTTGATAACAAAATATATAGTCTATTGACAACCTGACTGGTAGAATGAAGGGCAATAAGTTTATTCCATGGTTAAATCTCCTTCTGTAAAAATTATTTTTGTTTCCCGAATTAAAAGTTTTTAGCTTGTTTCTTTATTCTTTGAGGTCAATTGTGTCACATTATTTTCTTTCTTTGTCACATGCCATAACTTCTGTACAACATATTGGGAAATTCTTAAATTTCAACATATTTATATAAGATGATAGTCATGTGAATGTTCTACTAAAAAACTGAATAAAATTGTTATAGGAAATTATTTATCTTTTGTTCCTGCTCAAAGGTTAAAATGTTATTCACTTCATTGAAGCCTTTAAATTTATACATTCTTTTAGATTATCCTGTTTTCCAGAGCCAAACATTTTGGGAAGTCATTGAATAGAATTTTAGCAAAGGAAGGGGAGACTTAGAGAATTTCTTAGCAAAACTCAGGAGTAATTACCAACATAACCTCTAATAATTGAAATCTATACTTTCTGTAGCTTGCCAAAATGCTTTTAAAGGTCTGACTCTAGTCTCTTTGTACATAATTCTTTTCCAACCACTGCCTAATAAAATGAGTGATTTTTAGATGCTTGTAAAATTCTAATATGTATATCATTGAATGTAATTTATGACTTGCATTCTTTTAATGTGTGTAAAAGAAACCATTTTAGTCATTTACATGTTGGCCTCAGCCATCAACTTCTATTGCAAGAGAATCAATCAGAAATTGGTGTCTCTGTTATCCTACAGAAGTTTTCCCAACAGAAACCTAATTTTTTTTTAGAAAAATACAGCAAGTGACCAACTAAAGAGCAGTCAAGGTCTAATAAAAACTGAAAGGTTTATAACCATTTCTTCTTAGTTTAAATATTGGGCTTTTATTTTAATTTTCTGAACTTTATTCAAGTGGATGTTCAAGTGGATATTGGGTTTTATATTTATAAAAGGCCATTGAAAATGTCATAATCCATTAAGGCCTTTACAAAGTCACAGATGTTTTGTGATGATGAAGTCGGATGATATTGTGGTAAAAAACATTGAATTATTCAATTTTATTATCACAAATGATTTGTCAATGTTTACTTCTATGAAAGAGTTATTTTTTCTCTTTTATTTATCTGAAAATGTTTAGATTAATATACTTATTTCTGCCTGTTCAACTAACAAGCATATTGACACCCATAACTTATTCTACACCAATTTATTAATGGTTATGTCATGAATTAGTTTTTACTTAATGTTTTTTTTTTTTTTTTTTTTTTTTTTTTTTTAAATCCAGGGCTACACTAAATTTTGTTCTCAAACTTATGAACATTAAATGACAAAGCAGAAGAACTAATATATTTCCCAACAAATTATTGTCTTTTGAGTTTTTTTTTTATATTCTATGATAATAAATTTGTAAATTGAGAAGCCATTTTTTATTAGTAGATAAGATTTTCTCTTTGTTTAGTAACTTACAGAGATGGACCATAATTCCTGTTCATAATAGTTTATCATTCCATTGATCACAGATATAGATTTCATTTTCATGAGTTATTATTAATGGGCATCATTAATTTGGCATTAAAAGGATTTCTAGTGCAATATAAGTTTTGTTTTATCAGGCACGGGAAGCTGCACTCCTTCCTAGTTAAGTAACAGTAATTTTATTTTTTAGTGTCAATTCCAATCAAAAGAATTTCTATAAATTGATCCTGATTGTTGAATCTAGTAGTCATCTGATTGGATTTAAGAGATTATAATCTGGTAATTTTTCAACTTTGTAAAAATAAAACATTTTCTCTCTCTCTTTTTTTTTTTTTTTTTTTTTTTTTTTTTTTTTTTATAGCAGAAATCTTTTAGATAAGGAATCATTATTTATTATATGCCTTATTCAAGCCTGTATGCTCATCTATGGGACAGGTAGTGCTGGTCAGTCCAATTGGAGAAGCAGACAAGTAACAGAAAGTTGAGGACTGGTGAGTATTGATATGGATGGTGAAATGAAAACTTATCAAGAGTTTGGTTCAAAATTCTTAGTGGGTTTATCACATGATGAAAACAGATACGGTGGCCAAAACCTGGCTATAACAGCCAAAATGAACTTGTTTGATTAATAACATAAAAGGGACAGTTGTTTACTAATCAACACATTAAATTCCTGCATTACTTATTATTTTTTAAGTTTTTATAATTAACTTGAGAAAAAAATCTCACTGAGTTGCAGCCATAAGTATAAATAAATCCAATTCTAAAATATTGTTTGAAAAATCATAATTTTAAGACTTGTGCTTTCATGATTAGTTATAAATCAATAATACAAAAGTCAAGTGCTGGTCTACAAACATGAATTTACTCGGGACAGGCTTCATTTTAAATGTTCAAACTAAAAAAGGTAGAGATTATTTATCATTTGAACTTTGGTAATTTTTAAAAAGATGCATCTTTCCGACTGTCAGGTGGCTGAAATATTTGATGAAAAAGTAACATTTTACCTTGGGTCATCAAAACTATTCATGCAGTTGATAAACAAGAATCAAAATGTTGACAATATGAATTATATTTGGAAAAATTAGAAGCAATTTATTCAAACAAAACTAATTCTAATTTTCTAATCAAGTTTACTTTCTGATTTAAAATTTTCAACCAAATGCTTAATCTTTTCAATAAAGAATGAATTCAAAAGGAATTTTCTTAGAACAAACTTGTAAATATTTTTATCTGGACATGGAATATTAGGGCATTGTACTTATGAGGGGTGGGGAACTAGAAATTCTTAATAACAATGGAGAAGCATTTGAAGGTATAAGGATAAGCAATGGAAACTTTACCAGTAATGCTCACAGAATCATCTGCAGTAGTGGCTACAAGTGAAAGACTCGACATTTTTTTAACAAAATCTCAGTAACATAAAAATAAAAGGCAATACTTCAATTCAAATTTATTAAAAACATTTTATTTCCTATTAATTTCAGTGTCAACTGGTTTCTTGTATGACCACCTTTTCCCCTGATACAATATAATATAAGACATGCTGGTTACAAGACATACAATATTCTGCTGAAGTCACAGTGGTAAAGACGACCTTGATAGTGTCTGCAAGAACTTTGGCATTGGCTAGCTGTTTATCCACAATCTTATTCTTCATGTATTCCTACAAATTTTCTATAAGATTGAGGTCAGGATTGCTGCTAGTCCAGTACAATGTAGTAACCTTTGACCTTAAGATATTCTTGCACTGCTTTGTGATATCATCTTTCATAAATGTGTTGCAATCACCTATGTGAATCTCTTGTTTATCTTGCAACAGTTTCAGATACATTAACCCTCCAAGGTCTAGAAAAAAATAAACCAGTTTTTGCCAGCTCATCTGGCTAGGAGAGTATTTCATAGTTTTTATTGTGTATTTTTTATCAAATTTAATTCCTGCAGACTGACATAATGCTAGCACATCAAATTACTGCAATGTGGATTCATCAGAGAAAATATTTCTCCATTGTCCAATGTTCGTACTTTTTGACAAATGCCAGATTCTTCTTTTTCCTTTCCAGTTAATCTTGGTTATCAGGCAGGCTTGCAGGATATTGCATGAACTAATTATAGATTTGATTATACGATCATCAACTGAGGGTTGTTTTTCTGGAATGTTCATTTCTCTTTGGTCAGAATAAGAGGTATCAGCATAGTAAACTAGTTTTTATATTAATTAAAAGTGTTGGACTAATATTAGATAAAGAGAAAATGAAATATGTTCTAGGATACTGGCAACTGTTGAAGTGAGTCCTGGTATTGGCCCTGTTCTGGCATCTACATCTACAGTCGCTCTCTCACAGATGCGCCATCGCCTCTCTCTGTCTTTTTTACAAATACTATCATGGTAATTGCTCCGAGGAGCTGCATTCGCTGGTTCCCAGATTTCATGAATTCAAGTGCCCTATGAGGCTGGCATTCTGCTCTCACCCTTGCACTGTCGAAACTACTAAATGTAGCCGTCTCTTCTACTCCAATAGATTCATGTCTTACACCTCTCACCTGTGGAACTCCTGTGACACGATAACTAGGCGTATATTAAGCTTGATTTGTAAAATATGTATTTTATTTTAATAAATTAAGAATAGAAAACGGTTAAGAATAGAAAAATACTTTAAAAACGTGTTTCGTTTAACAAAAGTACTAAGGGAAAAAGAAAAGGAAAAAATAAATAAATAAACGCTTTTTTTCTTTTATAAGTAAATTTGTGGAAGAGAAAAGGGCATCAGATTACTGTTAAATCCTACCAGTCTTCCAATAAAATATTTGACTAAGTGATTTGATGTGATAAAAGATAAACGTTTAGGAAATAGATTTTAGATGACCAGGTCAAAAACTGTCTTTACTGTATCTCGACAACACATTAAGGAAATAAAGAAAAGATAACAGAATTTTCCCTTTCTCCAGGCAATAAAAAAAGAAAAGGGCTATAAAAACATCTCCACACGAAGATTTGTTAAGATAAAAAGATAAAAAAAATCCTGGAAGATACATCGTTGGAGGCCGAGTGGAGACGGGATGTTTTCACATCAAAGGAAGCAAAATTTAAGTACCTTGAAATTTTGAACTTACCGTCACAAATGCTTATCTTTTGTTTTCACCCGGTGGTCTAAAAGACTTCCGAGAATTTCAATATAAATACAAGTGATTTTTCCGAGCCGAGCAGTTCAGCCGGGCATGTGCTTGAAGTAGCCACGTGTGTCAGGCACACTGAAGAAGTGAAACTCCGTTCGTCTGAGTCGGTCGGTTCGGCATTTGATCTCCATTAGTTAGAGTTAGAGCTGAGTGTCACATCGCCTACCCCGACGGCAAGACTAAGTCTGAACGAAATAAAGCGTTGATTAAACTCACCTAAGTTGTGGAAGTTCATTCTTTCAAGGGTTTATCTTGTGCCCCCAGCTTGAGACGTCGACTTTTTCAACCAACCCCCGGCAACATCACAGCGTGGAGAACGGCCGCCGGAGAAATTGTACGGAGCTCACAAGGGGTGTTACACTCCCTTCCCTATTCCAGTTTCCCTGAGAGCTATAATTTCCAACTATTCAAATGTAATGTCAATCAACATCTCCAGTTGCCTTGATCTATCCACTATCCTCATCCTTTCCTCTATCACTCCTATCTGATCTTGCTCCAAATCTTCAGTAACCCCTTGCCCGCCTTGCTTGGGCTTAAACGCTTAATTAAAAAAAAAAAAAAAATTAAAGGGATGCTATTCAATACAGTCACCTGCACGTGCATCACAAAGCATGCTTGATAATGAAAAAAAAAGAAGTGCAAATCACAAGAAATAATTATTATCATGAGGCACCTAAATGCAAACGTCGGGCAATACCAAGACATCATACTTATTATAAAACCCACGTTGTGTGTATGTGTCTGTTCGTTTATATATTGGATCAAATTTTCTACATTTTTCAACCGATTTCAAAAAAACTTAACAGGACTACGTAAAATTACCTTGCGTTGGTTCTGACAGTTCCAAAAATTGGAAAAACTCAATTTTTTTTGCACGAAATCAATTTGAAAACACGATTAAGAGTCATCACTGTCGACAGAATGAAAGGGGGACAACTCATATCGAGTTATACTTATTATAAAACCCAGGTTGTTTGTGTGTGTGTGTGTTCGTTTATATATGGGATCGGATTTCCTACATTTTTCAACCAATTTAAACAAAACTTCACTTTTTTTTGGCAGGTAGTGTTTATTATTGTCTTGTACACTTTTTTCTTTATTTCTACATTCAGAATGCTTTAAAAATTCCATTTATAAGACAATTGTTTATAATAAAATTCTATTCAATCGGTAGACTCATAACGATTGAAAACAATGTTTTTGTTTGAGTTTGGGTTTTACCAATTCGTAAAAAAAAAAAAAAAAAAAAAAAACTAATTAAGACATGCATGTCCAACCTTAAACAATAATCTTTGTCAATTTTATTTTTCAGTCTTTATGATGGTCGATACTTGATCTATCTCTTACTGTTACATCCCCGGGCAACGCCAGGCTCTACTGCTAGTAATTAATAAACATGCACTGGGATTGTGCAGTGAACGCAGGTAAAAATGGGTTCACTGACTCAAAACGAATGGCCATTTAATAGCTGACACCTTATTTCTAGAATTATAAAAGATACTTGTAAATATGGAAAAGCCTAGGAGGAGACATAAAGAACAAGCGAGGAAAGAAAGAAAAGATCTAGGGAATGCTAGTAGTACACAACATGGTCCTGCAGTGTGTGATCAATCACCTCGTATGCAAGTTACGGATAAAACTACAAAAATTGAAGAAATCTAAAAACATGCCCAAACTACAAGACGATTCAGTTTGCAAACAAACATGCAGATATAGTTAAAAATATAGATGTCAATGATAGACAGACAAGAGAGAGCCCAAGGCATGTAATATATATCATAAAGAAACACAATTTATACAAAAAATTAAATAGTGATGTTAATATGATTAATGGCAAGATCACTTCGCTAACAGAACTTAATGAAACATTAACTTGCTATCTATTCCTTGAATAATAAGATCCTTATATTCAAGTTGTCATATGGAAGACATGTGCCAAGTACTTTCAACAATTTTAAATTGTCATCCTCAGGGCATGATTTTCCCATACATATCTCATTAAATTCTGTTAGTGATTTCGCTATTAATAACATTAACATTGGTATTTAATTCTTAGTAGAAATTGTTTCTTTATGATATAAAATATATGCTGCACACTCTAATATATATGTATATATATATATATATATATATATATAAGTGGACTCTGAGGTCAACATAGAGTGATGGCAGTCCATTTCATGCGTGGTTGCAATCTTCAGGCCATGTGTGTTGTATTTTGGCTTGGCTATTTATATATGCTGGTTAGTGGTGCATTATTGGTAGTAAGGTCTGTTAAGTATGATGACCCTTGTGATCCTACCTAGGACTGAACTCACCATCCTTGGCCAACACACTCCTGTTTTAACAAGGTTTTATTAGCATAACAGTTATTGAGTAGGTGGTAATGATTATATCTCAAATTATTGTAGTGGCTGTTGAGTAAAAATAACTTAATCCAAATGCATTTATTTGTAACCATTTTATGATGTTTTTTAACTTTTTTACTCAATATTATTGATTATTTAATTGTTATTCATTATTATTACATTAAGGTTGTGTTTATGTGTGCATTCCTAGTTTGTTGTTTTTTCTCAGAGGTTGTTATTTATTTAGTTTAAAGCATTGGCTTTGTCTAAAAGATGTTACAATTATCTGCACTGTATATTGTGCATATATTTGTATTTTTCATGGTGGTATTTTGCAAGTTATTCATTTTTAGTTTTTGAATTTAAGTAACATATCTTAAAATTTGTTTTCATGTCTGCATTTTGAGATAAGTTCTGATTTAGTAATTTATTTTGATCTGGAAAGTAGATTATAGCTATTTTCTTCTCCAGACAGAGTTTACTTTTTTGGGAATTATTCTAGGCTAATGCTATTTTCCTTATTTTTCATAATATTTTTCGTGTAATTTGGGTTTAATTTTCCACATATATTTAGAATGGGTTGTGCTGTTCATGTATTTGTTTATTTGTAAAGGATGTTTTGTGCTTGTCATTTCTGTTTTCAGCCTCCTTCAGTTTCTTCTTTCTATATTTTTCTTCATCATCTGCTGATTTCACAATGGCTGTTTATATTGTTCTGCAAGCAATTGCCATTTAAGAGACATTTGCTCTGGGGTAACAGGTGTGTTTGATTTATGCAGCTAATTTGTTGGTTATTTATTTGTTGTACGTTTTTATTATTTATGTCATGTTCTCGGTGCAACTGTAACTGATTTTTACTGTGTTTCTGGTGAATATCTTGTGGAAAGTGCTTGATGGATGGAAGTGCTTGTATATGAGTTTAATGAATATTTTTCATATCTTTGTTTTTACATTTTTGCTATACAGTGAGTTGAACCATATTATGTTTCTCTTCCTGTTTTTTTTTTGTTTTTGTAGTGTATTGTGTATATGTTGATGAAGTATCCATTATCTTTTACAGCTGTTTCATAAACTTTTTTCACTTTATTAGATAGGGTTTCATTAGTAGAATTGTCAGATTGTGGGATCTGTTTGATTATTGTTGGTGAGTAGTTAGAAGATGTGTGCATGTAAAGTGGTTTGTTTTGGGGTTGTCTATATGGTTGATATGTATTTTTTCTTAGGTTGAGTGCAGCATTTACAAAATCTACTTCTTTTAGATTTGTTTTTATTTCTATATAGATTCTTCTATTGAGAAAATTGTTTGAAAGTAATTGTTCAAAAACAATCATTTGAAAAACATTTATTCGAATTGTAAATTGTTTGAATGATAATTATTTTAAATACCTATGTTTGAAATATGTATGTCTTCTTGCTTTGAGAGAGTCAATGGTGTCATATCTAGAACTAATAATGCCCTTGAAGGAGGTCATAGAGCATTTTTGCAGCAAGTTTCATCCCATCATATTCAATATGGAAATTCTTAGATACTCTTAAGAGAGAACAGGATGTGCAAGAAATTCATATTGCAGGTTGCCAAAATATCAAGTGGTAAGAAATACTGTGACATAAATGGAAAACTTAAAAAAAATTAGTGTCAACCTTTAAGGAGTACTTTTCAGTAGTTCACTATTTGCATATAACTTAAGGTTATAAGGATTTTTTCTTACTAAATTGTTTTATTAACAATATAACAGTATAATTGTCTTTTCGATTAATTTTCGTTCAAACATTTTACAATTTCAATAAATGTTTTTTGAATAATTATTTTCAAACATAATGTTCACATAATTGTCAAATCCTACGTAGTTGAAATGTTTATGATTATTTTTCTGTTTATTGTCTTAGAATTATGAGATCGAAGTCCCTGTAGTGGCCTAAATTGTTTTTATGAATTATTTTGCTTAGTTCCTGTAGTCATTTATGCCTATAAGCTCACAGCTTCTGGCACCATCAAAATTTCCCATTTAATGTCAAAGGTTCTGTCTTTCTTTAGCCATGCATCTTCATTGTCAAATAATAGTAATTTTCAGCAGTGCTTATTTATATTTGCTCTTGAACTAAGGAGATGGTAGTATCTAGCATGGGTTCAGTTATTCAATAGACATTGCTATCCCTAATGCATCACTTACCAGCATATATAAATAGTTGAGTCAACACACAACACAAATGACCTGAAGATTGTGTTCAAGGATGAAGCAGACTCGCCTCTTGATGTTGATATCATTGTCCACTTTTATATTTATATACACTCTATCCCTGATATTTAGCACACACACACACACACACATATATATATATGAAGAAATATAGTCTTAAGGTGTGCTATATTTATGGGATAAAGTGCTCAATATCAGAGATAGAGTGTACGTAAATATAAAAGTGAACATTGAAGTCAACACTTAGAGGCGACAGGCTGTTTCATGCTAGACGCAATCGTCAGGCATGAAACAGCCTGTCGCCTCTAAGTGTTGACTTCAATGTTCACTTTTATATGAATTGATTTGATTCTGTTCAAGTATTAAATTGTACGGAAATAAATGGATAATTTGATTAGTTTAATACATAATTGTCTATTTTTTTCTGTAATTTTGCACACTACTGTGAATTGAGCCTGATTGGTAGCAGAGCAGTTGTTGTTGCCTGTAGGAGGCTTTGTTGCTCTGTTGTGTCTTTTTGAATATGGGTACTAGGCTCAACCAAATACATTATGTGAAGCTCTTCCACTATTTTTTGTCTATCGTCAGCTGAAATAAGATGAATTTTGTGGTAAAATATCTTTGAAATAATTTTTTCAGGTGGGGTGACCTCCGCCAGCATATGTTTAAAGATTGAAGAGTCCCCCACATAATTTTAAAGATTGAAGAGTCCCCCACATAATTTGGTGATCGTCATGCTCTACAGTCACTCTATTGTCCTTCCTTTGGATTACTGTATATGACTTCGGATCAGTGAGAGTTTTTTTTATTTTGGGGGGCCAAGGTCGTTTAACAAGCACACTGTCACCTAGAAGATACAGCACCTGTGATTTGCATTTGTCTTCATCTTAGTCTTTGTTGGGGATATCATTTGGAGTGATGCAAGAATGGATGGAAACTGAAATATGAGGATGAGAAATGCATGGTATATCTATATTCATCTTCTTTCTTGATAGAGCTTCTTAAGGAGACACTTTGGTTACACTGTATGTATGTGTATTGAAGGAAAAATTTAGATAACTCTATTTTCTAGTTTTAGCCCTCTGCTGCAGTTGCACGGATAAATTTGTTCATTGTCTTCAGGAAGAGCTCAATCACACCGTTTGCTTCATGTCTGAAGGATGTGTTTTTCCTAATATGAAAAGCTGACTGGATGGCAAAGCCCTTGGATTCCTGACCTTAAAAATGATGGCCATTATCTGTCTTAACTACTGTTGGTAATTCTTTTTGAGTAAATGTAGTTTAGACAAGAGATAATCACCTTTCCTGATGTTGATGGGATTATGACGACTTCAGAAAAACGGATGCATTTATCAATGACCATAGTCTACTGACATAAAAGGTTCTGAGAAGTCTAGGTTGATTTCTGTCCATGGAGCAGAGAATAACGGTGCCGGGCATAATGGTTCTTGCTTAACTGGAGTTGCAGTTGAAGCCTAACAAAGAATACAAGCCCGAACGATCTTTTCCACCATCCTATCAATGTGTGCAAACAATAAATTCTTTCTAATTAACTGCTTCGTCTTGACAATTTCTTAGTGAGTCAAGTATTCTTTTCTGTATCGCTGATGGAACCAAATAGTGATCATCATGCAGAACAACAGATATTCCTCATCTCCCCTATTTTATTGTCGAATAGCGAAATGGACTGGCCTGGTATATCACTGTGAGAGGATGATGAGAAAGCAAAATGGACGATGTTTAAGGCTTGAGCAGTGTTAGCTCTTAATATGTTTGGTAATCAGGTATGGGAACAACACATAATGACGTCCATGACATATACTTTGGATTTTATCTTTGTTATACCTGAACGTACCTATTCTATTATTAATAGACTCTCCCACACATAATAAGTAGTAGTAGTAGTAGCGGTCGCCAGTTGAGCTCAGTGGAGTTGAGTGAGTCAGTCGATGTCGGACATTGAAGTATCAACCATCACAACTAGATTGCTGCGTCATTAACTCTTATTTCAAGTTCCTAACGTTTTGTACGTCGGACTCTTTTTTTTTTAACATATAGATTCTTTTCAGAATTAGACAATCACAATAAAATGTTAAATTTTCCTTGCAGTGAAGTTTGATTTATCCAGTAATTAAGTGTTTGTAGAGTGGTGTAAAATGTGTGAATAGACTTTATGACAGTCAGCCTAATGTGTTTGAGTGTTCGTAGACAAAGGCTTAGTTGGCGTTTACTGGTTAAACACTTCTATTGTGTTTCTGGACAAAGCCTTACTCAGCAGCTGCTGGCTGTCATCTCTTCCATTGTGTGGACGGTGCATGTGTGTGTACGCAGTTCTAGATCAAAATGTTATAATTAACATTTTGTTGCAGAGGAAAGGAACAAATAAGAAATACATTTTCAAAAGCCTGTATTCATTAAAATTCAGAATGTATACATACTTGTTTGAAGTTTGGAAAAATTGTTCATGTATGGTTCTTCAGTCGCTGCTGGTAAAGAAAGCAATTAAGTATAAGTGTCGTTGTCAGAGCAGAGGGTTTCTTGGGTTGGTTGGTGTCAGAGGATAGGCTTGGAGTGGATTAATGAAGCCAAGTGTAGTGTCGTTGATGGAGTTTGACGTACACTCTTCTTCAGTATAATGAAGATTGATCGAGCGAAATGTTTCTGTTAGATTCTTTAAGCAGCTTCTGGTTCCAGAACTCATGGTTGGTGTCAGAGGATAGGCTTGGAGTGGATTAGTGAAGTCAAGTGTAGTGTCGTTGATGGGGTTTGACGTACACTTTTCTTCAGTATAATGAAAGCTGATTGAGCGAAATGTTTCTTTAAAGCAGCTTCTAGTTCCAGAACTCAACAGTGAAATTCCTGAAACTAATTTTGTTTTTAACATCAACCGTTATTTTTTTAAGTTCTCAACTTCACAACTACACGTTGAAATATCAAGCCAACTTTTTTTGAAGAATCGAAAACAGAATCTATGAGCCACTGAATATTGTTTCGAAAATAACTAAAAACAATTTAAACTGAAACGCTTCTTGAAGTTTAACGAATCCTCAATCTTGGATTTCCTAATATAGTTGAAAATAACTCGGAAAACACTGTAATTTTGTCGGACAAAATGGATACTTGTCGAGATGAAAAATTCTAACGTCTCTTAGATAATAAAATGATTAAAATAACAACAAAACTATATATAAACCAATGATAAACAAAAGATTGTGTCTGAATGTGAAAACGAAATTCACAAACAGATGTCCTCAAGGACACATGACACGGTGAATAAAGGCGTTAGTTAGATCCAGTGACAGGACCCAAAAAGTGTGAGTTGAATACCTGGTTAAAGAAGTGGAGAACTTGGAGAAGGAATTAACAGTAGATAACTGACATCCATTAGACATGGCACGTGGAACTAGAAGTCTACCCCAGCGAGCGAAGTAAAGGTTTCAGTTCGACATTCCAACCATCTAATGAAGACCGGAGCGTACAACATCCAAAATGTTGTGATAAATATGGCAACAAAGAAGAGGGCAATAGTCTGAATAATGTAAATAGTGTAGAATATTATTGCATGTGACAAAACAATGAATATGAAAAAAGAAAACATTTAAACTTGTGAAGATGTTAGTGCAGAAGTCCTCGAGAAAAATAATGGAAAGTGAAGAGAAAAGTGCTGGTGTATACGCATGTGTGTTGGGAAAGCATTTCTTCACGTTCAATTTACATCTTACTGTCTATGTGACTAATAGAAAAAGAGAGGATGACAAAGAATGACACTTCTTATTCATAGGCTTACAGAGCGTCCCCTAGCGACGTTTTTTCAAGGAAAGTAAGTGGGGGCAACCCCGTAGTTTTTATTTTC
Source organism: Acanthosepion pharaonis (assembly GCA_903632075.3). Taxonomy (NCBI): domain Eukaryota; kingdom Metazoa; phylum Mollusca; class Cephalopoda; order Sepiida; family Sepiidae; genus Acanthosepion; species Acanthosepion pharaonis. Next base: position 40,102 of record CAHIKZ030001057.1, read on the forward strand.
AGTTCAAGCTTTCGCTTCTCTCTTCTGAGTGATCATATTCTTCTTCTTTTCAAATCTTCTTGTTGAAAAAGGTCAGGAAATTAGATAGGAAACTGAGTTGTCTTTTTTTGCCATTCTGTGAGTGAATGGAAACATGAAAAACTTTTAATCACAGAAAATTCTGCCGGCTGCTCCTTTTTGCTCCAAGTGTAAACTAGTCAAGAAAAAAATTCTGGATAGTGGTCACATGATTGAATCCGGGTATTAAGAAGAGATCAAGAATACAAGAATGGTAAATCATTTTAAAAAGCAGTAAAAAAGTAACTTTTGATATGACATTCGGGTCGCCAGATGTTCTGTATTTACTCTTCAGTAATTATACAAAATAAAACGGAATCAGCAGTCAAATAAACTTTCAAATTGACTAAGTACCCATTTCTCATTTAAATAGGTCCGACTCTAAGAGGAAAGCTTTAAGCCTTTTGAGTAGGCAATCTTAGATGCACGAGGCAATAAAAACATTAGCGCATTGGGGGAAAATATTACTGGAATCAAGTAGCAAAAATTCTGCTTTTCTCTACCTTTCTCTCTTTGGCCTCTCACTCTTTTTTTTTTCTTTTCTTTCATGTTCCCTGCTCAAAGGTACTAGAATAGGGAAGCAATTAATTCACCACTTTTTCTTTTCTCGCTAAACCAACGGGAACTGGCTTTTTCTTCTTTTTTTTTTTGTACTACCAAAATCAGTGTTTTTTCCCGAAATTAAAGCAAAAAAGAAATCGCTACCCACTGTTTTAAAATATTTACCAGAAATCTAGGAATTATCCGATTTAAACAACATTTTCTGTACTTATAAATGAATGAATTGTTTTTAGTGAATATTTTATTAGAAAACTGTGAAAATATTACTTGTGGTGCCTGTTTCATCCCCATTTTTTCTATCTCTTGTTGTGTACTTTAATTTGTGCGGACATTTGTCAAATTTCTTTTAGTTATATAAAGAAAAATCCTAAGATGTTATTTTAGTAAAAAAAAAAAAAAATTATACAATATCAAAACTCAAGAGTGAACATACAGAAATTTCATCCTGAATCTTAAAAAAAAAAAAAATAATAATTCAATAAAACTAAAAAAAAAAAAGACAAACTAACTTCTGAAGTTGGTGCTTGCATAAAATATGTTATTTCCTTTCAGACTGGACAGAAAAAAATTAAATTTAATATTTATTTAAAAAAAATGTAATTTTTCTGTGCTATTTTGAAATTTATTCCGTTGCTGTTTGTGAGAAGAGTTGTTTTTTTTTTTTTAATTAAATAAAGTTATTATAAATGCTGCTTATGTTGAAAAGATTTAACGTGGCTGTGTGTTGAAGAGCATTTAACATTTATACATTTGTCGGAGTTACCTCCTCCTTCTATCCTTGAACCGGCAGAGGAACAGGTCATTTCGACCTTGACCTCTCATTCATGCTCCTTACACACTGTTAACACGTCGGAAGGACTAGCAAATCCCCTTTTTTTGTTAGGTTATATTACAAACCTAGTTGTAATATACGATTAGTCATTTTTAGACCTTAGTTCTCTTTGGCTAACCTCGTAGTATTTTATTATAGAGACTTTTCGGTTAGCTTAGCCAATTTCTCTTGCTGGTCGCCCTTGTCACAACATAGTGATTTCTCGCTAGATTCTGGGAGGCGGTCGGCGACCGAAACATTCCGCTACGCACGCCTCTTGGCATTCATTGGCCAAGGACGCCGATCAACGGGCTGTGTTATGCTCCCATTTTTTTTTGTCTGTCAACTTGATGATAGTTGGAAACTTTTCTCTCTCTCTCTCTCTCTCTCTCTCTCTCTCTCTCTCTCTCTCCTTCCCAACACGTCAAGTTGGCATCCCGGCAATGACAAACCACAAGTTGGCAACACGAACAACAGCAATGAGTTGACACCCCGGCAACGACTCAGCTTCAACAACCACCAAGCGATTATCAGCTTCAACCCCCAACAACGATGATCCTAGCAACTACCAACACCAACCTCGACCATCAATGCCTGCACTAAAACTTCTGCACCTCCACCGTTCCGACCATCTTTATTTCCTTTTTCTTTCCCTGAATAAATTAGCATTTATCATACATATCCTCGTTCTGTCGTCGATATTGTTTCACCGTCAGATTTAACGTCTTCAAAAATGTCAGCGGACCTCTTGTGACCTCGTTCACCCCTTTCTGTGATACGAGGCCGCACGGAGTGCCCACTACACATTATTGAAACAATGAAAAACCGATTTTTGTTTCAACGATAAAATCATACTTATTATAAAACCCAGGTTGTGTGTGTGTGTCTGTTCGTTTATATATTGGATCGAATTTTCTACATTTTTCAACCGATTTCAACAAAACTTAACAGGACTACGTAAAATTACCTTGTGGTGGTTCTGACAGCGCCAAAAATTGGAAAGACACAATTGTTTTTGCACGAAATCAATTTGAAAACACGATTAAGAGTCATCACTGTCGACAGAATGAAAGGAGGACAACTCATATCGAGTTATACTTATTATAAAACCCAGGTTGGTTGTTTGTGTGTGTGTGTTCGTTTATATATGGGATCGGATTTCCTACATTTTTCAACCGATTTTCAATTCCATTTACAAGATAATTGTTTATAATAAAATTCTATTCAATCGGTAGACTCATAACGATTGAAAACAATGTTTTTGTTTGAGTTTGGGTTTGACCAATTCGTAAAAAAAAAAAAAAAAACTAATTAAGACATGCGTGTCCGTCAACCTTAAACAATAATCTTTGTCAATTTTATTTTTCAGTCTTTATGATGGTCGATACTTGATCTATCTCTTACTGTTACATCCCCTGGCAACGCCGGGCTCTACTGCTAGTATATATTAAAATCAACAAATATAAAACAATTTTTGTAATGTGAGAATATTAAGTAGTTTCCCTTTATCTGTTAGCTTGAATAAGATAAAATATAATTATGGATGTTTCTTGAACAGAATTTCAAAGTTCTATGTTGAAATAGAATGTTGCATTCAGACGAACATACAGTTAATTCAGTTGTGTGTTATTTGTATAACTAACAGTGTTGTTTTGTAACTTGGCTTGTTCACAGAGAACTGGTGGCGAAATTTTATTCAAGTTCTGTGTGTGCGCAGTGAATAGAATGAATATCCGGTGTAGACGCGTGTGAGTTTCTGAATTCCACTGTCTATTTTATGAACGAAACGTTGCTTTTATAACTACTGGTAGGAGCCAGGAACAAAGGCGGAAGAATTTTGAACGAACACAGAAAATATGTGATTGGATGAAAAATTAACCAATCGGTGATTTTTAACAAAAGCATGTTTGTGAAATTCACGGCAGGAAAAATTCAGTGTGGTGACTGCGATCAGTAAATTGTCCTGTGGTAAACAGTATTTATTATTTAACCAATCACATTTGAGAAAAATGTAGGCGTGGCAAACGTAGTAGTAGTTACTACAATATATTTGAAGAATCAAAAACTGTAAAGTTTAATGCCATTTTCAAATGTGAACCTTTTTAAAAAGAAGTTTACTTTTTCATTTTATCAACTATTAGATTATTTGGGTATGGGTGTTCAAAAATGAAATTATTCTGAATTTTAATAATTAAGTTTCAATTTAATTAATAGTAAGTCTGACTGGCCCGATAAAGTCAAAATGGAATCTAACATAAAAATGACCTACAATCCGTTGTTAAATGGGGAAAGGAGTAGTTTGTTAATTTTAATGTCTCAAAAATGAAACTGCTCTCTCTCTATAAATCCTCTGAGAGAACCCTTTTTGCCATCCATCGGTATGGCTGGTGCTAACCTCCAGAACAGTGACTCATTGTGCCTTCTCCTAATGTTTTCAGATGACATGATGGGAAGATTATATTGAAACAATTGCTAGGTTTGCAGCTAAGAAAGTTGGTTCACTATGTCATACTAGACAAGTCTTGATAAAATCCATAGAAGAATCTGCAATGTTATTGGTCCTGACCTGGTATCATGGTTTCAGTCACTTTCCCACTGCCATAACGTAGCTTCCCTCTGCCTTTCTGTAACTACTTTCATGGTAATTGTTCTGATGAACTTTACTCTATGGCACCTACATTTAAGTGCAGTACGAGATTGGTGGCATGGTCTAATCATTTTATAGTTGAAATGACCAGGTATATCCATAAGTTCTATGCTAACTGTTTCTTCTATCGCACTTCTCACTTGTGGAACTCTCTTCCGGCTTCTTGCTTCCCTGTCAACTTTGATCTTCAAAAATTGAAATGCAATGTTATCTTATGTTTTCTTAGTCTTTTATTGTCCTCTCTTCTTAATTTCTCAGTAACCCTTTGCATCCTAGTGGCTTCATTGTCCTGCATGGGGTGAAATGGTTAAAATAAAAAGATATGACAAATAGAAGCAGTAAAATGGAGTGAAAAAACATAATATGTCTTGATTAATTATGAAAGAAAAAACTGTGTGCTTAAGTAACTAAGATCTATTGGGCTGGAACAAATATTTTGTAGGTGGCGTTTGAACATGCGATTTCATTTCACATGTGACTGAAAACTATGACACATATGTATATTCTGAAAGGTGACATTTCAACTTTCTATATATGATAATTTATGTGTATACAAACAGCAAATAAAGATATGTGCCATTTATGGAGATTGTACCCTAGCTGAGAGTATTTCAATGGTACTTGATTGTACCATTTGCTGTAAGCCGTTTGCTATGTTCAAAAATGAAAATTTTGGTCTGGAAGGCCAATAACATTCTGGTTGGCCTGCAGTAATTGATGATGATCAAATTGAAACACTGATTAAAAATAACAACATGTCACACAATATGGAACAATGCAGAGTTACTCCGTATCTCATATGAACATTATAAAGCATTCGAAAACTTAGATACAAGACTCGCAATGAGGTTTGGGTACCCCTACAAAAATATTTAATGGACCACATTTTCATCTGTGATTTTCTTCTCAATTGCAACAAAAATGATCCATTTTTGGAAAGGACAATCATAAGTGTTGAATAATTAATGGATTGTTTACACAATGTAGACATTGTAGAGCAAAAATGTTCATGTGAAAAGAAAATGAGTCACTATGAGTTCCTTCTGCAAAATCAAACAATTGGACGGCTGTTATTTTCCACCAGGGCAACATCAGACATCATGACTTTTTGCAGACCTGGCAGAAATTGGTACAACGTGGCTGCAATGTTCTACTACACTTGACATATTCACCTGAACTTGCACCTTCCTGTGCACTGAGATCTCAGAGGGTTGATAAAAAAATTGGCTGGAACATGAACTGAAAAGTTGAGAAGAAAATTACAAGCAAAATGCATTGAAAAAATCATGTTTTGAAATAATTCCAAGGAGAATTGAACCCAAATTTAATGAGACGGAATTCAGTAAGATTGAGCAAAACCAAGACTACCCTCCCTTCCAACTTCCCAACGATGAGAAAGAGACCATTAATGTATCCTCAAAGATGTCGGTTATGAAAAATAGAAAAACGTATGTTTTTAATGAAAAAAAAAAAAAAAAAAGAAACGGGTGGTCACCAAAATAACATCTAAAAATGGTTTTAGACAAAGAGCCAGGAAAAACATCTGGTTTGAATAAAAATATCCCTAAAAAAAAAAAAAGAGAGAGATTAGCACCAAAGATAAATTTAATTTCTGTGACATTTGTCAAAATTTTTACGGCTGACATTATTTCGGATTCCTTTGGATACAAGTGATAAAGAAAATTTAATTACTAGCCCTGGAGTGACCATAGGCGACCGGTTGTGTGGCCTGGTCGATCCAGAAATAACCTAAAAGCAATAAGTGTGTGGCAAGCTGAAAAAGGAAATAATTCCAATGAGAATCGAACCCAAATTTAACAAGACGGAATTCAGTAAGATTGAGCAAAAGCAAGACAACCCTCCCTTCCTACCAATAAGAAAAAAGACAATTAATGTATCCCCGAAGATGTCAGATGAAATAAAAACATGTTGCTGATAAAGAGATAATAGTGGTTGACGAAACATTCACAATTCCTCTGGACAAAAAAAAAAGGGTGGGCAAGGAAAAACCCTCTGTTTTGAATCAGCCACCCAGAAGAGAAGAATCCCAACAAAGATAGAGACTGACTGGATGCATTCGTCATTATAATTTCTGTGACATTTGTCCAGGGAAAATTTTATATCCAAATAATTCAGATTCCTTTGTATACAAGTCATAAAGCAAAATTACTATTTTGAAGTGACCTTGGACAAAACGGCTGTGAGGTCTGTTTGATCATAAAAAATGCATAAAATCATTTTGAGGAGAGTGGAAATAATTTTTCTTTTCTTTTACATTTATTGAGTGGTTTGGTCCATGAAAAGATCTCAGCATGGAACAAGCAGATAGAGAAGGATTAATGACCGAAAATCCCTTTTGTTTTCACTGCACCATCTGGAATCTGGATTTGTCAAACCAGCCCTGCAAGTGGGCTGATGTTTGCTGTGAAAAAGGGTTAGAAGGAAGAGTGAGTGATTAGCTCTGCCTATATGGGGCTATGGCGTGAGATGAGGCATAAAGAGAGTTGGAGTTAAGAGGTAGCTTGATCCGTCTGACCACAACCCAAAATTTGGAAAACCACTTCAGTAAATGTATTTTTTATATATGGGAATTTAGAAAAGGTTGATACTTGGGGTAGAATACAACTGAACCCAAACCCTAATCAACTTCAACCCTGAAGACAAGAACTTAAGATACTACTAAAATAACCTGCTGATTCCAAAGGAGATCCCAGTGTCATTTGATTATAACAAGTGAGAAGGGTTGAAACCACTGTATACAAAAAATTGTATATAAAACAAATTGTTCTTAGATTTTTAACCAAAGTTAATGCTTTATACTAAAGGATTCTTGATTTTTGTGTAGCTCCAGCTGTTGGACCAGTCCTCACATCAGTCTGCTTCAACGGCAAACTTCTCACCCTTTGAGCTCAAAAACACAACATGGCAGAGGAATGAATGGTTTTGAACAGGCAAATGCCATCTAAGTTGAGTGGAACCATGCCACCATCATGCTGCCAGTGACAAAATGAGTCACGCACTAATACATGAAGAGTCAGCTAAATGGTAACCATGGAGTTTGAAGAAACCTGAGGGCTGAAAGTGGCGTGACATTATTGGTTACTGCTGATTAGAATTGATAACGGGAGTTTTCATACATTCATATTACCACCTATTTTGATACCTACCTTCACTTCTTTAGAAGTATATAAAAAAACACTTAGACTAGCTCAGCACCCAGAATAGATGCCAAGTTCTGGAAGGATGGAATTATGAAGGTAGTGGAACAAAATGATGCACATGTTAGTTTTCTAAGCATAGCTTACATGTGGCATAAGGCCGAAATTATGAGGTACACAATGAGGATTGAATTCACTACTCTGCTCTAATTGCAAAATGGTACATAAGTAGTTGAATAAATCTATGTACAACTATCTAAACATTGTTTTACAGATTCAATTACAAATTCGATGGCCATTTGCTCCAACCTGATACAATAATAATGATTCATCTGTGTAACATCTTTTATTTCTGTATATTGTTACAATCAATCAATTTCAATATTATTGTTTTCTTATACTTAATTTCTACATTACACTTTATTAAAAATTGCATCTATGAAAAAACATATATATATATATATATATAAAATATATATATATATATATATATATATATATATATATATATATATATGTATGTATGTGTGGGTATGTATATATAAATATATATATGTACATAATTTTGGAACGTGCAGTGTCGCATTTTAAATATTTCAAGTGAGAACATTTTTTTTGAATACTCTAATATGTTAAATCCACAAATTTTTTTTTGTTGTGTTTTCAGTTAATGTGACATGGACAAATTGGTTCAATTATTAGAGTCTATGTCTTTGTAGTTTTTCCATAGTTTTTGTACTGTGTATTAATTTTTCATACATATACACTGCACATTCCAAAACTATGTAACTGTTAATAAACAACACATTCTTTAAAAATAAAATATCTTTCGGCCTACAATACATTTATTTTGTCTTAGAGTTACCTGAAATGAAAAGAATATTAAAGCCCGAGGATGAAAATGTGATAATATTCAAAGTACTAGCAGCACTGGAACATCAAATCCATCTTACAATTTTAAACATAAGCATCATGTCATTCAACAAATGGTTAGTAAGTTAATGCTTTATTAAATTTGTTAGTGAAGAGATTTCACCATTACATTAATTTTACTGATTAATTCTTTGTATGATTACCTCTTTATATATAAGTGAACATTGAAGTTAACACTCAGAGGCGATAGGCTGTTTCATGCTAGATGCAAGCGTCAGGCCAATGATTGCGTTTAGCATGAAACAGTTGTCGCCTTTGAGTGTTGACTTCAATGTTCACTTTTATATTTACATACACTCTATCTTATATTGAGCACTTTATCCCATAAATATACCACACTTTAAAACTATATTTCTGCATATATATATATATATATATATATATATATATATATATTATATATTATTATATATAACAGACAATGGATGTTTATCTTGTCTTATCATGAGGCATTCTAATGTTCAAATGTTTCCTTTAATTTCTTGTGAAAATAATGACAAAAATTGTCCACCATTTGAATATTTTGGTACTAAGCTTTTGGCTCATATGAGCCATCCTCATAGTGATTATACAGACATGAAACAAAGATATCCATCGTCAAAGATGATATTTTGACATAGAAGGTTACTATGTGACTATAAGAGTCCCAGAATAGCAGACGCTGATTGTAAGTTCAAGATGCGGTTCTATGACATTATACCATGCTATAGGCCGAGGTATTACAACAGAACCAATGTTTAGACGCTATCTTGTAAGGGGAAAACTGAAACTGCATATAAGGGAAAGTTCTTTCTGGAGGGACAAAAATCCCTAAACTGGTTGATTTGAATAAGTTGATGGATCCAGTGGTACGAGAAGAGATTCAAAAAGCTGTGGAAGACTCTCAGTTTGATGGTTCCAAGGAAGATCTTAAAAAGACCATATACAACATCAGTGTTGATGTCTTGGGTTTAAGAAAAAAGAAACATCAAGATTGGTTCGATGACAATAATCTTGAAATCAACCAGTTTTTAAAACCAAAAACAATCTTTATCAGATGTTGAGTGCATCTGACAGTGATCGTCAATCATTTTGCCAGCCCTTTAAGGCCTGTAGGTCCTCTCTTTAATATAGATTACACTAATTAAAGAATCAATGGTGGCATGATATTTCCAAACAAATTCAGAATGCCTACATTTGTAAAGAGTCCAAGGTAATGTATAACCTTATAAGAAAGGCGTTTGGGCCTCAGTCAACATCTGTAACTCCACTAAAAACTAAAGACAGAACCAATCTCCTTAAAGATTCAAAAAAACATATTACAACATACGACTGAACATTTCTCAGATTTGTTTAATAATCCTTCAGTTGTTGATTTGAAGATAATCAACGATCTGCCTCAGTCTGATGTTGTGCATGAAATGGCAATTTCACCAACATATGAGAAAACTAGGAAGGCGTTTTCAGAGGTCAATACTGGGGCGGCACCAGGACTGGATGGAATTCGTGTTGAGGTGCTCTTACATGGAAACGATAATGGCAAGAAGAATACACCATCTGATTTCAGATGTTTGGAATGGCACACATCCATCAGAATTGGATTGATGCCATTCTTGTGTCCCTGTATAAAGGTAAAGGTCAAAAGTCAGATTGATTGCCTCCAAAGTCACATCTGTTCTGAAGTGATACTAGAGAGTCAATGTAAGTAGGAGGCTTAATGGACATGATCTTCACAGCCTGACAACTGGTAGAAAAGTGCATTGAACACTGTGTCCCACTTTCCCAAGTTTTTGTTGACCTAACTAAGGTGTTTAACAGTGAATAGGAATGTCTTGTAGACAATTCTAAGAAAACTAGGTTGCCCACCTGATTTTTGTCAGGCCTCTTGAAGAGCTGCACAGCAACATGAAAGCTAGGATGAACTTCAGTGGTACTCTGTGTCAGCCAATTTCTGTTGAGAATGGTGTGAAGCAGGGTGATATACCTGCACCTACTTTATTTTCCATCTTTTTTTTTGCTGTGATGCTCACACATACTTTTAGAAACTGTAGCATTGGTGTTTATTTATGTTTCCAAACTACCAGGAAAATTTTTGTCCTGCATCAATTTAATGCTTCAACAAAGATGTCTCAGCAAGTTATTCGTGAGCTTCTTTATGCTGATGATGCTGACATTGAGGCTCATACCGAAGAAGATATGCAAAACATCATGAATCTTTTTGCTAACACATGTAAGTCTTTTGGACTTACTATCAGTTTGAGGAAGACCAAGGTAATCTTCACACCACCTCCTGGTCAACTGCATCGGGAACCAAAAATACTTGTGGACAGCAGGAGGCTAGAAGTGGTAGATATCTTTGTATACCTTGAAAGCACCCTCTTACGAGATGGGACATTAGATGCTGAAATACTTCACCACATCAAGAAAGCTACTAAATCTTTTGCATGCTTGGAAAAGTGGGTGTGGTCTGATAGTAACATCATGCTTAACATCAAAGTAAGGGTTTATGAGTCATGTGTTTTGACTGCCCTTTTGTACTCTTCAGAAACATGGACAACATATGGACATCATATTACACCCCACCCCCCGAAAGAGAACACCAAAATAGCAGTCTTTTGTACCTGACACAGAAATTCTGGAGAAAGCTAATATCTCCAGTATTGAGAAGCTAATCATCCTCAATCAAATGCGCTGGGCACATGGATGACTCAAGGTTGCCTAAATGTGTCTTTTATGGTGAACTATCTGTGGGCAAGCATCCCAGATACAAACCTAGAAAGCACATTAAAGATTGCATCAAAACCAATCTCAAAGCTCTTGGGATATCAGTTGGTGCCTGGTGGTTGAATGTCGACCTTCGTGGAAAACAACAGTTCATCAAGATTGTAACCCGTTTGAAGAAGCAAGGTGGACCATGATAAGGTTAAGTGCAATCTTCGTAAATGTGTTCTTGAAGCATTATCTTTCACCCTAACCTTACAACATATATGTAGTTTATGTGGTAATTTTGCTCTTTCAAAGGTAGATCTTCAAAGTCACCTTAGGTCTCATTAGGCTCGATGCACTGAAAGAAACCAGAAATCAATCCTTGTGCCTTCTTTTACACTGTGCCATAAAATACACAAGTCAGCTACTGGATTAACAAGGTACATGAAAATTCATGTTGAGGAGTGACTATTGTCTGAATATATAAACATATAGATAAGTTTCTGTAAGCCTCTTGATGAAGTTCTTTGATCAGTTAAATTCATATTTTAGTGATAAAAAGTTTAATGTAATCAATACCTTTATATACTTGTAAAATTCCTATTGCTCTAACAGTGAGAATTTGAAAAAATCTAATAACAGTGAACAATTATTTAAAGACAACTGAAATTTTAAACTTTTGTTATTTTAATGAAAGTGGCCCAATTCAATAAGATTTAACTGTCAAATTATTAAATCTACCTTTACAAAATACACCCACATAAATCACTATTTTGTTTTTAACATTATCATGACTTCAGAGTAAGACGATTGTGAATAAATTCCTCTTTGAATATTCTTTGTACTTCTTGAAAACTAACTTGAATATTGTTTGCAATATTTTATTCAATATTTGATGTTTTTCTTTTACAGCAACTTTTATTTTCTTGCTGTTTTTGACAGATTCTTAGCACGACTGACAATTGTCGATTGAGACCGATCACTTCATTCATCAGAGGTTCTTTGACTGACACAAGTTGTTGACTGAAGTTATCATGTAGCACTTTTCCAATCAGTGAAGGTTGGTCTTGATCTTGTGGTGCCATTCTTCCAACGCAGCAGAATGGCCAACTGAGAAGCAACATACACAAAATATATTTGTTGTCAATGAAAATGTTACAGATGCGCTGAGAGCAATGAAGATATTTATCAGACACAGGATTTGTGGGTTCGGCCATCATTTTAGCTGAAGAAGAATGGAAATAAAAATAAAATTGGATAAGCAATTAAAAATGTGAAATACGTTAACTTACGTCAATGACTAAATCATAGAGAATTAGTGAGAAGAGGAAAAAAATGACTGAAAATTCATCCTAAAAATTGAAAAATTCTGTTATTTCAATCAGTGAATTATAAAGAGTTATAAGAAAGCTTAACCACAGTTAAATTAGTTGACACACATGGCATATCCGTTTTGGACAAATGCAGAAAAATATTCAAACTTCTCAGTTTAAACATTTTGCTAAAATTCAATCAATTTATGATGTACAGATATAAAATTAAGAAATATTCAGCTTTTGTGATTTCTTTTTCATTGGCATGCAATACAGGATTTATAAACAAATCAACAAATTATGAAGAGTTATAAGAAAGCTTAACCACAATTAAATTTTGACAAGAAATGAGAAAAAGTAAACCAAGAACAATGGGACATTGATGTCCAGAGGCTTCAACTTTCAATGCACATTCCTTACCACATTTTCTTTAATCTTGGTTGTTAAACATAAATTCATGAAATTATAGTAAAATGGAGATTACCCTCACAGAAGTTCTTGCTGATGACATTTCTTTCTAACTCTTTATTCCTGAAAATAAACTTATTTATTCTCCTCCCATGTTTTTAAAAATATATTAATTTACTGCAAGCTCTTTTATCCTGTTATTCTGTTATCTATTTTTGCTCTAGTTTCCACCAAGATGTTAATATTGGTGAAAAGCAGTGTTTTTACTTTGTATATCCATAAACTGGCTTTTGTTGAAAAGAAATAATAGACAAGCATTAATACTTGATGATTTACATTTTTGTTTTATAAGTCTCGGCAAATTAAAGTTTTGCAATAATGAGTAACAGAAAAGGCAAATTAAAATTAAATTTGGTCAAATTAAGGGAACCCAAAAATTTGACCAAAGAAAGTCATTCCCTTGAAAACCCTAATCCTTATATAAAAATACTTCTCTTGGAGAATGTATTCTTTATTGGCTGAAGATTCACTTGGAAATATTTTATAAAATTCTTCACTATTTTTGTAGAATTTTTCAGATACCAAACGAATTTGAAAATATTTTGTATTAAAAATAAAGAATTGATAAGCAACATTTAAGTTCAGATGTACATTAGCTTTTATCATGCATGTAGAAATAATGTTACCCAGCAAACAATCAGTGATGAAAACGAGATAAACTTGAAAAACAATGTAAATATTACATAACATTTCTTTATAAAAGCCTTTATTTACCTTCTTGATGTTTCATTTGCTCTTCAATAATTGAGAATAATTCTGTTTGTTCCAGTTGTTGAAGTAATTCATGAATAATACATTGATATTGACTAGTCACTTCACTTGGACAACAAGTGTCCACTTTCTGAGTTTGTAGAAGTTTGTGTTCAGCTTTTAGTTCCATGGTCAAAGATAAAAGTTTGTCAACTGCTTGGGATACAATTCTTTCCTGGCTGTCTTCAGCTGTTTCTTCTTGCAAATATGAAGACCATTTTTTCAAAAATGTCAATATTTCTGGCGGTGTAGAATAATGAAGACTCAAAGACCAATTTTTGGAAATGCTAAATAAAATAAGGGGACCTGAATTCTGTTTCTTCTTCAGAATAATGTAACCACGTGACAAACCTGAAAATAAATAATGACATTTTTTAAATTTACTTTCATTAAGAAACAAATGATTTCAGAAAACATTGATAATTTTAAATTTGGTAACAAATTCATCTTGATATAAAAACAATTCTAAGATTGTAAGTGTCATAAATGTGTGTATTGTGACATGGGAGAACAAACAAAACTGCTAGTGAGGTGAAAAGAAAAAAAAGGCATGAACTCTTAAGATAAAATTCTTTGTATTGCCTGATATAGAAGATCAAGGCAGAATGTATCTTCATGGATGAGGGAAGCAATTTGGAAGAAGGGCAAAATCAACAGGGATTGAAGTTGATATGTATGCCAGGTCTGTTGATTGAGGTTGACTGATTACCTGCTTATGTGTGACTCTGCTCCTGTGTTTTAAGCAATATCCTTAAAAGTAGATGTGGTGGAACATAACTTAGCATTTTTTGTCATGGCTTTTGATTTCACAACAACCTTGGTGACTGGCTCCTTTGATATTGTATTCTATACATTTTTGGAGGAGATTTTCTTTGTACTGTGACAGTGTTGGTAGTCAATTCTGTATTTCTGTTCTCTGCCTTGAATTTCATTTTGATATCAATGCTGGCTTCTTGAATACTGTTTTTGAGGCGGCCTGCAAAGTCTGTCAATTTATTACCATATTTGAAGGCCCCATGCTCAGATGAGGTGTTGAAAATTCCTCATTTGGCTGCCATGGGTAGATTTAAAGTAAGACTTTAGCTGTTCATATGTGGGAGTGTCCTCTTTTTAGTCTTCATTAAGGAGTTGTTTGGCAGTTTTGACAAATTAATCTTCCATTTGTGGGTAGTTGGTATATGACCCTTTTCGCCAGTCAATTCTAGATCAATTCCTATGCTGATCAATATTGGAGCTGGTGGTTTAATCGGCTATTCTAGTATGTTTCCTGCCTTGCCCCACATTGTGGTTTTTGTTCACAGAGCTGGCAAAGACTGAATTGTCATCAGCAATTTTAGCGCTGGTTCAAATCATGGTGAAGTTGTCACAAAGGAAAAAAAAAATGTTCTTTGCAGACAAAATAAAGAAAAGTACAGTAATATTAACCTTTCCCTCTTTAAATTCTATCATGACACTTTGCTCAATTTAGCTAAGCCTAGAAGAAGGCTTAAGTCAGGGGGTCTCTTTGACAGCAAGTCATGTGGGATTTAGCAGCTCCTTTGGCTGTCTGGTCTAATCTGCATCTCTGGTCATTAACTCTAGAATTGGCATTGGGCTGATTTGTTTCGGGGGCCCGGTGTTTCCCAACAAGAGTTCTTTGTTTTGCTTTGGAAAATTAATTATTTCTCTAAATTTGGGAGACTCCTTTTCCATGGGCAGAGTTCATAGCTATTGACCTGGCCCAATAACCCCTCCTTTCACTTATTTATGCCTCACACTATTACTTCCCAATGAGCATGTCCTCCTTGATATCTCATTTAAGCCTTTCATCTCAGTTGTCATTTTGAAAAATCTGATTTTTAAACCATGTAGTCATTTAGTCATTAATTGTGATTATTGTTTTAATTTTTGTCAGAAAATTTTTCCCAGCCTTGTCTTGTTCATAGAAACAGAAATTAACCAGCCGATTCCTCTGGCTGCTATCATCACATCTTGTTAACTCAACTGCACTTATGAACTGTGGGCTGAGACTTTACATAAAGAAATTCTATTTCTTGATATTTTTACAATTTCTACTTTTTGATACATGAAATAAATCAGTTTCTCAATTCTGCCTTGTCCTTAAAAATTACCAAGTGTTATCTTTTTAATTGACTTTCTTTTCTGGCTTGTCCCTAGGAAATGTTTACGTAACTTCTGCTTTAAGGCAGTGCCATCAATTGTCAGCCCAGCTTTTTCCAGATGCCCTCTGTAGTAATATCTTTCCTTCAAACAATACTTCTTCAAGTCATTTCTGCTTAAAAAATAAACTTTCAAAATTAAAAGCAATTTCGCTTTTTTCTCTCAGTTTATCTGTCATTTCATTCTTTAATCTTTTTCATCTTGTTCCAAGTTATATTTTAATTTTAACCCTTCTCTTTCAATTTGCCAGTGTTACATAGTGTCACAGTTAATTTCTGCTTTGACTTGGATCATATATACTTTGTTTAGATCCATATTGAAGTGATTGACATTATTGCCTGGTCCAAATTTTCTGTTATCTTGCATTGCATCATCTGCTGCATTAATAGTTTGTAGCCTGTGAGTTTGTGTACTGTGTCTGTGGTTCTAGTAGTGGCAGATTTTAGGGTGGCCAACATTTTTTGTAGGTGTGATTAAAATTTCTCAATGACAACTTTTGTCCCATAATTGTCAATGTGTAGAGTCAGTTTTAAGATTCAATATTGCTGTGAACTGTTGCTTAATGAGGTCAAGAATTTCTGGGTCGATGAGGCTAGTGTCATCCATTTTATTAGTTCTTCTACTTTATGCTGATGCTAGTTGTTATGTTCAGATTCAGTTTGGATAGGAGAACAAGCAAAAATACCAAAAGAAAGAGACAAGAATTGTTAAAATAAAATTCTTTGTATTGCCGATATAGAGGATCATAGTGAAACGTCACTTTGTGGGTGAGAGAAGGGGAGAGTTGGTACAGCTGAGAATTGATCTGTATGCTGGTTTGATTGGCCAAGGTCACTGGGTGGTGATGTTGATGTCTTGCCAGAGACACTGCTGAAGTGTATGAGTGGTGTCCTTAATAGCAGACAGAGTGGATCATGACTAAGAATTTTATGTTATGCCTTTTGATAAAGCAGCCATCTTTGTGATTGACTCCTTTCATATTGAATTATGTTATGGGGTTGAGGGGATTTGATTTGTGAGCAGAGGATGTCATGTTTGGTTTCCTTGCGTATTGAGTGTCTTTTTTTTATTTTCTTAGTGTTGCCATTCAGCTGATAGCTTTTGACATTGAGTAAATCAGAAAGAGGATAGCAAAGTTAAACTTCTTTTTTGTAACACATGAAGCCAAAAGGAGCTTTTGGAATTTGAAATGAGAAAATCATATGTGGGTTTGAAAGAACATTGAGATTTTGAAAATTTAAAAAATTTTGGGTCAAATCTAATTTTGATTTTCAGAATTTAAAATTTGTAGAAAACTGACCAGTAGATTTATCTTGGGCATTCATTGCTTTCAGTAAAAGTGAAACTTTAATCCAATGTGGAGGATATTTGAAACGAGCAGTGTCCATTATTAGAACCAGATCTTTCCCTGGGTGGAAGCCTGCAATGGGTGAAAAGTGCCCATCTCCAGTTTGTTTAAGGACTTTTCGAGAGTAAGTTGCAACAATAAATGCATCATCACGTTGTGTGTATTCATTTATGACCTGGCAAATAAACAAAAAAACATTTATAAAACAATTTTTTTTTACATGTTATGCTTAAATTCTTACAAAATATTCCTGTCCAATTGAACTGAATTTAAATAGTGAGAATTGTAAATGAACAAAGATGAATAATTGATGAAATTTAAGAAGCATTTGTACATATTTATGTTTTAAGATATGCAATTTTACATTATACATGAGCTCCAAACATTGACTACTCTTAAAAGTTATCTTAAAGATCAATGTAGGATTTTGTCAGACGCTTTTGGGAAAATCTTTCTTTTATAAAAACACAAAGCAACCTTATTCAATTAAAGTTTTTTCCTTAACCTTATGACACACTTCAGCCAAAATATGTTACAAAAGCATAATTCTTGTTTTGATTGTGTGAAATCTTCAAAGAACTTATTAATAATTTGAACATTTTAGAAGCAGTGATGAAACAAGTATCAAAATAATTGATTGTCTGAAGGTGACATGTCTAAAGTATATGTGGAAAAACTTTGTCTCATAAAATCAAAACTTTTGATATATTTACAACAATAAGGCAAGATATATCATAAAGTAAAATGACTACTTGACTTCTCGTTAGTAAAATATCTTTCTCTTTTAATGTGCTATTCAAACAAGCCAATTGCTTACCAGAGCTTTGGGAAAAACTATTTGTCTAGATTCCAGAAATTCATAATCGTGAATACATAAGAAAATAATACATAAAACAATACATAATACATAAAATATGTAAAAAAATATTTCTAGCTAACAATTTGTTCATGTTCCAGAAATTCATAATCTTGAATACATAAAAATATTCATTGATATCTCAACTGAACAGACCTCAGAATATTCTGTTTAGATGGAGATGTTGAAAACTGCTTTGGATCTAGATAATATTTTTCTTTCTCTACAATGTTATAAATCTGTTTCTTATTACCAATGACTATCTGATCTGAAATCAACTTTTTCTGTGTCAAACAGAAAGTCATGTATTTAAGCAGTAAAGGATTTTCATGTGGAACCTGTTTTCATAGACTCTGAATTTTTCCTTAAAGATTATAAATAATGTTCATCAATTAAACAATTACATAAATAATAAGGAGTTAAATAAACTTCAAAAACATTCATAACATGAACTAATATAAAATGCTTAGAACTTTTACATCATTCAAATAAATTCTTTAATTAATATTTATCCTGGGATAAATTTATTTACATTTGGACTATTGTCCTCATCTTTGTTGTTTTAATCTCAAAATTTCTAGCCTTCCTTGGGTGTACACTGATTTTGGTTACTTACAGGGAATTCTGAACTGAACCCTTTATTTATTCTATGCGGGTAGACTTCTCATTCCACAAGGCGTATCTAGGAGACATCATCTAGTTCTTATTTTTCGTACTGTCCACTTATTGCTCGCATGTTTCCACCAAGTTCAAGTACACACTGCCTGATACAAGGATTGAACTTGCAACTACTATGTCATCAAATTCATGAACCAATGCTTTGATCCACTAGGCCATTGTAGGACAATTTACTGTAGTAGACTTGGAGCCTTAAACCTAAGCTGCCTGTGAAAGGACAAATTTGTATTGCTTTGTACAGAGTCAAGTGAATAGCAAAAGATTTAAAGAAGGGAAGAAAAGTAAATGAGAAAAAATTGTTTTTTCACAGGTCGTAAAAATTAAGGACAATTTTCTTTTGAGATTATAAATTGGGAAGCAGACAAATTATCATTCAGAATGGTAAATAAAATTTTATCAAATTGTTTATAAAATTATATTGTAGAATTTTTCCAAGTCTTTGTCATAATAATAATTTTGGAAAAGATTTCTGTCAAGGGGAATAAGGAAAATACAAAATCTTTTGTGAGCAATTTTCAAAATGATTGTCTGGTTTTGATATTTCTGCTGCAGCCTTGACTTAAATATTTGAACTTTCACCCAAAAAGAAACAGCTAGTACTTATTGAATAAATCTTTCAAGATATTCAATCACTTCTATCACAAATCAGTCTTATTCCACAATAGAATTAAAACAAAATTTTATCTAAGAATGCAATTTCTAATATAATATTCTTATTCTTCTTGATAATAATAAACAAAAATCACTTTTAATATAAAAAGATAACAAGGAGCCTGAAAGATGAATTGCATTAAAATATTACATCAAGAAACAAATTTATGGAAATTAGAGGAGAAAATATTCCAGGGTTAAAATTATATCTTCAAGAAAGACACTTCTGAAACAGTAAGGAAGCTTAAAGTTTTCATTAAGTCTTGGTTGAAATCTTAATTTCCCAGCAACAATTTTAGGAGAATTTTAAAAGTAATAAGTAATGAAACATATTATTGAGTCTCAATAACACATAAAGCATTTTTAGAATTTTACTTAATCATTTATAATTCAGAAAAGAATTTGATAAATTAACCACAACATAAATAAATTTGTTAACAAAATATTTCTTTTAAAATGATATGCAACAATTTTTTTTTTCTGACAGTATCAATGACTTAAAATTTATTTCTATAAGAAATGTATTTTACTGAAGAAATGATGATAAAAAGTGAATGGTACCTGTCGGAAGGCATCACTTGAGTCTTGATTTGGACGATTACATGTAGTTAAAAGAGAATTGCATTCTGCGATGCAAGCAAATTGTTCAAGATTTATTCCTTCATTCTTTATGATATTCAAGGGAATGCAGCAGTCAAGCATGTTTTCGTGGTACCATCGCCATGGCCCTTTCCAAACGACTCCTGGATCAACGTCCAAAGCATTGAGAATCATCACCAAAGTGGACAGGCCGCAGTAAGCAGGCTCATCTTGAGTACGAAACTGGGCAGCCAATTTGAAGTAACAGTTCATATGACCAGTGGACAAAGCTTCAGAAAATATGGCCTTGCCTTCTTCTGAGTAGAATGAAATACATTCCTCTGGAAGGATGCGACGGAAAAACTCCATCTTTGGTTTTTCAGGATTCGACATGATTTGTGACCTATAGTAAGAAAGATTCAATTTCTCTTGACTTCTGTAGAATGTGTAAAATTCAAATCTTGAACTCCAAGATGATACAATTTGTCAGCCGATAACTATTTTGTTGCATTGATTTAATTATGTAAAATAATTCACTATTTAATATTTGGGAGATAATTTGGCAGAAACTTCTTTTTTTGAACCAACTAAGTTGGGTTTAATTGTGTTTCTTTGTTGAATGCATTCAAATTTTCTAGAAACTTAACTAAGATAATGAGTATAATGAGTTACATTATCAACAATAAAAGATAAACTAATGTCTCAGATACAGATAACATTTTGATTAAATACTCTTGTAGTGTGAAACTGTCTTCATGAGAATGTTTTTATGACTTGCATATGTGTAAATATCACTCTTATCTGAGTTTTTCTAATCTTTTAACTAAAATCTGTCAACCTTCAATAAATAGAAAGAATCAATTATATTAATAGAATGCCATCAGTTCTGGTATATATACAATTTTCTTACATTTGCATAAAAAAAATTATTAGTTTCATTATCAAACCAAAAATGGAAAAAAATTCTGTGGAGTAATTAACATTTTAATATGCATCATTACTGAAAAGTAATGACATTCATATTAAATTTTACATATTATGTATTAAAATAAGAGAGACAATTGGGAAAATAAAACCGTACAAGTTTATAAAAATTTTATTTATGAAGCAAAAGCCAAACTGAACTCAGAATATTTTAAAGTATAGTTTTTCCTAATATATACATACGTACAAAGATATTGTTTTTCGCTAAAGAGTTAAATAAAATTGACAATTTCATAACAAAGCTTATTTGTAAGTAAGTTCACATTATGATTTGCAGTTATTATTTCAGAATAATTGACAATTTTACAATATAAGAAAGGCCAAAATATCACATGATCAGTTTAAATAATACTTTTAATCTATTTTTTACATAAAAGTCAAAGAATTAAACAAAAAGTTTTTTGTGTTACATTTTTCAATAGGCTGGAAGATAGAAATTTTAAAAAGTTGAAATTAAATTCAAAATCAACTGAAAAGCATTATTTTATCAGAAACAGTGCAGCTAATTTTTTAAGGGATTTCCCAACAGGATAATATTTTTTTGTCTCCATGACTTTCAATCTGAAAAGCTGGTTGTCTTAAAAGTTTTATAATATTTTAAAAAGAATTTACACTCATTTTTTTTTCTTTAACGTTTTGCTGTTTTTGTCTATTTGTGATGAAAACTAAAAATTTTAAAAATGGGATTCCGAGTTCCTCAGATCAAGATACAAACTTTAGAGAGAACCCAGAATTATATTTAAGATGAAAAAAAAAAAAAAATTAAATTCATACATCTTGGTCATTTTCTTTTATCTTTCTAAAACTGAATAAAAATCAGTGATCTTCATTTGAACAAGGAAAAAAATAGTTGGTTTTCAGAGGAAAAACTAACTAATTTTGTCCCAAGTTCAACATTGATTTTTATAAACATGGTAGTTTCATTTTATTCTGGAATTTCTTTAATTTTTTTTTTTAAATGAACATTGCTAAAATGATGAAATTAAACTCGTACCCCCATAATATGGGGTTGGGCAACTAGTGAATAACTTTTTTTTTTTTTAAATCATTCGACAATTTTAATTTTCATCAAAGGGGGAATACTTGCACGAAAGGATTTTGAAATGTAGTTTAAGTTTAGTTTACTTAGTTAAAAAAGAAAATCTAGAAAAAGAAACATTTTTCAGTGTTTTTTTTTTTTAAATATATATATATATATTATATATATATATATATATATCTCCGGGTTTGGTCTATTTTGTTTATATATATATATATATTATTAGTTATCCCACATGTATTGTCGTTTATTAAAGAGTGATATTTTACCGAATATGGAAAATATCTCCACCTCCATTATTTTTTTACTTTTTTAAGGGGATTTCAATTTTGTACTTTAAGATGACATTATTAATTAAAAATAAATTTAATTTTACTTCCCCGGGGAAGCATAGATAGGGGGGAATGTTATTTGATCTTAAAATTTAACGTTTTCTTCTTCACACTCAGCTTCTATATCGTGGTTCAAGTAGGTTATTTAGTATTCATTTCTGTTTGTGTCAGCCGTGAAGTTTAACTAAGTAGGGTTGGGTCATAATAAATACGTGAACCTAAGTAACGCTTCGGCTTGTTGAAAGTTAAGTTGACTTTTTACAATTTTTACATCTGTATCAAAAACTAACTTTTCAGTGTTCAACTTTGCTGTCTTTGCAACATTATTTCTGTAAATTATCGAAATTTAATTACCACTTAATAAAATAAAAACCCGGTTAAAAGTATTTTTCCGAAAATATTTAAAAAAAAAAAATGAAGGAAACAAATAACCGATAACGTATATATATTTTTTCTATGGATTGACAAAAACGGCTACTATTGTATTCTCTTATTTTTAATTTTAAATTACTTTTTAAAACGAAGAATTTCTCTTAATACATAAGGACTTAAAATTCTAATAATCATTCATTCTGAAATAAAAGAAAGCTCAGTTAATATTCGAAAAAGTAAAAAAAAAAACTCATCCTACCTTCGTCCAATATTTTAAAGAACTTACAGAGAAAGGATTAATGTTTTTGTGGTCATCCATAAAATGAAAGTGGCTATACGTACCTAAAAACACTGTTCAGTATTTTAAATTCGTTAAACGTTAAACAAACTACAAAAGTAAAAGTTAAAAAAAAAACCCTCCCATTCCTAGCAGTTAAAGCATAATCTTCTTGGATGGTTAAATTATTACTAATTATTCTGTCAAAAACTATTATAAAAACACGTACTCTACTTTGATTATTGTGTTTATAACTGATTTTTTTATAACAAAAAACAAAAACGAAATACAATTAAGCAAGCAAAAGTTGTTTTTTTTTTAACTCTGTTTTCAAATACAAAAACAGAAAAATGGAAATTTTCAGAATCAAGTGAATAGTTTTTTTTCATAAAATAAATGAAATATAAACAGAAACTTACTTAACTGATAGTCAACAACACTAAATTTTCTTATTCTTTCTTTCTTTCTTTCTTTACTTACCGATCCAAATAAATTGTTGTCGTCGTCACTAGAAAGAAATTTACAAAAAGCCAATTAAAAATTTAAAAAAGGAGCAATTTTTTTCAATAATAAAAAAAAAGGGTCCTTTTTCTTTATGTGCGTGCGTGTCAATATTGTAAAGAACATTAACAACAACAAAAGAAACTGCCGGAATTACGAAGCGGAATTCGTTGATGACCTTTCACCGTTTTGTTTCCGATTTTTTTATACAACTTTATGGTAATTATTTCTGAAAATTATTTCTAAAATTTATTTCTGAAAATTGGAAAGATTGTTTTTATTTACGCTTTTTTGTCATTTCTAAATCCGAAGATCGATCGACGAAATTATTCATTTTTGTCTTGCAGTTGAACTGTAAAGCTGAAGCACCTGTTTATTTTTTTTGTGTTTTTTTTGTAATTTTGTCTTTTCTTGTGACAAGAAATATTTTTTTAATTTTGCAAATTAAATCTTTATAAAAAGAGCTATATGTTTCTTAACTGATGAAAAAAGAAAAAAAAAGGAAAGAAAAAAAGATGAATAATTGCTTAAAAAATAATAACCAGGAATCAATCCTTTCCCGGGTTCCCCCAACCTAAAACAAGGGAAAATATAAAAAGATCGAGTAAAAACTGTGAGCTCGAATTGGTTTATGAAATTTGAGAAGGTAATCTCTGTTGTCGTTTTTATACACAGTTTTTAGCCGCGTCAACACACACAGAAGTTTTCCGCTTGACCAACTACAAAATCTTACCAAACGACCCAAATATTTGCAGGGCTTTTTAGTCGGGTCGAGAACTTGTTAGGATCCGTTTCTACTCAGACTTTTATTTTTGTCTTTACCTAAGTGTCGGAACTGCTGCTTCTGGTTGTAACCGTTGGCTGGCTGATCGGCTGCTGCTGGAACAGATACTTACACTCATCCTCTTCACCCGGACCGAGTAGGCCATCGGTATTTAATTTACAAAAGGCTCCTCTCTGAGTTTTGGATATGACACGAGATCAGTTATTTAACATGGCGAACCCGATTGCGTACACTCGGACCGCTGGTCAAAATTTACTCAGTAGCCGCTTACGCGGGATCGGGTACAAAGTTTCTTAGCTAGTCATTGCCGCGGAAAAGATAAAGTTTCTGGGGTTTTGAGGCTACTTCGAGTTGCGAATGAACAGTCGTAAAGTAACTTTTTACGATAATGCATCTGAATATCACACAAACAAGAGTAGGAAAAAAATAGTATATACTTCGGGTTACCGTTGAACCATATCTCAGAAAAACGGCCCACAGAATTACTATTCTCGTTTATACTGTTTAAAATCACACCGAAGACTTCTGTTGAAGTAAAACACAAAATAAAAAGTCGTCTTCCGTGCAGGGGCACCGAACATCACATTCGACCCACAAAGCAAATCCCAGCAAAAATCTAAAAATGCAATAGCCAATCACAAACAATATTGTGGAATCTCCCACAACATAACCAGCCTTACCTCTTTGTAGGAAATGCACTCTTCCTATCTGGTAAGCCAAATTCTACTTTCAGACAATATAACAAGTATTCATTGGTCAATCAACTCCAATCTGGCTTGCGGATTGGTCAGTTCCGACCAATCAAACCGCCTGGACGCGACCAATCTGTTTTCCCGCTCATATGCTGGGAGCCACTCAGCCATTATAAAAAACCGAACACGTGTGAACCTTTCGAGTGTTAATTACCAAGTTTCAAGATGTAACCTTCACCGACTCCCGTCTTAGTCATTGCTGACCAAACGTTAAAGACAATTACCAACTTTAGACAGTCAGGCCTCCACACCTAGAGAGATGCCCATCAACTCCACGCCAGTCTAAACTCTGACTTGGCCGCGTAAAAATATTCTCTTACTCAGCAACCTTCGCACACACTCTATCTCTCTCAAGAACATTTCTCAAACTTCACTTACTATACTTTCAAGGTAATATTTCTCACTACATAACAAGTAACCAGTAACTAACAATTTATTCTCAAGCAGATAAAGGTACGCAACTCTTGAACAACTTTGAATATTTGTATAAATTGTATATAAATTGATGTTATTGTTATGCATTCAACTTTTGTCTTGTTTTCAACTTTATTTGCATGATTTGTTCCAAGTATTTGTTCTAAATAATTGTTGTGGACGAATGTTGTAGAACACGACCTTGAAATTCCTTCTGATCAATTTAAACACAATCTCCAGTCCGCAACAATATGACAATTTTTCCCGCCCAAAATTCAATACCTCTGGGAGCATGTATCTTTTGAACCAAAGATATAAAAACGGTACTACTCGCCGACGACAGGAAGTTCGGCTTCAACACTTTGGCCTCGTCACACGACCGCCAGATCATCTAGCACATAAGCATAGACCTCTCTCCAGACACCAACTGTGACTTCGGCCACTCAACCCGAGAAATCGGTCAACTCACGGCCCTACCGACTACACCCTTAGACCAAATTCCATTCCTTGTCAATGGCAACTAAGGAACCACATATGAACAGTTTTTGCCATCTTTCACACAACTATATAGATAATCTGAATTTTGAGCAATATACGTTGTTGAAATCTTAATATTTGTTTGTTCCTTTTGTGCAAACCAAATTCTCCTTATAACATTAATAAAAAAAATTGACGAATAATGAATTTTTACAAGAATTGTTAGCATTTAAAAAAAATTAATTAGATTAATTCATAGTTTCAAATCTTTTGAATTTCTGCATTACTTTGACACTTTTAAGTGATATTGTTATTAAGTATAATGTATATTTGCTTATAATAAATCCAAAAATTTAGTACACATCACCAATTATTAATAATATCATTCTTGTTGGTAGACTTTCTGTAAACCTCCAACTGAATGTCATTATTAGTTCTATGTAGAATAATATCTAGGAACGGTAAAGTGTTTGTTGTTAAACCCAAATTCAAAGGTAAAATATATTGTGGGTTCGATGTTATTAATGTTATAACGAGCGTTTGGTTGAGGAGGAAAGGAACAAACAAGGATTAAATTTTCAACAGCGTGTATTCATCAAAATTCGGAATATATACATGTTTTAAATTTGTCAAAACTTGTTAATGTGTGGTTCTTCAGTTGCTGTTGGTAAGGAAAGAGATTAAGTGCAAGGATGCTATCGATAGGGCCGGAAGTTGATCGATATCTTGGGTTGGTTAATCAATGTCATGGTTGGCGTCAGAGGATAGGTTTGAAGCGGATTAATAAAGTGTAGTGTCGTTGGTGGGGTTTGGCGTACACCCATCTTCATGGCTGAAGTTGACAACTATGAGGTGTTTGATGGGTTGCGTGTGTGTGTGTGTGGGGGGGTGATGCAGCGTATAGTGAGGGTTGATCAAGCGGGATGGTTTCTATTGGATTTTGGTTGACTGTGGTATAAATGGTACGGAATCACGGTGGTGACGACGAGAGAGTCCGGGAGCTTAAAGTGAACGTTGATTGAGCGGAATATTTCTGTTGGATTCAGGCTGACTGTGGCATAATATATATATATACATATGATAAAAGGCAGAATGTGTGTTCGTTTATATGTTTGATCGGACCTCCTACATTTTTCAACGAATTTCAACCAAATTTGACACAGTTACTGCTAATGGTCCTGCGGAGGTTTTGACGGCACCAAAATTGATTCAAGTCGATATTTAAATCAATATTATCGACTTTTCATTTTTGATCGGACGCACGTGAGTGTAATTATGTGCTTTCACTGCACACAAGCAGATATGAGCACTTTCCATGTCAGAATTAATAGCGGTAGCATAATTAGAAAAAAGTCGGATTTAAGTGCTTATA
The DNA here is from genome assembly GCA_903632075.3 of Acanthosepion pharaonis. Taxonomy (NCBI): domain Eukaryota; kingdom Metazoa; phylum Mollusca; class Cephalopoda; order Sepiida; family Sepiidae; genus Acanthosepion; species Acanthosepion pharaonis. Next base: position 67,061 of record CAHIKZ030001057.1, read on the forward strand.
TTGAAATAAGAAAGGACAAGAATGGCCATATTTTGGTTTCGGATGCAAAAGTTCTGTTATCACAATGAAGGATTTCTGTCGCAGCCGAACTTTGCGCTCCAAAAGCCAATCGGATTAGTGTTATTAGTCACGCGTGGCTCGCGTGATGCGTAATGCTTGCTGCTGATTGGCCCATTCATGCTCCGGGGTCATGTGAGATTATGTTCGAACGGGGGGTGGGTCATGCGTGCGCGCACGAAGCATCCCATATGGGGTAGAGTTTTTAGGTAACCTACTTTTATTTCAGGGTTTAATGCTCATACCATGGCTTTTAAAAAGGATCTTTTAATGCTTCAATGCATGCATGCATTACTTTCCATGTTTTCTGCATTTGCACAGTAAAGTAAACGTCAAGGCCATTTTAAAAGGGATTTACAGAGCTACATGTTAAATTTTACCAGAAAAATCAGTAAAAACTAGGTGAAACTGCTTCTTTTTAGGTGTTTGTTGCCCATTTAGCCTACTAAAGCATAGGATTGAATTCAGTGAGCAATCACTAACACATTTCATGCCACTTCACGCAACCACTTTTAAGCCAAGTGGACAATCGGCTCCCTCCAATTGTCCAATTTTTCACATTTGATTGCATTTTTTCATTCGAGGTGACACCGGGGGACTGTTATGTCTTTTCATACCGTTTACGTGTTTCAAAAGGCACCTACTCACTATAATTTTACTACTGCGCATCGCTGCCCCCCAGAATTCTCTCACGTTTTCATCTAAATTCGTGCTACTTAAATGCCTTCATCATCCATCAGTAAACGAAATTAACGTTGCTTCAAACTTTGTTCGTATGAAGTGTGAACACGCTTGTATTTTCAACTTTTGATCCACAAAACTACCTCATATCTCCTGGCTGCTCAAAATTTTCAAAGAAAAATGAAGCTTGAAAATCCCATTTTCTGATTGACTGACTGAGAGACTGCACTACATCGGTGATGACATAAATCAAAAAAGCAATGCCTATTTTGGGATAAGGGACTACATAGCTTTCATATTTATCAGTAAAGAACCCGATACAATAAAGTTGCCAGATACTATTTTGAAACGTCATTCACCACTGTGAACTGCGTTGACTACCTGGAGGTTAACCAATCTCGTCAACTGTTCAAGGTTGCTGCGAGCTCATTGGCACGGTTGCAAGTGTTTAACCTTGGGCCCATCCAATCATACACGCGAGCAGTTCTCTTACGCACGCGTGTGCACGTGCGTACGTACGTACGTCACCTTAGTATGTGCGCTCAAGGTCAACCGGCCAACCGCCTCTTTATACCATAACTCGCACGCGTGTTCACACTTTTGCGATTACCGACCCGCATTTGGCTCACTTCATTCGATTTTTACGGAAACCGCAAGTTGTTGATTACGTATCCAAACTGTTTTTTTTTTTGCTTCTTAGTTATAACTACATCCGTTTCCGCGTTTATCGAATTTACTTCTCAAATTACCTACTACCGTTTTAGCTTTAGTTGAATTTTTTAAACTTCACTGTTTTTGTCTGCGATCCCCTTTTGATACAGTTACATACATTTTGGGGATCCCTCTAAACTGTCTACGTTTAGACTACACGTATTTTTTACACTCAAAATAACCTACATACTTTTTATTACATTTGCCTTTTTAAAATTGGTTAAAATGCCGCTTAAGAGAAGAAAACTTTTTGGACGGCGCACGGCTACTGCCTCCGCTACAAGAGCAGCAAGGGCAAGTGAAACCACAGAGCAAACTTCGTTGCGCCTTTCTCAGATGGCTGCCCGCATCTCCACGGAAAGTACCGCTGAACGGACTGAAAGGCTGGCATCAGTAGCAACAGTTTTGTCATCACGACGCGCTAGACTTTCAACTGAAGAGCGTTTAGTACAGAATTCACAGGACGCAATACGCGTGTCTAGGGCCAGTGCTTCCAAGTCCCCAACACAGATAATCCTTCGGCGTGTAAGGAATGCTAGCGCTACAGCATGTTCTAGAGTTTTAGAGAGCCCTGAACAAACCATTTCGCGTCGTTTTAGGAATGCTAGGGCTACAGCATCTTCCAGGGTTTCGGAACAACCTCAACAAACCGCTATTCGTCGTTTAAGTAATGCCAGTGCTACTGCGTCTGCCAGAGCTTTAGAAAGTCATGTGCAGACCGCTAATCGTCGTTTGAGGAATTCCAGACCTACTGCGTCTGCCAGAGCTTCAGAAAACCCTGGGGGTACGATGAGCACGGCTCAAGAACAATGGCTAGATCTCAAGGAGAGACGCTCAGCGTCGGGGGTCTGCATTTAGGTGAACAGTGTTTCGCCTAGCTTTACGTAGGTTGCTCCCAAGTCGGGAGTAAGGATAACGTTTACTCTCCAACAAACAAATCTAAAAATATTACCTACGCAGAAGTCCTATAGCCCATAGTTGGTCACATTTAAACGCAATGTACACATCTTTATGTCAGCTGCATCGTAGGTTCCTTCATTTTTGAACCCGGTTTATTTAAGGTTGCCATTACTAAGACATTTCATTAAAGGTTGCCTTGCTCACCAGATGCCCCCTTATCACTTAAACCCCACCATAGCTGCATTCACACTTACATGTTGACCACGTAACCATATTCAGTTGCAACACAAAACCAATACGTGGGAAGGTGGATTCGTTTAATTGTCAGAAGCCGAGTGCGTCCACGCAATTCAGGCCTCAGCAAAAAGAAGTGGGATAATAAAAGAATAGCAGCATGCAGAGTTATAATATGCATTCTCTGCCGTACACCGTTAGTGTGTTTCTCCCCTTACCATAAGAGCTACATTAGGTAACGCTACGGGCGCTTCATGCACGCCTCAACTGTCTATTAAAAACTACAAAAAAATTTGAGCCACCAATTATTAAATCTCTAGCTTTAAAATTAACTATTTTATTTTTAACATTATCATGACTTCAGAGTAAGGCGAGTGTGAATAAATTCCTCTTTGAATATTCTTTGTACTTCTTGAAAACTAACTTGAATATTGTTTGCAATATTTTATTCAATATATCATGTCCTTCATTTACAGCAACTTATTTTCTAGCTGTTTTTGACAGATTCTTAGCACGACTGACAATTGTCGATTGAGACCGATCACTTCATTCATCAGAGGTTCTTTGACTGACACAAGTTGTTGACTGAAGTTATCGTGTAGCACTTTTCCAATCAGTGAAGGTTGGTCTTGATCTTGTGGTGCCATTCTTCCAACGCAGCAGAATGGCCAACTGAGAAGCAACATACACAAAATATATTTGTTGTCAATGAAAATGTTACAGATGCGCTGAGAGCAATGAAGATATTTATCAGACACAGGATTTGTGGGTTCGGCCATCATTTTAGCTGAAGAAGAATGGAAATAAAAATAAAATTGGATAAGCAATTAAAAATGTGAAATACGTTAACTTACGTCAATGACTGAATCATAGAGAATTAGTGAGAAAAGGAAAAAAAAAATGACTGAAAATTCATCCTAAAAATTGAAAAATTCTGTTATTTCAATCAGCGAATTATAAAGAGTTATAAGAAAGCTTAACCACAGTTAAATTAGTTGAGACACATGGCATATCCGTTTTGGACAAATGCAGAAAAATATTCAAACTTCTCGATCTAAACATTTTGCTAAAATTCAATCAATTCATGACGTACTGTATTATAAGAAACGTATTATTACATGTATTGTTGATGTTATATAAAAAAAACTTTTCTTCCCTAAAATCGGATCGACTTGGCCATATTTATTTGCTGTTAACCCGATTCTCACCCAACAAGCTTACAGGTAGACCAATGGAGAACTTTCGGAATTCTACGACCCGATAACTACTTGCCAGGATCAAAAATCACAATGTGGCTGGTGAGTGGAATCGAATCGACATTTGAAACCGGACACTTAGGTCTAACCTATAATACTGAACCATACATGATGACCAAACAGCCTAGTGGCGTTAGGATACGATGTCACATGGACACCTTGACCAGATATCGTATTACGACTGACACCGTGCAAGAGGATCGGCGTTACATTTGTGATAAATGTTTAAAATGGTTATCTTGTTATTATTTATAACAGCTTAACTGAAATGACTAATTTCCAGAATAGAGTTTACAACTAACTTTCCAAGGGTTTATAGTTAAAATATTATTAGAAGATTTGGAAAGAAACATATATATTTTCTTATGGAAAAATGAATGAATCAAAAAGCCAAAGAACTAAACATCAGATTTTTTTAAAGGGTTGCTGGTCAGGTTGAGAACTTTTCAGAGACATTTTCTAGAATTAGACAAGGATAGTTAGTAAAACAAAACTAAAAGATCTCTAAAGATTTGGGAAAATGTGTAGAAGAAAGCCTGTAAGAAAGAATATTCTAGTGTCTGAAAAGCCAGCAAACTATCAGTGATGAAAACAACGAGACAAACATGAAAAACAATGTAAATATTATATAACATCATTTCTTTATAAAAGCCTTTATTTACCTTCTTGATGTTTCATTTGCTCTTCAATAATTGAGAATAATTCTGTTTGTTCCAGTTGTTGAAGTAATTCATGAATATGTAGGAATCCTTCTACTCGGTTTTTCGTTGAATATTAAAATTTGGAGTGTCGGGATTCAATACATTAATAAAATATCGTTACAGGGTGGCTCGTAATTTGGCCGTCTAGAATAATCAAACGCTTTTCATTGAAGGAATAAAATTCAGTAGAAAAGACAACGTAGTTTCAACAAATAAACATTGATTTAATATAACGATAGGAATACAAAAAGTTGGAAAATAATGTCTTTTGTTTGGGTTGATAAAGTTCTGAAATAAAATATAAACTGTCTTTGTGTACGCGTGTGAGAAACAATAAAATGTTGTGATATGTGTGTTTGTATGAAAAGTCAACATGTGTGTGCGTGATTCATAATAAAAACTAGGATACGAATTGTTTCTTACTTTTGGCGGTGTTACCGTGGTCTGGAGTTTGTCAATATGAGGTCATGAAGGTCATCGGCGAATTGCTTTTGGCAGCCGCGTGTATATGGTATTTTTTCACCCACAGGTGAATTACCTTTTTAATGTGGGTATGTGGTAAACCCGTCCAAGCGGGCTAGTTTGTCAACCTCCCCTGAACGAAACCCCACCCCTTCGGCGTTTTTGACATGCAAGAGGTTCGACAGACACCCGGCTCGGCAGCTCACAGCACAGATAAACTTTGATTCTAGCCACCGGGCCGAGCGGGTATTCTTTTCCGCGTGTATATTGTTTTGGGAACGGATTTCGTATGTTTTTTATACACTTTTTCCGAACAATATCGGCTCCAGAATTAAATTATTTATTTATTTCTAATTGGCCCTAAGAAGTCACGTGGTATGTCTTCTACTACGTCCGTACGATATTTGGTCGGTATCTACCTAAAAATGATGATGACTAATACAACAAACATTCTGATTTGTAATCTATGATTTTATTGGTGTGTTTTAAGATGTAAGTGTTTTCTTAAGTGTGATTGGTTTATAAATATTGTAGTTGACATTTTAGTGGACACGACAAAAGGCCCCCCTCCAGATCATTAGAAATTTATTTATAATGATATGTAGGAAACAATTATTTAATATCTCAGATATGTTTTGTAATGTTTTGGCCAATGCACGTCTCTCCCAGATCTTGTAACATTCTTCTCTGCTATTCTCTCTGGTGAGGTGTCATTTGTTTTGTTGGATGTTTGTTCATTCGTCTTTTGTGTTATTTGTGCCTGAACGCTCATGTTTTTCTTTTTGTAGTTGCTGTGAGAATTGGTTATCGACATAAGCCGGTTTAATCCGATCGATAGCAATAGTGTCATGTTTTCCATTTTTCATGATGGTGAAATACTTGTCCTTTCTGTTAATAATTTGGTATGGACCTGAGTAGTTTGAACATAAAGGTTTTTTTACACCGCCATTTCTTATAAATATATATGTGCAAGTGTAAAAGTCATTTGGTAGGTATATATTTTTGTTTGCTTTCCGTGTTGGTGTAAATGTTAATGATGACATTGAAACAAAACTGCTAGTGAGGTGAAAAGAAAAAAAGGCATGAACTCTTAAGATAAAATTCTTTGTATTGCCTGATATAGAAGATCAAGGCAGAATGTATCTTCATGGATGAGGGAAGCAATTTGGAAGAAGGGCAAAATCAACAGGGATTGAAGTTGATATGTATGCCAGGTCTGTTGACTGAAGTTGACTGATTACCTGCTTATGTGTGACTCTGCTCCTGTGTTTTAAGCAATATCCTTAAAAGTAGATGTGGTGGAACATAACTTAGCATTTTTTGTCATGGCTTTTGATTTCACAACAACCTTGGTGACTGGCTCCTTTGATATTGTATTCTATTCTATACTTTTTGTTTTGGAGGGGATCTGCTTTGCGAATCAAATGTAGTGCTTGAAGCCCATGTACAAAGATTGATGTTTTTATTTTGAGTTTTGCCTTTGTGGCATTCCCATCCAGCTGACAGGTTTTGATGTCGAGTGAATCAAAAAGTGATCTAGTTTGAAACAGAGTATAAGAGCTTCTCCAGATTTCAATCTCCTTCCTGTATAGGGAGTGAGTATGAGCAGAAGGGATGTATGTATTTTTAATGATTTGGTGTTTGTACTGTAGATATCAGTGCATGATGAAGTCTTGAAGTGTGTTGACATTTGTTCACCTGTTTGTCTTTTTGGAATTTACTATGCAGTCGATTTGGCTAGTGCTTGAGTGGTTTCACTGGATCTTTTCACCGGATCAATGTCTTTGTAGGAATGGTTGAGGTGGCATGGAGTCTTGTCTTTTTCTACTCCCCAGACAGAAGTGAAGCTGGTGATTTCAATGGTGGTTGAGGATTCCCCAAACATGGAGGTTGGGGAAGTTCATGAAGCAACAGACATAAACACAATGGACCTAGTTGTTTTTTCCATAGTTTCCCTTATGTTTTTGTGGTGTAGGAATCAATGTAAGACTTTATATCATGGTTCTTGAACTCTCTTCAGTAACTGGAAAGATATTTGTGTATACAGGTGACACTAGAGTTGTTTGTATACTCCTGATCTTGATCTGACATGGAGTTTGTAAGGTATGACCAGTTTGGGTGTGTTTTGACCATCCCTGATCAAGACTGGAGTGCCAGGTTCCAAATAAAATTGGTCGTTAGCATAGTTACTGAAGTCGATTGTGTTGGCTTCAGATGTCTCATTTGAATCAACTCCTTGGATGGCCTTGATGATTTTTTTTGCCTGTTCAGTGACAATCTTGAAAATATCGATAATCGTCTTGGTAGGAATGGTTGAGGTGGCATGGTAGGTGAAGAATGATTCTGTGGAATTTGTGAGAATGTTCTGTTTCTCTTATATTGGTATCTGTCATTGCAATATGTGCTTGAGTACAGGGTGTGTGGAGATGTGGGCAATTGTGCCCGTTGAAGCATGTGTGATCCTTCATGTAATTCCTGAAGATAAGCAGGCCAACAATTTTGATTGGTTGGTATGTGTGTTTTGTTCCAATGCTGGTGGGATGGTGTTGGGTCATATGTGTTTAGATTGAAGAATTACTTGATTATCTAAAGCAGTTGCTGCCTTATGTTGGCCAGGCTCGTTGGGGTGACAGTCTGGTTTGTTCAGCCACTGTATTTATGTGCGTACATTATGGTGGAATCAAAGGTAGTGGAGGTGTTAGCTCTAATGTCTTGGTCGAAGTAGAATTGTGCATCACTTTGTTATATTGCTCACCGAGTAGTGGCTGTCCATATTCTTGATGTGATGAGTGTAAGTGGTGTGTGTGGGTTTGATTGCAAGTTTTTTTCTTTTTTGCGAAGAAATGTACTGTGACATTTCTGTATTCCTGTTCTCTACCTTGAATTTCATTTTGATATCAATGCCAGCTTCTTGAATACTGTTTTTGAGGCGGCCTGCAAAGTCTGTCAATTTATTACCAAATATGAATGTATCATGCTCAGATGAGGTGTTGAAAATTCCTCATTTGGCTGCCATGGGTAGATTTAAAATAGGACTTTAGCTGTTGATCGGTGGAAATGTCCTCTTTTGATTCTTCCATCTGCTGGAATATAGCTTCATTTAGGAGTGTTTTGGCAGTTTTGACAATTTAATCTTCTTTTTGTGGGTAGTTGATGTTTGACCCTTCTCGCCAGTCAATTCTAGATCAATTCCTACGCTAATGGAGGGGATAGTTCTAATGACTTGGTTGAGGTAGCATCACTTTGTTATATTGCTCACCAAGTAGTGGTTTTCCATATCCTTGATGAGAAGAGTGTAAATGGTGTGTGTGTGTGTGGAGAGAGGGAGGGAGGGTCCAAGTTTTAATTTTTTTCATTAACGAGCATGCTGTGACAGCGTCGGTAGATATTTCTGCATTCCTGATCCCTGGCTTGAACTCCACTTTAATATCAATGGTGGCTTCCTGAAGACTGTTTTTCAAGCGGCCTGCAAAGTCTGTCAGTTTGATACCATATTATCTTTCAAGGTCCCCATGCTCAGCTGATGTTTGAAAATTTGTCATTGGTAGCTTTAAAGTAAAACTTTAGCCGTTCATAATTTAATTAATTAAAACCTCAAGAGACTTTGAACAAAATATCAAATATAAGAACAAATGAAAACAAGTCATTTAAAAATTTGGAAACATTTTTTTCTGTTACAAGTGTGAGATTTTTAATGAATAAAATTAATTTTAAAACAGCTGTTCACATTTAAACCAGGATTAATCAGGTGCTATTAAATTTTCAATTCTACTACTCATGAGTTATTGTGCTACTTTTAAAATAAATTAGACTAATAATAAGAATAAAGTGAAATATTTAGTGACACTTTCTAATACAACACAAATTACTACATGTAACTCAATCTAGCAAGGTTTAAATATTGATACGTAGATTCAGATCGGAATTAGCAAATGGAAGCATTAAAAGAATGAATTCAAACGTTATTTTAATTTTGACTTCCAGAATTGACTACTCTTAAAAGTTATCTTACAGATCAATGTAGGATTTTGTCAGACTCTTTTGGGAAAATCTTTCTTTTATAAAAACACAAAGCAACCTTATTCAATTAATTTAAGTTTTTCCTTAACCTCTTATCTGAAGGTGACATGTCTAAAGTATATGTGGAAAAACTTTGTCTCATAAAATCAAAACTTTTGATATATTTACAACAATAAGGCAATATATATCATAAAGTAAAATGACTAGTTGACTTTTGATTAGTAAAATATCTTTCTCTTTTAATGTGCTATTCAAACAAGCCAATTGCTTACCAGAGCTTTGGAAAAAACTATTTGTCTAGATTCCAGAAATTCATAATCGTGAATACATAAAAATATTCATTGATATCTCAACTGAACAGACCTCAGAATATTCTGTTTAGATGGAAATGTTGAAAACTGCTTTGGATCTAGATAATATTTTTCTTTCTCTACTAATGTTATAAATCTGTTTCTTATTACCAATGACTATCTGATATGAAAACAATTTTTTCTGTGTCAAACAGAAAGTCATATATTTAAGCAGTAAAGTATTTTCATTTCCCTAAGTTCATGTGGAACCTGTTTTCATAGACTCTAAATTTTTCCTTAAGGAGTATAAATAATGTTCATCAATTAAACAATTACATAAATAATAAGGAGTTAAATAAACTTCAAAAACATTCATAACATGAACTAATATAAAATGCTTAGAACTTTTACATCATTCAAATAAATGCTTCAATTAATATTCATAAAGGGATAAATTTATTTACATTTGGACTATTGTCCTCATCTTTGTTGTTTTAATCTCAACATTTCCGGACTTCCTTGGGTGTTACATTGATTTGGGTAACCTTCAGCGAATTCTGAACTGAACCCTTTATTTATTCTATGTGGGTAGACTTCTCATTCCACAAGCCGTATCTAGGGGACATCATCTAGTTCTTATTTTTTGTACTGCTCAATTATTATAGTTTTTAATATCTCGATGTTTTATTGTCGTTAACTCCAAAACGGTAGATTTTAGTAAAAAAATTTTAGTAAAATTTCTTTGTCATTTTCGAATTAAGCATGTAAATTTACACCTAAATGTAACTATTCGGGAAACTGTGCTACTCTGTCAGTTGTGATGACTAAAGGTACACCATATGTTGTGGTCCTGGTTACGCATTCTGATGAAATGTTTTTCATAAGGAACGCAGCAGGCCAACAATTAAAAACGATCCACTATTGTTTGCAAGTAGCTGAATCTATTAGCATTGGGAAGGGGTCCAACAATGTCAATATTTAAGCTAGCAAATCTTCTATCGTGTTTGTTGAAATGTTCTTGTAGTCCTTTTATGTCTTGTGTTTCTGACATTTATTGTAGCTTTGTGTCCATTGCTGAATATCCCTGCACATGTTCAGCCAAACGAAACGATCACTGATGAGTTTGGTTTTAACTCGTCTTCCTGGCTGTGATAAACCGTGAAAATGATAGAAGATTTGTCAACGTAATGATGGTGATATATAAGGTCGTGCTTATGACCTTTCATCATATTACAAAAAATAATGTCAACTCTGAAAGCAGCCAGTAATTCATGTAACTGAAGTGATGTATGATTCTGAACGTTTAATAGAGTAAAATATTTCATCAGTTCTTCGATAATTTCCTTGTAACGTAACACATTATTGTGCAAGGCATATGTGAGTGGCTTGTGGTCAGTGTATATGGCAAAATGATAACCTTCTAAAACGCCGAAAGTGTTTCAGTGACAGGTAAATTGCCTGAAGTTCTCTTGAAAACATACTGTATTTCTTTTGCGTTGTATTCGGCTTGACAGAAAGCAAGGGAATGGATTTAGCTTCACTCTTTCTAATCTGATGTATGACAACCCCAAAATTCTATGTATCTGTTGTGAATGTGAGCTGGGTGTCTGGTTCCTCAATTGAATAATTCAGTTTAGTAGGTCATTTTTAGTATTCTTGAAGGCACCTAGAGTACGACATTGAAATATGATTTTTGTATTTCTACTCTAGTGGCTTTTTAATAAATTGGCAAGAGGGAGTAACCTTGTTGAACATTTCATTATAAATTGATGAGAATAATTAATCAAGCCAATAAATCGATATACTTGCCTGAATTATGTATTGTGATTTTCTTTGGTAAAGGTCCGATTCATCGATTTCATATCCAAAGAAAGTCAGTTTGTTTATTTTAAAAATTTATTTATCTTCCACCACAATTCTTCTTCATGACAATGCCTGAACACACGCTTTGTCAATGATTACAGAAATTAAATGAACTGGTCTATAAAACTCTACTTCACCCAGTTTACTCACCAGATCTATCTTCAACCAACTGCCATTTTTCTTAAGCATCACCATAGTAGTTCTCATCAATGAAGCAGCAACTCAAAAAACATTCAAACAATTCTTCAGTTCAAAAAGTAAAAAAATTCGTATGGATATGACGTTTGTTTGTCCATAGTTTTTTTTTTTTTTTTTTTGTTTTTGTTTTGTTTTTTTTTTTTGTTTTTTTAGTAATGTACCAGACATTGAGTTATTACCCAACAATGCTCTCATCTTTCTCAGAAGTTAGGATGACTTCATGGAATCAAGACTGGATTTGTTGAAAAGATCATGCAGTTTTCTTTCGTTTGATTTGCCTGTGCATCGGAAGATGGCATTTTTAAAGTTTCGTAGGGTGCTTCCTCTGGCATTTCTTCTAATAAATCAACTATCTCAATTGCCACCTCTGGTGGAAGCTTTTTTTACAACATATGCGTATCTAGATCTCTGTAATGGGCTTTTGATTGTTTTGGTGTTTATTTCCGTCTTCGCTCCTCATGTAACGTTTAAATAAAAATTGTGAGCCAAATTTTTTATGAAATTTCAAAAATTAATCTCTTGTCGTTTTTTATTATTATTGTAACAACAACAAAGCCCCTTCCGAAATTTTATTTTAGTTAGATTTATTTTTACAGTTACTCTCAGTTTGGCGTCCACACACACACACACACGAGTTAACGGGACTGAGCACTGAGGAGTTCTTGGCGTGACCAACTTGATGATGGGAGAAATAAGATAATAAGAAAAAAAAAAAAACGCATTTCTGTTTTTCGCTAATCTGGTGTGTGACCATTTTCCGAGAGCCTGTTTTACATAGTTACCTCCCAAAATTCACTAAAAAAAAAGGCTATATCATGAAAAAATACTCAAAAATAGGAACCTCCACTGAAATGTCACATCTAAGGTTTAAAATGAAGTTTTGAAAATAAAAAAAAATCTTTCTTAAAACGTCTATTTTAATTTCAAGCTAATTAAATTAAATTTAATATTTCCAATAAGCAAAATATTTGTTGTATTTCAAAACTAATTTAAATTGATTGGAAGGAGTTTTTGTTTTGAAATCAGTAAAAATCGCTGATTTTAGCGCCATTTTTAGGCATATATTATCACAATATATTCACTTTATTAAAAATCTTTCAAAAATAAAATACACATTTCTGAAACTTTATTTGAGGAATATTAGCTGTTTTAAAGTATAATCAATTTGATTTAAAACAAATATTATTTATTTTAATGTTAAAATATCACAGAAATGCATTTGTTTAACACGGCAGCTGCTTTTTACTTATGTTGACCGCTTTTTAACGGCCCCGTGACATCTTGATGACAGATTTTTATCTAATGTTGTTCTACGTGGTTTTTAACCGTAAAAATATAATTGAGGAATATAACGCGTGCGCCTTTTAAGTAAACAGTAATCTTAAAAAATTAAGAAAATATTCCTCATAATCTAATGTTTATTGAATTGTTGAGGATTTGGGCTCTAAATTTAATATAGTTATCGCTCTTAAACGAACCATTTTTTCACGGCCACAACAGAATACGATCAGTCCTTCCCCAAACCGATGTGAACTGTAAATGCTTCATCAGGCAGGAAACCCTTTTGGCTAGCCGACCCCTGTATGCTGAATAGACAACAAAGTCGCTAGACAGCACCGAGCATCGATGTCGCAAAGAGAGTCTCCGGGATCGTAGCTACATCCACACCGAAGGAAAAGAGACCACGAAACGAGCGGGCAGACTTCCTCCGATCACTCAAGCCCTTCAAAGTCAAACATACCAACTTGATAGCCATTTTCTAGCGCCTAAGCACATACTGGATGAAAATCTGGGCGGGACAAGACCCCCAACAGATTATCCTAGGCTATCAGAGCCTATGTCAGATGTAACCCGTCCATACTTGACAATTCCGCCGACGTCTGTAGGGTATGTTACCTTTAATGTCCTATACAAGGAGAAGTGGAATAAAACCGGGCCCTCCCAGAATAATTTTTTGACAATTTTCGATGTTCAGCAGACTCTACTTGAGCCATCATGAGCTCTGGAAAGGATTCTTTTGTGGCTCAACCAGCCGACGGAGTTTCTTATTAAAGTTATTAACACAGGAGCCTTTGAAAAGTTCCTGGAGTTTTCTGTCGACCGTGTCAACGGAGGTAAGTTTAAACAAAGGCCTTAAGAGGGGCCTCCTTTGTAGATGCCCCCCTCTCTGGAGAAGCCCTTCTTTTGGGTGGAAGGGTTGGGAGAGATATGCCTGATCCCAACGAGAAGAAGAGGGGCTCGTTGACTTACCAGTACTTGCTTCACGTCTGGCTGGCAAAGCAGGAGTGCATTGAGACTTGGCTTGATCCATATTATTGTCCTGTTTTTTTTTTTACTAAACACATTTTTTCATCTTAGTGGTCTTCTCCTTCTCATCTTCACCTCCACCTCCTTTTTAAAGAGGGGTATAGAGGTGGAGGCACTTCCTCCACATCAATAAACAAATTCAATTGTGGCAACTCGCACGACTCCCAATGTAGTTGTTGTTGCTGAGACTGTCCCCGTTCCTGTTGCTGGATCTGCTGTTTCCTGAGGCTGACCGCGTTCATGCTACTGGATCTGCTGCTGCTGCTGCTGCTGAGATTTGTCCATTTTCCTATTGTTGGATCTACTGCTGTTGGGACTGTCCCCTTTCCTGTTGCTGGATCTCCTGCTTCCTGAGGCTCACCGCGTTCATGCTACTGGATCTGCTGTTGCTGAGACTCTCCCCGTTCTTGTTGCTGGATCTGCTGCTGCTGAGAATGTCCCCGTTCCTGTTGCTTGATCTCTTGCTTTGGCAAATTGCTCACGTTTCTGTTGCTGGATCTGCTGTTTTCTGAGACTGTCCCCGTTGCTGTTACTGGATCTGCTGTTGCTGAGACTGTCTCCGTTCCTGTTGCAGGATCTGCTGCTGCCTGAGGCTGACCGGGTTCATGTTGTTGGATCTGCTGCTGAATTGTCCCCGTTCCTGTTTTTGAATCTGCTCATGGTTGAGACTGGCCCCGTTCAGTTGCTTGATCTGCCGCTTCCGAGACTGTCCCCTTTGCTGTTGCTGGATCTGCTACTGCTGAGACTGTGTCCCTTGCTGTTGCTGAAACTCCCCGTTCCTGTTGCTGGATCTGCTGCTTCCTGAGGCTGACTGCGTTCATGTTGCTGGATCTGCTGCTGCTGAGACTGTCTCTGTTCCTGGATCTGGTGTTGTAATTACTCTTCCTAGAGCTGTCGTTGTTGCTGTTCTCAATAGTTGTAGAATGGAAATATAACTCAGCGGCACTCCAGAGTTCTGATTTAGTTGCGACGTAAGGACATATTCTGTGAAGTGTAGGGCTATTCAAAATTATGAAAATTTAGTATGCTTGAATATAGAAGAGTTGACAATGAAACCGCCTTAATTTGGATCAGTCTAAGGCATTCGTTAGGGTTAACCATCATTTTCTTTAGAGATTTCTCGCCTAGGCTGGTTGTGGGTTGTGTTTCGCTCCTGAATTGGGATTTTGTATGCACCCCCTCCAAAGTGGTATGATGGAAGTGAATGGAGTAAGGCTGAAACCTTCTATTCAAGGCTGTCCATTTTCTTGAGTTGGAGCCTTTTCTTTAAAAGTTCATTTGCCACCACAAAATTTGTTCAACCACGGGTTTTTCACAGTTGAGATGTCTGGTGTAACCTCCAGACGTTGGTCAGGTACCAAAATTTGCACTGGATGAGCAATGCTAAGATCGTCTATATTAGCATTTTTCAGACAGAAAAATACTTGAATAAAAATGAGGAGGTGTACAGGCCTCAATCCATACAGGAGAATAAATATTTGGGTAAAATATCCTTTGGGGTATCGTATCACATCGTAGTAATTAACTGATTTTGCAATCATTGAATGGGGTTCACAATTGACTATATATACTTGACAAGACCTTGTCTTGTTCTATTTTCTCCTTATTTTTCTGCTGATACAACACGATTTAAATCTCTAGTGAAGATTTACGTTTTCCCCGGGGGGGGGGGCATGTGTTTCCTTCAGGAAACATGCATGAACATTACACACACACACGTACGTACGAACATTCATATTCACATTCTTTGACCACAAACTTTTTACATTCATTCATACACACTAATTATTGCCTTTGTCAATTATAACCCTTATTGTATGTCAATACACATATATCTGTTTATATATATATATATATATATATATATATATATATATATATATATATATATATATATATATATATTACATTTCTGTTGGTGGGCTCATACTCTAGGAGAGTCTGCCATATTTGTAATGGGCCCCATTTCAGGAGTGTTTGTCTCACAATGCGTACAAATGGCCCGCTACAGATTGGTGACCCCGACGTGATATGAACACACAATTTTACAAATATGCGAATGTTGTAATTTGTTTTTCTGTGGTGATGGAGATTTGGTCATTTTGAGAGTGTTGCTAGCCAACTATAAAAACAATATAGTTTTCATATTTTGCAAATCAGACAAGATAATTTAAAAGACTAGAAACAAAGTTTTCTAAATAAAAAAAGAAGACATTACTAGAAACAAAATAGTAATCATCTTTATTGCTTGTGTTCAAGCAAAGAATCAGAAATTACTACAAATGAAATTAAATCAGTTATAATGCAATAATTAATTTATCTTTGTATCTTTATACATTTTGTTTCAAAGACAAATTTGTAAAACTTTATAAATTCTTTTGTGTATATTGAAATCCAAAAATAATCAAAAACATTCTTTACACTGTGGAAAATGTATATTTTTTATTTCTAATTTATAAAATTGTGTTAAAATTGTTTATATTTATTTTAGTTGTGGTCTTAACTTAAATGAGCAGATATAAGATCCTCATAAATTGAACAAATTTTCAATTGATAAAGAACAAATGTTGATTTTCTCATCGGGGGGCAGGGGGAAGGAGTGGGAGAACAATAATAAAGATGGACCAGATCTTTTGCCGTTCATTTCTTTCTTCCTTCCTTCTCTCTATCATTAATTCACAAGAATTTTGTACCATTAAAAAACACAGGTGATGACCTTAAACAAAGTGATAAAGAAAATTTTAAATTGGCACATGAAATAAACTCATTATGAGGCCACTTAGATAAAACACAAATGGATAAAAATAACAAAAACTTTTTAAGGTCATCAAAAATAGATGACTGGATTGATATGGTTTATTTTGTTTTATGGCATATCAACCTCAATAGGTTATTTAATGCCAACAAGATTTTTAGGATAGATTCGTATGAATAGAATATGTATTCTTTAGTTTAGATTAGTTTGATTTATTTTGTTTTATGGCATATCTACCTCAATGGCTTATTTAATGCCAACAAGATTTTTAGGATAGATTTGTATGAATAGAATATGTATTCTTTAGTTTAGATTAGTTTGGTTTATTTTGTTTTACAGCATATCAATCTCAATGGGTCAAAAATCTGTTTCTGGCAATATTTTTCCTTCAAAATTGTATAGCTGGTAATAATTTTTTCAAAAAACTATTCCTGGTAATATTTAACTATTTGCCCATAGCTGGGACCCTAACAGGTGCTACCACCCCGGGTCAGTGTGGACCTGGGAACACCAGCAATTAAGAAGTGGTTCCACGCTCCTCAAAACCTCCTGATCAGAGGCCTTACTGCTGGACATAGTTTATCGTCTTACCCAGGATGCGGATGTAGCTTAATGTCTTAAACAGGATGAAAAAATAGATGAAAATAACAAAAACAAAAATCACAAATGTATGAAAATAGCAAAGAAGAAAAAAATCCCAAATGAGTGAAAGTAATAGAAAAAAAAGAGAAACACAAATATTTGAAAATATCGAAAAGAAAAAATGTAAATGGATGTAAATAACAGAAAAATATCACAAATGTATGAAAGTAACAAAACAAAAGCACAATTGGTTGAAAATAAAAAAAAACAACCCTCAAATAGATGAAAATAACAAAAAAATCACAAAAGGATGTCAATTAAAAAAAAAAAAAAATTCACAACCGCATGAAAATAAGAAAAATGAAAACAAATTCAAAATGGATGGAAGTAACAAAACAAAAACACAAATATATGAAAATAACACTAACAAAACATACAAATTGATGAACTTAACAATAAGAAAACAGAAAAAAAATCACAAATATATGAAAATAACAAAATCAAAAACATAAATTGATGAAAATTATGGTGTGAAGATGAAAATAAAATCCAAGCATCAAATGACAAAAAAATAAATCTCACATATCTCTGAATAAATTCAAGGAACTTAAAAAATTCTCCTTCTGCTTGCATAGTACAGGTTGGAATAATTTTAAGCATCAAGCTTCCAAAATTAATAAATGATGTTTTGATCTACCTGTATGCAAAATGGAAAATGAGTCAGTCAAAAAACAAGACAAGCATGACTCATTATCTAATAGGTGTTGTCCAATTTGATTGCAACACACGAGAATGATCACAAGAATATAATCTAATATACTTAGGAACGTGTTGGTTTATTCTCGACTCTAACCTGAGACTCGTCCATCCTATGTATTCAGCCTCGCACTGACATTTGAATTTATAAATAAGCAAACTTTTATTGTGATAGGCTAGACGGTCTTTAGAAAAGGAAGGTAGAATCGAGCGAGTGTCAAAAATAACACATAGTTTGGCTAAAAAAAATGTGGCAGAGACAATAGTAGATACTCTGTCATCTAAAAGTTTGCATTTTCTGCCAAGCGAAGGTAATTTAAGATAAAAAGGACACAGACCAGGACCCAATTTAGGGGCCATATTAAAGTTGTCCATTTTTTGTTCAATTGTGCAGTCCACAATACGAGTTGGAAAACCATTATTGACAAGAATACAACGGATCTTATTTAATTCCTGCTGGAGTTTACATGACGAACAAATTAATAGGGCTCGATGTACTAAAGTTTTAATCAAATTTATCTTTCTATGCCAAGGGACAAAAGAATTCCAACTGGTGTAAAGACCTGAAAAGATGTCTTTACGAAAAACACTGGTAATAAAAATACCATTCTTCCTCTTCACAAGAACATCCAGAAAAAAAACAGAGCTGTTCACTTCTTCATCTGCTGGGAAAACCAAAGATGGATGTAAACCATTTAAGGATTCACAAAAAAGAGTTGCCTCCTCTATGTTATTAAACATAGAAAAAGTATCGTCAACGTCAAAAGGCTCTCACGATAACCCACAACAATGTTAACTAAAAAAGGACCCAAGGGACTACCCATAGAAACCCCATCTACTTGAGCGTACATAATATTTTCAAAACTAAATTCTATTCCTTTAGTGTATGGAAGAGAATATGTTAAAAATAAGTCTTTGTTATATAAAATAAATATTTGTCCTCATAAGGCTGTAAACTTTTTGATTTACATATAAGTGTCTATAGAGGCAGAAAGTGATAACTTATCATGCCTCTTTCAACTTCTGAATTTTTAATGAAAATTGAAAAAATTGCAGCAGTGCGAATGACTTTCATATATTTTAAGTTGGTGCAAAAATAATTGCAGTTTTTAGCCATGAAATTTTGAAGCAGTAGATTTCATCTTGAATAAAATTGAAATAAGAAAACTTATAATCTATGCATTACTGCTAAGAATAAACATGTTTTGTTTTTTTATTTTTTTATTCTAGTAGCAAAGAATTCTGGAGTTTTTGAACTGAAGAATTGTTTGAATGTTTTTTGAGTTGCTGCTTCATTGATGAAAACCACTATGGTGATGCTTAAGAAAATGGCAGTTGGTTGAAGATAGATCTGGTGAGTAAACTGGGTGAAGTAGAGTTTTATAGACCAGTTCATTCAATTTCTGTAATCATTGACAAAGCGTATGTTCAGGCATTGTCATGTAGAAGAATTGTGGTGGAAGATAAATAAATTTTTAAAGTAAACAAACTGACTTTCTTTGGATATAAAATCAATGAATTGGACCTTCACCAAAGAAAATCACCACAATACATAATTCAGGCAAGTATATCGATTTATTGGCTTTTTATAGACTAGTTCACTCAATGTCTATAATCATTGACAAAGCGTGTGTTCAGGCATTGTCACGTAGAAAAATTGTGATGATAGAGGGATAAATTTTGAAAGTCAAAAGACTTTCCTCGGATATGCAATTGATGAATTGAACATATCTCCTTCACCAAAGAAAATCAACCACAACATAATTCAGGCAAGTATATCAATTTATTGGCTTGATTAATTATTCTCATCAATTCATAATGAAATGTTCAACAAGGTTACTCCCTCTCGCCAATTTATTAAAAAACAACAAGAGTAAAAATATAAAAATCATATTACAATGTCCTAATCTAGATGCCTTCAGTAATACTAAAAATGTCCTAACAAATTTTACCAAGTTGTATTATTTAAGTGAGGACCCAGGCACACTTAACTCCCAACTGATGCAACTTTCAAAATAGAAAGGGTGAAGTTAGACCCATTACTATCTGTTTTGTCAAATTGAATACAACGCGAAAGAAATACAGTACCTTTTCAAATAGTTGCAGTTTTTAGCCATAAAATTTTGAAGCAGTAGATTTCATTTTGAATAAAATTTATTAATTGAAATAAAACTTACAATCTATGCATTACTGCTAAGAATAAACATGTTTCTTTATTCCCGTAGGAAAGAATTCTAGAGTCCTTGAACTGAAGAATTCTTTGAAATTATTTTGAGTTGTTGTTTCATTGATGAAAACCACTGTGGAGATGCTTAAAAAAGGTGGCAATTGGTTGGAGATAGATCTGGTGGGTAAACTGGGGGAGGTAGAGTTTATAGCTCAGTTTATTCAATTTCTGTAATGTAATAGAAGTGACAGTGACTTACTAGGAGCAAAGCGAATTTGCTGCCTCGCGTGTCGAACCATTCTCTGAGAGTCGGTCGCGCGTGCGCCTACTGCCATTTTTATGCAGCAGACTTATTTGCATAAGAGAACCACTCTACCGATTAAAAACCCGGCGAGTGGATGTGGGAGGCCACTGCTCTTCTAGGCTTCGGCGAGACTAGACGGATTGCAGACAGAAAGCGACAGCAATTTCTGGACATCTGACATGTAATCATTGACAAAGTGTGTGTTCAAGCATTGTTATGTTGAAGAATTGTGGTGATAGAGAAAAAAATAAATAACAATAAAAGAAACCCAACATTTCACCATCTCTAAAATTAGAGATGGTGAAAATCAACCAATCAAAAAGTTTTCGCAACCAGAATGTAAGAAAAGAAATAAACAAAGAGACAAAAATATGACCATCACTAAAAATAGATATTTCAATCAACGAATTGGAAAGCTTTCACAACCAGGATATAAAGCCACAAGTCAATGAAAAGTAATGCACCCTTTTCAAAGCAGATCGATAAATGTGTATCTAAATAGATGGAAAATCAACCAAAATCAGAGTTGATAAATTTTGTCCATTCTTTGTGTTGCAACCTAGGGAAGGTTAGTGAATAGAATAATCACACAAAGGTTGGTAATGAGTGATAATACTTAGGACATGAACAACACATATAAGATTTGCCAGCAGCAGGTAGAAGAAGTAGTCAACTGCTAGAAGTGAGTCAAGTGAATTTCACAATGATTCTCCAACTGCAGACTAACATACAGTATTCACTACTGTATTTATAGGAAGGGGTATACCCATTATTGTCCATAGGTATGCTACAACACTTTGATGAATGATAACATATCCAGATACAAAATACAACATTTGCACAACTAGCTGATGACCTCAAATGGCTAGACTGTCCTTGCAATATTGAAAACAAACATACCTTCCTTCACCAAATTGTTAAGCAGCAGCTACTACATTTGGATACATACATACATATATATATATTTACTTCCACCCAGACTCATTCTCTTATGTACCAGGGCTTTTATTTGAACTTCCACCTGATCCTTCTGTATAATTATACTATGTCATATAAAGATTTATTTTGCATTTATCAACACTCTGTGCATTTTCTTTTAATCATTACAAGGCCAATATCCACCCAAATCACATATACTGATATATGGTGAGAACATTGTTGTAAGATAAACAACTCATTCACAATTGATAACCTCTTAATCTATCATAGAATTGATCCTCTGAGATTGACCAATGTTGGATATAAACATTGCAGATCTTGGTGTGTTTTGTTGATTTCCTCACAGTACTATTCTGCTGTAATGATTTCACCAGGATTCAAGAAATTATCATTGATGATTCCACTTGTTGACCATCAAACAAAGACCATAAACTTCTTTTGATGCAGTGTTAGTTTAGGGAAGTGTATTGGTGATTCTCTTCAATCCAATTGCAACATAGAACCCACTTTTTGTCATACCACAATGTGATCAAGAAAGGAATCATTTTTATTGTAAAAAGGAAGCACAGTGCAAAATTCAGAGTGATGAATTTTTTTTTTTTCTCGGCTCATATAGCAGCCATTTGTTGAAATATTTAAACTTTTATTTATTTACTTTTATGCAAATGTCAAACAATTGTTAAATGGTCAACATTTAGTTCTGTGACCTCATGCAAATTTACTATTGTTCAATTTTTACTTTGCCAGTTGAAAATAAAAAAGGATAAACAGTGAATACAGACCATTAACAGGAATCAATAAGGTGAAAGTTTTCACACTTTACAGTGCTATATGAACAGAGGTAAATAAGTGTTTATTTTATGAGTATAAAATCGCAAAAATCTCCATTACTTTTTGCACCAGTCTAATATAAAAGAAAACTCCAATTTTTCAATTCGATAAATTAAAACATTATTATTATTATTACTATTACTACTACAACTACCTTTTAGAGAAGATGTACTGTCAATTATTAATTTAAATGATCCGAGAGATGGGATAGAAAAGGAAAGAAATGTTTTATATTGTGTGAAATTATTTGAATTCTCACATTTTATCAATAACTAATTTTATTTAAAAAAAACAGAAATAAGAATTTTGAAGGAGACTAAAAGTTTGCATGTTAAGAGATGTCACACAAGTATATTTTCCAATGTTTAGTCAGTTTTATTACAATAGTTTTATGTGAAAACAAAGTACTATTCTTTCATGACAACTTCATTGTTTCAGCCAAGTATTCTCTTGTCAATGAATACTTGTGCTTATCTTGTTTATTTGATCTCAATATTGCAT
Source organism: Acanthosepion pharaonis (assembly GCA_903632075.3). Lineage (NCBI taxonomy): Eukaryota > Metazoa > Mollusca > Cephalopoda > Sepiida > Sepiidae > Acanthosepion > Acanthosepion pharaonis. Next base: position 89,576 of record CAHIKZ030001057.1, read on the forward strand.
TTCAAATACAATCAACCTTCAGACAAAAGATTAATTTTAAAGTTTATATAAAGTCAAGTTCATTTGTAATTTTTTTAGATTAAAAAAAAAATGAACTGTGTGAAAGCCTTTACTATTTCTGATGTAAACAAAGAAAGAACATGAATCCACAATTATTTGCAGAAACAAACACCATTTGTTACCTTCCGGCAAAATGTTTATCAGTCAGTAAATGTTAAATAAATAAGACTGTATTTTTATTGTTGATAAAAAGACTTTTTTGTGAGAATTGGATTTTAAATTGGATATTGTTGTAATCATCAATTACTTTTTCTATCAGCTTCTCTGTCTAGTGTTTTAGAAAAGTTTACCCATTTGTGCATTGTGTTGTTCTGATCTGTCAACATTGAGAATGAGAGATTTCTTCTTAACAACTCAAAGAATTAACTTCAGTCTTACGAAAAAGTAGGTCTGAATCATTTATTTTTTCTTCTGTTTTCTAAAAGTATAAAGAATTCATGGCAGTAATATTTGATAAGGACATTTTTTCAGAAGTAACATTAGTCATTCATCTATCATTTTGAGATGAAGAAATTCAATAAATTATTTCCTTTGCATGAAAAATATGATAAGGAAAAGTCGTAAGGAAACTTAGGAAAATGCCCTTTGGCTGTTTACAAAGCTTTGCCTAGTTTTGCAGAAGGTTATAAATGTATGATTATCCAGTGAGAATCAAGCTTACTCACTACAGTAGTAAGATGTATGAAACTAGATTACTAAATATTGTTCTATGATGAAGTCCCATGTGTAATGCTTTCTGTAGTTTTGCGACTAAAATTATGTGAAATGGATTGCTGGCCTTAACTTGAATTCTACCTGCCTATGTTAGATATTTAAGATTGGATCACCAAACAAACTTTTCATACTAACACTCAAATGAAAGGAATCACAATTAAGATTTGGCTTAATGAAGTCAGAATTTTGAGAAAAAAACAAACTTTTATAGTGTGATAGATTGGTTCTGAAGTAGAGGTTCAATTTACAGTTTAAGTAATGCTGAATTGGACCGTTGATGTTAATTGCTAAATCATGGAATAGGGTTTTCTTTAGCCTGGTGGAGTGCAACATTGTTGGAGTACTTGGAGCCTATGAATGGCTACAAATAGTCAAAAAACAGTTGCCAGTGAATAATGTGTTCAGGTGGAGAAAATCTATATCCAGTGAACACCTCTTATATTGTTACAGAACCACATCCAGTTTCCATAGAGCTTTGAAGGATTGCCTCATGTTATCTGCCCAACATACAAACCATATCATTAATTAGAAAACAACTGGAACCATGACTCATCTTACAACACCTTTTTTTTTTCAACCCAAGTAAGGCAATAAAGTCATTAAGGTGGAAGGCATTACTGAGTGTGAGAGAATAGGAAGAAAAAACATTATTAAGAAGAGAGAACAATAAAAGAACAGGAATTAAGAAGACAGAAGATTACCGCTGCATTTCAATTTTTGAAGATCAACATTGACTGGAAAGCAAGAATTTGGAAGAGAGTTCCACAAGTGAAAAGTGCGAGAGAAGAAACTGTTGGCATAGAATTTACAAATACATCTCATCATCTGATGAAACCCTGCCAATCTAGTAAATTCATAAAGTCTCACTATCTTAGAGGAAAGTTCATCAGAACAATTATCATGAACGTATTTAAGAAAAGGAACACGGAAGCTACATTATGGTGGTAGGAAGGTGACTGAAGCCAAGACGCCAGGCCAGGACTAATAATAACATTGCAGATTCCTTTTTGGATTTTATCAAGAATCTCTAAAAACATGGTAGAACTCTGGAGGTTAGCATCAGCCATGCTGATGGAAGTCAAAAAAAGATTGATTTTGGAGACATTAAAATTAACAAGCCTGTCCTGGTTTCAGTTCAGCTGATTGTAGGTCATTTTTAAGATCAGCTGCTAATTTGACCTTATTGAATTGATCAGACTTACTATTAAGACAGGAGTAAATATAATGTCATCAGCATAGATACTAATTTGAGAAGTAATAACATCAGGAAGGTCATTGATGAAAATTAGAAACAACATAGGTCCAAGGAGAGAGCCCGGAGTGGGGGTTGGGTGCACCTGCATTAATGCAAAAAAAAGATCTAGAAGAGTTGCCATTCAAGAGAACTTTCATTTGATGATTTGATAAGAAAGAGTGAATCATTTCAAAAATTCAAAAATACCATAACCTTTCAACTTGTCAATAAGACCAGGATGCCAAACCCTGCCAAAAACTGTCACAGTATCTAAAGCAACAGCTTGAGCTTCACCTTTCTTATGTAAAGCTTGATAGTCTTTCAGCAATAATCATTAATATGTCAGCAGTTGACCTAGAGAAGTGAAAGCCATATTGCTTATCTGAAAAGACCATGCAAGTTGAGATGCTTAACCAATTCAGAGTTGATTAGAGCCTCTCGTACTTTGCCAAAATAGGTAGAATACTCAACAGGAAGGTTAAGAATATCAATCCAAGAGGTGTCTGAAAAAAAAGTCACAAAATGAATTCCAGTGAGTATGCTGGTAACAGAAAGAAATCTTGTAAATAGGAGAATCCTGTCTAATAGACGACACAAAAGAAAGAACAACAGATACTAAAGCCTGATCTGAATTGCCAAGAGGATAAAGTTGTAACGCTCAAAAAAGAGGCAGTAAGTAATAAAACAAGTAAAGAAGCATGTTCATCAGAATTATTAAGAAAACAAGTAGAGAAATTCATTTTTTGACTGAGAGATGGGTAATGGAAAAATTGAAAGTCTGAATACTGGCAGCATTAGTAATATTAGAATATAACGCCGATCCTTCAGGGTCCAATTAGTGACATCATAGACCCAGATGAGGCACTATATTTGGTATCATAGTTTTAACAAGAGCACCCTTGTGGGTATTTTGTTCTTATATTCCATGCAAACTAAAGAAGGTTAAACTGATCTGCTGCATTTTGTTTTGATACTTCCATAATTGATTGGTGAAGAGGAGAAGGGCTTCCTAAGTAAGTTAACTAAGGAGAAGGTAGCCCCATAGCCTGACAGAGCCAAGGCCGGTTTTGAATTCTGAGTTTTTCCTTCTCCTAGGCTGGTTGCCACCTAAATCTATAGAACCCAGTCTGTTCTGCTATTTACCCATAGCTAGGGGGAGAAGAAGAGGATTCATAAGTGGAGTTTGAACTCTGCTCTCCGATTCCTCCATCTGAGCTGCTATTCCACTGTTTGTGAAATGATTTAGTGTTGCTTGTCTCTTACTGGAGGCATTTCTCATGATGATCATTAAGGACCTGTTGTTAGTCATTGTGCTATCCACAGTGACTCCTATCATATTTTCTTGGTACACACATGACACATAGATTTAGGAATGTCAAATGTCACTAAAATTTAAAAAATGGAATACTCTACCCATCATGCATACACTGTCCATACTCACTTGAACTTTGAGAATTTACATAATCACCTTGATATGTTCAGCCTACCTGGCATTCACACTGCCTCACCAGATATCAGAGCATATAAAATTATTAACAAAGAAATTTTGTTGGTAAACCTGATTTATTTACATGCATACTTCCTTCAATCCCCCATCCAGCATAAATAATCTACAGTAAATAACCCTCAGCATAAATTGAAGTTGGTGGCTTTTATTATAAACTAGCTTAAAAGCCACCCTATCAGGCAGCATTTAAGCTAACTCCTATGGGGGGGGGCTTGATTGGACGTTCATCACAATAGGTAGGGAGGAGTAGATGTGATACACAACAATAAACTACAGAAGAATTCAAAACTGATCGCTGCATTTAAGAATTGTATTAATATTTATGATTACCTTATAAAAGTTCAATGATAATTCTTCTTCCACCACTTAATTTAAAGACAATTTGATGTATGTAAGTCTTTACTTTCTGTACAAACAATTATTTATATTTCATGAGTTTTTTTTTTCCTGGGTTTCACAATTAATTTCAATTTCTAAGTCATAAAAATTATTATCATACAAAGAAATTTGTTGCAAAAAAAAACATGTAAAAAAATCAACCAAAACAATCACAGTAATGAAAACTTGGGAATCCAAAATTTTAGGATTTTGAGTCGAAATAGCCCAGAATATTTTAATTTGTTCAGAGTCAGCCTGATTCCAAAATGAATATGTTGGGCTACGACCTCTAGGAGTAAACTTGAAAAAGTGTGACACATCAACACACTGACATTTGCATTTATTATTATAGATTTATAAAAATAATTTTAATATTTTTGAAAAATAAAAAAAAATAAAATAAAGGCTTTGAATCCATCAGTTTAAAAATGTTATTTGACATAACAACTATAAACAATTATTTTTAGGCATAAAACTCTATCCTAAATATTCATGCCAAGTCCATTAAATGCTTTATTTTGTTAAAACAATCATTTACTTTTACTAATTTACTTTTGCTTTTATAAAAGAAGTTGATAAGCCATTGTCATCAAAGTAAAAAGATTTGTTTCTTTGTTAAATGTTAAACAAAATGATATCCAGCAAAGATGATTTTGCTAAAAAAACTTGCCTGGAAAAATGAGGTAAAAACTTTACATACACATTTTTGTTTTTTTTACTGAAATTAAAATATCAGCAAAAAAAATTGACAAAAGCTTTTATTCACAAGTCCAGAAAAAAAAAAAAAAAATCTGACATTTTTCAGAGTTTTACAGAATTTTGTAAATTTCAGGAAATGATTTTTTAAATATTTGAGAAATTTTATTAAAAGAAATATTTTTTTTACTGACTATTTTAACACTTTTCATGTCCTGCAGATTTATGAAAGAACAACATATCTAAAAGTTAAAATTGTTGTAAATTAATTGTTCCTTTGCATTTATATGTTATTTATGCACATTAAAATAGGCATATTAATGATAATGACAGAAAATATTAAATTATTTTCGTATGGCAATTAGGTAGTTTTTGTTTAGTCTTTGCAAAAATGTTTTGCTTAAATATCAGAGTCAATGAAACAATTTAGTAATACAAAAAATAAGTTTCCTTCTGCAATTATGTTCCTTTTTAGATTGAACGTTAAAACCATCAACAAAATTTAGAAGAGAGTACTTTAGTGGAATAATAGTTAATGAGCAAGTCTGGTTGATTATTACAACTAAGTAGTGAATTTGAACCTCATAGAGTGCCCCAGTAGTCTTATACCAAATTTTTCAAACAGAGAAGATAAACAGTTTAGTCTTAAAATTTCATCAACTAAACTTTATGTTTTTCTATTGTTATCTGCAATGCATCAAATCATAGCTGTGAATGAATTCCCAGTTTGCTTTCAGGCTAAAAATTAAAAATAAAATAATATATATCTTATTAATAAATGTAGTTTTATTAATGGTTGTTTTATACAAAAGGGTGATGAAAATTTATCAGGCTCACCAGTTCTCAGAATCAGTATTTCAATGACTAAATATCATTTTAATTTTTGGAAGGATTAATGAAATTGTTATTTTGTTTTTAATAATCATTTCACCCACAAAAAGGTGATAATGCCACTAAGTCCCAAGGGGTTACTAGGAGTGAGAGAGAGAATGAGAAGACTTTAGGGAAGAGAAAAGACAATAAAAGAACAGGTTTCAGGAAGACTGAAGATGACGATTGATGTTGCATTTAAATTCTTGAAGAATGTAGGTTGCAGGGAAGCAAGAAATTGGAAGAGAGTTCCACAAGTGAGAAGTGTGGGAAAATAAACTCTTAGAATAGAACTTATGGTTACATCTAGCTATTCCAAGAGAAAAATGAAGAGACCTAGTAATGCTTAGTTGTACATTTCAGGTTCCAAGGAGGAGAGCTCATAAGAACAATTGCCTTGAAAATATTTATAGAAAAGACAAATGGAAGCTACATTATGGCAAAAGGAAAGTGACTGAAGCTGAGATGCCAGCTCAGGACCAATAACATTAGAGACTCTTCTTTGGATTTTGTGAAAAATCTAAATATATATGTTGTGTCGTGTATATTGCTAAGTAAGCATTCGACCTCTGTTCTAGTTGGTGTCCATTTATCATGAGCTACCTGCTCATATGCAAATTATACTAATTTGCATCTCACTACATCTCCCTATAACGGAGGGGCCTTATGCCGCGAGTACTTCTTCTTGTGCCCTCCTGAACATCTTCCTTTATCTCTCTCCTTTCCCTTGGAGATCTAGATCTATCACGTCTTTCCCTATAATCGAACTGTTCCTCTTGCATACTGTGGTCTTTCTCTTCTAACTTGTCCCATTCTACTTCTTCCTCTTCTAACTCATCCCTCTCTACTTCTTCCTCCGCAGTTTCATTCTGCATTAACTCTTCTGTTACGTCAATAATAGGCATCTCTGAAGGCATTTCCTCATCCGATTCTTCTCCTTGAGATCTTATTTGGTCAGCATGAGCTAGAACACCGTTCCCATTTTCTTTATTTAATATTGCAGTATTATGTCCTTTCTGCATAATAAATTTGGCTGACTCGGGTTGCATATTCCTATTTCTTTTGTACCACATCTTTTGATTTGTGGCATATGACATAGTCAAAGGGACCTTAATTGTCTGCCCATTAAGGCAGATGTTTCCGGCCTGCCTGCATGTGGAATTGTTCTGTAACTTAATAGTAGTCTTGGTAGAAAAGCATCGATTTCCTCCTTCTGTTGCAAGCATGCTTTTATGCCCTTCTTTACTGTCTGGACCATCCGTTCTGCTGTCCCATTACTTTGAGGGTGGTAGGGAGGGTCTTGTAAGGTCTGCATCCTATTTTTCTTAGCCATTCATGCAAATCAGCATCCACAAATTCTGGTGCGTTATCAGTAACCAATGTTCTCGGTGTCCCATTCTCTAAAATATTACTCTTAATATTTGTTTTACGGTGGTACTTTTTTATCAGGTACTCTCACCACTTCAGGCCAACCTGAATATGCGTCTACTAATATTAATAATAGTCCTATCCTATTGACATAGGCATGGTCCATGTGTACTCTGCTCCATGGTTCTACTTCGGGGCCATACATGTATTTTCTTTTGCTTAAAATTCCTGAGTTCTGTGCATTTTTGCATCTTCTTACGTAGTCTTCTACGTCTCTTGAGTACCCCGCCACCCCGCCCAATTTTAATCTTCTTTGCATAGCTGCCACTCCACAATGTACGTCATCGTGTACACTTTTTATAACCTGTCTCCTCTGTGTTTCTGGGGAACTACCAAGTCTCCATTACATATTATCCCGTTTTCTATAGTCATTCTATGTCTAATTCCTTTGAATGGTCTTTTCAGCCATTGAACAATTTCCCCAGCGATTCTGTTTTATCCTCGACATTATTCTATTTAACACTGGGTCATTTGTAGTTTCAGTAGCCATTTTATCTACAGATATTACATCGGTTTCTACAAGATGCAAGAATGTGTCTTCAAATTCCTCGTCGTTTTCGTCCTTCTCCTCTCTATAAAACCTCAATCTAGATAAGGCATCAACGTGCGGTATCGTATTCCCTTTAACATATTCAATGTCAAAGTCGAACGCCATCAGTCTAATCGCCCAACGTAATATTCTGGACGTTGTAACTTTCGGTAGCTCTTTTCTTGGGTTGAAAATAAATTCCAGTGGTCTGTGATCTTTGAACAGGTCTTTCCAAAGGCTGGGCATTTTTCTTTTTTCATTTCATGAATTTTTCCACAGTACGCACAATTTTTTCTTTTTGTTTGTACTGTATATGTTTCAGCCATTATTTCTTCGTAGGATTTATTTCTATTTTGGTTGTAGGTATGTATTAATTCCTGCTGTTGTATAAATTCTATACACATATTCAAAGGCATGTTTGTAAGTTGTAACTGTTCCATTAACTTATATCTATGTGCCGAATTATGCATACCTTCAATTAATCTTAGTTGATTAATTTTTTCTTCCGTTGTCTGCTCTCCTGTTCCTAGTTTTTCGAATTCACAGTATTTACTCGCACTTCTTAACCGTGTAAATATTTTACTATCGGTTCATCCACTTCCTGCTTCATTGCCATAAACTTGGTCCTTTCTGCAATCACCAGTCTTTTCTTTGGCCTCATGTTTCCCTTTAATAACCTGACTTATTTCTTGAAAAGTCATTTCTTCTAGTTCTCGAGGGTAAACCATTGTAGCAACCTTCATAATCGCTTCACAATCAGCTGTAGCCATGAACAAGTCAGTGATTTCATTTTCCCTCCCTCTGTTTTTGTTGTCTTTCAACTTTTTACATCTTGCATTAGCAGCAAAGCAACGGAACCACGTATTCACGTACTCTGGGTCTTCAAGGACCAAAGAGTATCCTATCGGTGACGCCATTGTTGTGTCGTGTATATTGCTAAGTAAGCATTCGACCTCTGTTCTAGTTGGTGTCCATTTATCATATGAGCTACCTGCTCATATGCAAATTATACTAATTTGCATCTCACTACAATATATATATATATATATATATATATATATATAGCAGGTGCACCAAATCAGATATGGCAACAATATTCAATACATAGATGAATGGTAGATTTATAAATGTGCAAGATTCTTCAACCATACCTAACAAAATATATAATTTTCTTCCAACTGTATCTGAAGAACTATAAAACTTACTCTCATCCATACTTGACAAACGATAAAAGATGTTTACAACACAATCAATGTGGATCTAAATGACCCACAAGAGGTCATACAATCCAATCAATCAATCAATCCAATGAAATCAATGGATCAATACAATCAATCAATCAATGTGCAAGACAGATTCTGGCGATATAAAATGGCGTGGTACAACAGTGAACCAACTTTCTTATCAGCAGACTTATTAGAGTTGATTCAATATAACCATTTCACTTCATTTCAGTGGAAAATGGGAAATTAAGAAAGTGCAATGAGTCACTCTCCTGGAGGTTAGCATCAGCCATGCTGATGGAAGGCAAAAATGCTATCTAGGATGATTAAAAGATGGTAGTTTCATTTTGGAGGCATTAAACTTTACAAATAATTTATCAGCCAAGTTAACATCTGATTGGAGGTCATTTTTGAGAGCAGCTGCCAATTTTACTCTTTTGGACCTCTTGGACTTACTATTAAGATAGGAGTAAGTAGATCTGTCACCAGCATATATACCTAGTTGAGAACAGATGACATCAAGAAGGTTGTTGATGAAGATAAGAAACAACATAGGTCCAAGGATAGAATTCTTAAGAAACAATGTCCCAAATGTGGTGAACTACAAGGTGAATATTTGGAATTGTATGCATGTTTCTTAGATGAAGAACATTATACTTGGTTGGGTTGAGAAATTTTCAGCACCTGATTGTTCAAATAAATTGTTTATACAATTCTATAATATAAATAGTTGGGGAGGAAAACTGTCTTTCTGTGGCTATCACAAAATCAATATTATTAATGGAAATAATTTAGAAAATAGCTCTACTATCAACATCACTGATATTCAAATCGATTGTCTATTGGAATGATGAAATGATATCCTAAAACAAAACTAATTTTATTGTTCTGCTTTGGTTTTTTGTCTTGCATAAAGTCTTAGAATAACAGACAATTGTCTTGATAGGCCAATTACTTCTGTTTTGAGCAGACCAGGTGACAATTCAGCTTCTACATAGTCATGCAAGACTTTGTTCATAGGCAAATAAGGATAGGCATCCAACGTTCTCCTCTCAGCTGTGGAACAGAAGGGCCAACTGAACAGTAACATTGTTACCAAGTGCACATCATTCACAATGTGTGTAGGGTGTCCTTGCAGGTTGTTTAAATTTGACAGTTTTCGGCAGGTGTGGCAAAATGATTCTGATGTTTGCTCTTGAACTGCAAAACAAAAAACATATTCTCAACTATTTACATGTAAAAAAAATAAAGATAAGTTTTTTTTAACAAAATCATTTCACTTCCCAAATATTAAAAAAATAAATAAACACAAAACAATCAATCCAGAAACTAAAAACTTTAGTCAGTTAAATGATTCCAAACCTTTTTGAAGCTACAAATACACTAATCTTTATATACAACACTTGGACATATGGATTGTCATGTGTGCAATAATTGACTTATCAGACACAAGAAAAATGACTTAAATTTTTCAGCAACAATGTCAAACATTTGATTGCATTGATTTAAAAGCTGTGGATTTTGTTTACTTGTAGGAAACTATTGAGCAATTCTCTTTTAAAATGTTTAGCCAATTACATCCCTTTGATATTTGAAATGTTTTTGAAGCCTGGAGAAATGGTTTAGAGCAAAACACCATTTGTAGCACCATTTGTTGAAGATAGATTAAAAGACTGATTCTTAAATGGTCACTTAATTTTGATGGAAACAGGACAATAAATAGACACAGACATTTAAGAAATAATTCTTACTCTATGTAGAAAGAGACCTTAAAAACTAAGCAAATTAGATCATAAATATTGAGTGGTTGACCAGGAATTGGGCTGACCATGTCTTTTCCTTCAACATTTACTGAGTTTGGTACATTTCAGCGTAGCCCATTTAACGTGACTGATTCAACATCAGAAAAATAATTGGACTTTTCAAGCAAAGTACTAATTTGACTACTAAATGAGTGAGAGAGGTAGAGAGAGAGAGAGAGCAAATTTGACTATAACGATGAAGTAGTAATCTGACACCTAATCATTCCTCTGCCTAAAAATATCTATGTCGAATCAGTGATTCCAAATGGGCTATGTTGGAACATTCTATTCCCTTATTTACTTGCTTACATGACTGCAAAGTTATTCTGAATTTTGTTACTCTGACTTTTGAGAATTAAAAAAAGAATAAAGCAATTATTTTTGTTAAGTTTTAAGTTGTGTAAACCTTAATGAATTTTGGTTGTTGGAGTCTCACTGCAGATGACTATCTTGTAATTTGAACTTGAACTATGTTTCTTTATAAAATGTGAGAATGACTTCAACTATTAACCAAACAAAACATTTTATTTTCAAGGCAAAAAAAATTTGAGGTTTCAATGGTAGACTTAATGATTAGGTATAGTTTGTTTTGTTTTACAGTATATCAATATCAAAGTGTTTTTTAATGCCAAAACAAATTTTTGTTTGGTTTGTTTTGTTTTACGGCATATCAACCTCAATGGGTTATTTAATGCTGACAAAATTTTTTATTGCTGGTAATATGTTTTTCTTCAAAAATCTATTTCTGGGAACATTTTTCCTTGAAGAAATCGAAAGCTGGTCATATTTTTTCCAAAGAACATATAGCTGTTTGTATTTCTGATATTTTTTTTAAAAGTATTCCTTATAATAATTTTTCCTTCAAAAATTATTGCTGGTAATAATTTTTTTTTATTACAAAGTATTTCTGGTATTAAAACTTATTTTTACACAAGTTTGGGTGTTAACTATTTGCCCATAGCTGGGACCCTAACAGGTTCTACCACCCTGGGTCAGGGTGGACCTGAGAACACCAACAATTAAGAGGTGGTTCCATGCTCTTCAAAACATCCTGATCAGAGGCCTTGCTGCTGGATGTAGTTTATCGTCTTACCCAGGATGCTTAATGATTAGGGTAAGAATGACTAATGCATAGCATATTTCATGATATGGTAAATTAAATATCAGTGGTTTTTATCCAAATCAGTTTATAATTGATATTAGTGTACTATGGAGTCATGCTTTTGTTTTTTATGAATATTAATTATATGGCTTCATAGTTTGTACTTTTAAAAAAATTCATGTCACTATTATAGCTTTGGCCAAAAAAAATGAAAACCTTTTTTAAGATTAAAAAGAAATTACTAAACTTTTGGTGATACTGAAAAGAAAATCAATAGAATTGCACTGTCAGAATAGTTATGAAACATCAAAAACTCTCTCACAATGTACCTGAAAGAACTTATAAATGTTTCTTCTTTATTTTCTTTAGCCTTAGTTAAATCTGCTGACATATGTCATTTTGTCCAATTAAACATTTTTTTATAAGAAAAATTGATATTAATTTTAATATCCTTGAAAAATTTATTGGACTTAAATAATTTCATTGAAGAACAAGAGTATCAAAGATATTTGAAGAACAAGAGTATCAGACTTATTTGATGAAGTAAAATCATGCCTAGAAAATCTACAGGACCAAATCTAGTAAACTCCCTTGTATTTGTACTGTGAGAACATCATCAATGATAAAACTGCTGGGGTCAATCTTTAGGTCGTTCTCTACTAAAATATTACCAAAAGTCAGTGAGTGGAAAATGTTAAATTTTCAGGACATTATGTAACTGGTTGTAAAATGGACGAATAAAATAAGGACATAGATTGAAAAGATGATATTTCAGAGAACATTGTAAAATAAGGAGATATTGTTGGGACATCGGTGTCGTTAAATATATCAGAAGGGTTTATTGTTAATGGTTGCGTGTTTCACTACGTCCCAAACAAGTAAACAAACAATCGTTATATTCAAAACAAGAAAAACGAGACATATATAGATTAAAAACAATACAACATTTATATACAATGGGTCATTTACAATTTTGATAAAATCTGTGTGGGTGGGTATTTAAAGTAAGTTGTGTGTATGGTTCAGATAATGAATGTCTCTTGTTTCGTAATGTTCGCTATTTTCTTGTTTATGTCGAAGATTGTGATAGTAAAATTTAAGAGTTTTAAGAGTCGTTCGTTGAATGTTCGATTAGAGTCAGTAAATGTTCCTTTGAAGCGTGGCAAAATTATGGTTAGAAACGTTGTGGAGTATTTTAGCAAATACTCGGTGAGTTAGCGAGACTGACTGACTGGGGCTGTCTGCTTTTTCTTTTATATTATTTGTGTTTTCAAAAGTGGCTCAACTCGTTTTGGCGCAATTTCTGTTTCTGGTAAGTGATTGACCAATGGGGTTGCTTGCTTCGATTTTTGCCATTTCTATTGGTTGAGGTTTTTTTAGTACGTAGGCGTACGATGTGGACTGTACTTTTTATAGGTTGGAAAGGTGAGGATATTGAATGAGTCCACAATATCATCCATCATTGCAAGATTGTTTTTTATTGTACAAGTCTTAGTAGATTTTGGAAATTGAAAAATATTATTTATAATTTTCCAAAAGAGAAAAATGAGCTGCCTGTGTGAAGATCCCTTTTTTTGCAGTAGCAAATGGTCATTTGATTTAACGCTTTTATTTGATAATTACCAATCGTCTCAATTATGAAATTCATTAAAACAAAATGAGATGAATTGCAACTGAGTGATTAAAATTGAAATAATTCTCTATGGCTTTCAGTAATTGATTTAATTCAAACATTAAAAGGTGGAAACAAAACAGATTCAAAAGTCACATTATGGGAAATAATGATCTCAATTAATTATAGGAAAATTTTAAATATATTTATATAAATATTTTATAATTATTAATGGAATAACAATATTTGCTGGGATTGGAATGAGAAAAAAAGTCATCAACACTCTGCAGTGTTTCTGTAATTTCTAAGTCAACTGCCCCCCTCCCCTATTTTCAGGAAATGAAAAGAGATTTAGAAAGAAAAGGAATGACCTGAAAAGAAATAGACATATATGTAACCTTTCATTCAGATTTCTTTCTATTTTCTGGTTGGTTGGTTGATTTTGTTTAGTGGCATATCAACATCTCTATAGGTTATTTAATGCTAAAATCTAAATATTTTGACACAATTTTATGGATTCAACTAAATATATACTATAAATAGGTAGTGTTGATAATTTTATTATAAACAGGTATTGTTGGTATTTTTTATATAAAATGTATTTTTATTTTTTCATAATGTTTTGTTTTTGTTTGGGTGGGGGTGGGGGTTCACTTTTTGCCCATAGCTGGGACCCTAACAGGTACTACCACCATATCTGTTTTCTGGAATTGTAGGATTTAGGCCCATCAGCTTGTTTTTGACAACAAAAAAAAAAAGAACTTTATGAAACAAATACAATGCCCCTTGCAGACTTTTATTTCCTTCCTCCTTGTCTCCATTTCTTTCTCTGTCTTCTTCAACTATGTGACTAATTATTAGTCTGGCCAAAGCTTCTCTTGTCATACCCCTTTATTACTCTAACCATTCTTCCACAATGCAAACAGACTTCCTCCCCCTTTCACCCAATGAATTACCCATCCCCCCCCCCCCCGCTCTTCTGCTATCTTTTGTTTCTTTCATTTTCTCCTTCCACAGACATGTGTTGTGGAGAAAAACGGTAAGTTCGCATAACTCAATTTTTTTCTCCTTTTCTTCTCTTTCAATCTGAATCTATGGTACTTTTGAATAGATGAATAAAATGTAAAAGGGTTAGCCATATTAATGATCCAAACAATATGTCATTTGTTGTCTAAGGTTACAAGATGATCAAAAGTTAGTATCACAATGAGAATTCATGGGAAGTGTTTATGTACAGTATCAAATTTGACAATCTTATCAAAACGTTTTCTAAAACTCAGTCAAAAAAAAAAAACAAAACAATGTATAAAATTATTTTTAAAAAGTTTTAAGAAAATCTCAAGAAATTTTGAATGTGATCAATTTAGAATTTTTAAATCTACAAAAATATGAAATAAATTTGTTAACCAGAAATGAAAATTAAATTTTTTTGAGAATAATTTTTTTTAAATTTCTCTCTGTATAAATTATAAAATGTGAAAGTTATCAAATGTGAATGTCAAAAATTGATTTCTTTCATAAATTGCATTTATTTCATAAAAAATGAAGAATAAACCAAAAAAAACAAAAACAAAACAAAACAAAATCTGCTCACCATCTTTTTCTAGTTTCATAATTTCCATAACAAGAAGAAATAATTTTGTGGCTTCCAATTCTTCCAGCAATTTCTGCATGGCACAACCATATTCTTTGTATTCATCAACCAAGTCACAAGGGCAGTCTTGCTCCAAGACATGAAACTCTAAAAGTTTATGTTGTGGATTTAAGTCAGAAATGAGAGACAACAGTTTTTGAATGGTATTGATAATGGCTGCCTCAGTCTGTTCAGTGTCAATTTTCTCTCTCAATAAATCTTGCCATTTCTTTAAAAACAGCAAAATATCTGCTGGCAATTGTGAATGAAGCATTAAGGTGAGAGTTGAAGAAACTCGAAATAAGAGAAGAGGACTAGAATTGGCTTTTTGGCTCAGCATTATGTAACCACGTGGTAAACCTGAAGAAGAAATAAAATGCATTATTAACAAGAAATAAAAATAAAGTCAAATTAATTGTCAGAGGACAAGATGCAAATGTGAAATTGAACATTCTTTTTATTATTAATTCCTAATGGAGAAGAGAGAATCTAAGAGACATAATTCTCCATATATTTAAATGATTGTAAAGAAAAACAGAGAAGTTTGTAGTAAAGATGTATTCAATGCTAGTTGACGAATGCCCATTGAACCACTTCTTTTATAGTCAAGTAGTTTGAGGGGGAGACAACTATGGTCGCCTGATGAAAAAATTTGGGTATAAAAACAATTTTTTTCAAACTCTGCATTTTTCTAACATTATAATCATTACTACTGGGGTGAAGTATGAAAGAAAAAATCTTTTTGATGACAAACTTAGCATGCTTTTGGACTGCACTTGTGAACAGTTTAAAGTGAAACAACCATTTTGTTGATTGTTAATGCAAAAACTCATGGTAGGTAGGATTTTCTTTACTAGAAACTGGAATAAAATGAACTGACTCAAGAGTATAAAATAAATATTTTTATTTATTTCCTTTAGAGTGATGAGTGAGTCCTTTGGTATTTGGTGTAGCAAAATGTTTGTTTAGAAGGTGGATATTAGTTGCAGTCTGGAGAAATTTCCGGTAGTGGTGTTTTGAATCAGACCATGATAGAGATAGTAGTAATGTGAGAAATAGATCACCGTCAATCTACTGTGTTTTTCTCAGCCCTAAGCAGGATAGAAATATCATTAGCAGAGGACCTCTTAACTAATTCTTCAAGCATCTTGCCTGACTAGTTTCTCTAGTGGTCACACCTCTAGTTGTCATTTTCGCCATTTCTTCTGTCATTCTATTTGCTTCTAGCTCAGAGATGTCAGTTTATATCCATTTTGACCAGGTTCCGCGACTCTGACATGAACATTGGTTTCGGCTAACAATTTTTTTGACTGGGCAAAATTATTTTATTCTCCGGCATTCCTTTCTTTTTTCATTTTTTTTTTATAACAGAGGTTATGTGTGAAACATCCCTGGTTTTTGGTATTTTCAATCACAAGTAAGTCACAAATGTCGGCTCTGCTTCTGCAAACTTCCGACAATTTTTGGCTGGGCACAGTCTTCTTCCTCTTTTTATTTGTGGGTTGCCTTCTCAATAGTTGAAAGAGAAATATAGAAAGGAAAGTTTAGAGAGAGAAAGAAGGAGATAAAGGAAAGCAAAAATGCCTTATTTTAATTTGGATTCTTTTTATTTTAGTTTATATATTTTATTTTTATTGGAACTCATGACAAACTCATGGCTTTTAATCTTGTTTCAGAAAATTTTCTTCCCATTAATATAAGAAATTTGACAGATTTCTGCATACAATTTCAGCAAATTCTAGAACTAATTCCATGCAGAACTAATGATTAAATTCTTTTATTACTTTTACAAAAACTTGAAATTTTAAAAGTTTTTATAGTTGAAAGGGGAAAAAATGCTGCCCTTTAACAAGGAGCTTATTTAACAATCTGCTTTCTTTAGGATGATTTTCATGAGATTTTGACAAAAGATTCAAGTTTAAACTTATTGATCTGTTGACTGAATTAAAAAAAAAATACCCAAGAAGATCAGCGAATATAAGAATTAAGTAATCCATAAAAAATAAAATTTGGTTTACTCACTGACCTGTATCCCTGTCCGGGGCATTCATAGCTTCCAGAAGATGTGGTAACTTGACCCAGTGGGGTGGGTACTTAAAGCGAGCAGTGTCCATGATGAGAACTAAATCTTGATCTGGGTGATAACCAGCAATTGGTGAGAAATGTCCATCACCTGTTTGGTTGAGGATCCTCCGTGAGTAGGTGGCCACAAGAAATATATTACTGCATTGTGTGTATGTTTTAATGACCTGCAACAGAAAAAAGGAAAATCAGCTGTACAGTAAATATTAAAGTTGAAAATGCCATGCAAAATCATATTTAATTTAGAGACTGATTTTTTGTCTATTTATATGGGGAAAGAAATATCATCTCATGGCAAAAAAATTATCTAAGTTCTAAGTCTCAGGTGATGTTAGTCCTGTCATCTTGACTATTATTGCTTAGCTATTTTTTAAAAAAATTATTGGTCCTTTTTAAATTTTAACAATAAGATTCAAGACTACTCATTTAAAAAAAAAAGTCCTTAAAAAAGCAAAATACAATTCTTTCTATTCAGTGGAATATTTGTGTTTGGGTGTGGCAAGATAGTAACACTATTCAGGTCAGATTTAATAAATTATTGCAATGTAGTGTCTTACAATAAGTCTAATCAAAGAATTCATCCATAGATTTTCTGCTCTTAATACTATATCAGGAAATTTGATGGACTTAAATTTTGGTA
This sequence comes from Acanthosepion pharaonis, assembly GCA_903632075.3. NCBI lineage: Eukaryota > Metazoa > Mollusca > Cephalopoda > Sepiida > Sepiidae > Acanthosepion > Acanthosepion pharaonis. The sequence goes on from CAHIKZ030001057.1 coordinate 107,086, forward strand.
GTTGATTTGAAGAAATCATAGAGGATAAATATCTGATGAAGAGAGAAATAGGCCAAGAACTTATAAATATCTTAATCTTAACTTATAAATAAAGAACTTATAAATATCTGATGAAGAGAGAAATAAAGAACTTATAAATATCTGCTGAAGAGAGAAATAGGCCAAGAACTTGAAATTAGGAGATTTAGACTAGGAACCTGTAATGAATGTGGAGAAAAATGGTTCCTGTGATGTATGGCAAATGATCAGATAGTAGCCAACACCTGGTTTCAAGAACAACCAAGACTATTATAGACATGGAGAAATCCAGGAAGAGAAATGAAAAAACAAATTGGCTATATAACTATCAACAAGAGATTCAAGAACAGAGTTGCATAGTGCAAAAGCTATCCAAATGCCGACTGCTGAAATGATCGCCTCTCAGTTATATGTAAACTTAGAATAAAACTACAGGCAGCACCCAAATTGCCATATACTCTTGAACGACCTGAATCTGAAGGAGAAATATATGTACAGTGTGAAAAGCAGATACAATGGACAAAATGAAAATGGAAACTTGAAGTGGGACACATGACAAGAAGCTTTAGTAACATCATCAAATGAGATCATCTTAATGGAAAATAGACAAAGAAGAAAAAAATGATGACAGATGAGATTCTGGACATGATGGGAAGGAAACAAAAAACAATGCAAAAGAACACTACACAAAGAAATAAGGAACAAATGCAGACAGGCTGTAGTGATATGTAAATTACATACTGTATAAAAGGCTGTATCGCTATACACATGAGGAAGTTACCTTCTCTTGACAAGTCTACATCTGTCAAAGAGAATACCTATTATAACAATATGGCATCACTGATTGGTTACTTAGCCACGATGGAGGATCCTGGGTGTGGCTTATGTGATTCGCAGCAGCGGTGAAAGTGAAAAGGTTAAAGGACACCAAAGAAGAGGAGAATATGAAGTTATTTATTTGCTTTTGGCCCCAGCAAACCACCTGCATGTGGACAGAAAATGAGTTCAGCAAATACAAAAAAATAGAAAGGTGTGTAAGACAAGGATGTGTCTTCTCACCGGACTTATTCAACCTATACACCAAAGCAATTCTGAGAGAATTAGAAGCCCTACCAGGATTCATTATTATTATCCCAATATTAGCAACATAAGATATGCTGATGACATAGTGTTGATAGCAGTCACCGAAAACTATAAAAAAAGTAGTGAGAGAAAGTGAGAAGAAAGGACTAAACATAACCTGCAAGAAACAGAATGCACAGTCATTAGCAAAAGGATAAGCCTAAAATACAAATTACAAATCAGAGATACTAAAATCAAACAAATACAAAAAGTTAAATATCTGGGAAGTGTTTTATTAGAGGATGGAAAGTGTGACATTGGAGTAAAGCATTAAGAGACAGAAAAACTTTGTTAGAAATAAAGAAAAGAGTACTGAACTGTTACGTGATATCTGTCCTCCAATATGGCAGTGAATGCTGGAAAATCTCCTCAAAGATGAGGAAGAGACTTGAGGGAACAGAAATGTTTGCTTTGTTTTGTTTTATGGCATATCAACCTCAATGGGTTATTTAATGCTGACAAAATTTTTATTGCTGGTAATGTTTTTCTTCAAAAATCTATTTCTGGGAATATTTTTCCTTGAAGAAATCTACAGCTGGTCATATTTTTTTCAAAGAATATATAACTGTTTGTATTGCTGGTATTTTTTTAAAAGTATTGCTTATAATAATTTTTCCTTCAAAAATTATTGCTGGTAATAATTTTTTTTTATTACAAAGTATTTCTGGTATTAAAACCTATTTTTACACAAGTTTGGGTGTTAACTATTTGCCCATAGCTGGGACCCTAACAGGTTCTACCACCCTGGGTCAGGGTGGACCTGGGAACACCAGCAATTAAGAGGTGGTTCCATGCTCCTCAAAACCTCCTGATCAGAGGCCTTGCTGCTGGATGTAGTTTATTGTCTTACCCAGGACAGAAAACAGAAATGTGGTACTACAGAAGGATGCTGAGGATACCATGGACCAAACATGTGAGCAATGACAAGATTTTAGAGAAAATGGAAACAAAAAGGAAACTTACATTTAACATCAGGAAGTTGACAGTTGAAATTTCTGGGACATATAATGAGGAAGGAGGGCTTGGAAAATCTGATACTCACAGGACAGATTGAAGGTAAGATGGATAGAGGAAAACAGCACATAATATACTTAATGAGCTTAAGTAAATGAATGGTGGAATAGGGTCTAGGAGAAATAATGATAAGACAAAATTTATTAAGAGCTACAAAGGACAGGAAATTGTGGAGAGCCATGACTGCCTACATACTGAAAGGACACAGCACATAAAGAAGAAGAAATCTGAATGAGATACCAGTCATTGAGTCACACATCTTGTCAGTTAAAAAAAATCTAAGTATAGAATTGTGAATATTAGAATTTCTAGCAGAGATAAAGATTAATTAGTAACCCAAAATAGCTGATTTATCAAACTGAGGCTTGAAAGAGCAGATGCCTTAATGTTTTGCAATGTGCAAGGAGTGATGAAAAATCTTCAGCTCAACCAATTTCCCAAAATATGAACACAACTCCAAGCATAAAATTTTTTTTTAAGTATCTTGGCTAAACCAAGACCTTTTCAGTACCTATATGTACTTAGAAACTTTCGGTATTTATGTTTCTCAGGGAGATAAAGCAAATTAGTTCAAGAAGATGGTCATTTTGTTGTGAGCAAAATCCAAGAAGAGACTATACCCAGGTTCAAAGATAAATTGCTTTTGTCTGAAAGCAGCCGCAATTGTTCCTGTCTGGAAGGTGAATATTGATCAATGTCATGAATTCTCTTTATCCAGAAACTTGATTGAAATACACTATTTACATTATTCAGACTATTGTCCTCATCTTTGTTGCCATATTTATCACAACATTTCGGCTGTTGTACACTCCGACCTTCTTCAGGTGGTTGGAATGTTGAACTGAACCCTTCATTTCACTCGCTGGAGTAGACTGTTCTAGTTCCACATGCCATGTCTAATGGATGTTAGTTATCAGTTATCTCTTGTTAATTCACCTCTCCATATTCTCCTTAAGGACACATGGCACAGTCCATAAAGGTTTTGGTTAGATTCAGTGATAGGACCCAAAGAGTTGTAAGTTCAATACCTGGTTAAGGCAGTGGAGAACTTGGAAAGGAGAATTAACAGGAGATAACTGATACATTCCAACCACCTGAAGAAGGCAGGAGCATACAATGGCTGAAATGTTGTGATAAATATGACAACAAAGATGAGGACAATAGTCCGAATAATGTAAATAGTGTACATAATACCTCATCTCAGAAATATAGACAGATACTGATTGAAATAGTATTTAATGTCCTGTCATAAAGAGCAAACAGAGGCATGACTCTGTAATGATACCTGGATGAAAAGTCACTATTGTCTCCTGATAGAAAATCAGCCAGATTATTTGTTGTAAAGTATAGGAACAGTGTGTTGTAATTAGCGGAAACACCTAATTGATAACTCTCCCAGCAATTACGGGGGGTTACAGGCAGAGAGGGGAAAGAGACAAAAATAACACTGCCTCAGAAATCACGTGGGACCAACTTCACAAGACACCATGTCTCGCCAACTGCTAGTTTTCCTGTTGTTTTATTACAAACTGGTCAAGATCTGGGTATTTGTAAGAGGCCTCTTACAAATACCCAGATCTTGACCAGTTGCAGAGAGGCCTGTATCTAGGCATGCCAAGCTGTCCCGCTGCTAACAGAGAAAACATGGATGCAGCTGGTGTTGACAAACATGTCCGCATGCGATCTGAGACCGCTTTTGCATCTGTAATAATGTACATTTGCCATATTATTCCAATGTATTCTGTCATATTTTAACAGAAAAACATACAATCAAAAACAGATGCTATATTTCTATGAAAATAAAGCAATATTGTTAAATGAACAGCAGGAAGCTCATTTTTTCCTATCAACATTATCTTCAACAGGTAAGAAAAAAAGAAGAAAGCAAATAAGAACAGAAGTGTATGCATTGTCACTTGAATTAATCATTTTGAAGGAGAGCAGCGATGTTACAGAAAAAATAAATTACCTCTCGGAAGTGATCCACAGACATGTTGACAAGTTTGGGGCGTACAACATTTGTTTGTAGAGAATTGCATTCAGCAATGCAGGTAAATTGTTCAAGAGTGATGCCATTCTTCTTCACAACATCCAAAGGAATACAACAGTCAAGCATGTTCTCATGGTACCATCGCCAGGGTCGCTTCCATACGACACCAGGATCAATGTCTAAAGCAGTGAGTACCATTACCAGAGTGGACAGACCGCAGAAGGCTGGTTCATCTTGGGTACGGAAATGAGAGGCTAGTTTAAAATAACAGTTCATGTGACCAGATGCCAGTGCTTCAGCAAATATCAATTTCCCTCTCTCTGAAGAGAAAGAAATGCAACTTGAAGGAAGAGTACGACGATAAAATTCAACATCGGGTTTCAACTGTGTTAGCTTCATTGAGGACCTGTGAATAAATACAAAATCATAATAGAAGCTATTTATTAGATCTGAATTAGAAAAAAATAATTATATATTATTACTTATATCTATATGAACCAGAGGGCACTTTCAGGTGGTGTAATAGTATGCAAGCTTGTATCACTAGAACAATTACAACCGAGTTCAATCCTCATTGAGTGCCCAATAATTTCGGCCTTGTGCCACATCTAAGCTAGCCATGAAAAATCACTATATATATTATCCAGAAACTAAGATGGCTGTTTAGAAAAATTAGTTTCTGGATTTAGTTTTTATAATCAGATTCAATTCAAAGAGAAGAAAAATGATCATGAATAAAATTTTTGTTAATTTGATTAAACACATCAGTGATAGGCAAATTATACTTTTATGCATTTATATTAGACAAGTAACATACAATTTAACATGAAAGTATTCATTTTTTTCTATTCTGAAATACTAATAAAGTTTCACTACTTCAAACTGACAAAATTTCAAGCAATGTTTTCTAATCTTTATTAAAAGGAAAGTGAGAAAGCAATGCAAAAACTTGATGTTTGAAATTTATTCTAGATTTTGTCAATTTTACTTGCATTTATTTACACTACAATGTTCGAACTGCTGTCCTCATCTTTGTTACCACACTCACAATGTTTCAGCTGATTAAAATTTTGAACTGAACCCTTTATATCGTTCTACTGTCATGAATGTGGCAATGATGAAGAGGACAACAGTCTGAACAATGTAAATAATGATAATACTTCATCTCAGAAATATAGAAAGATATTTACTTGCATTTATTGAATATTTATTTCTAATTGGAAAATTACTTCAAATTCTTTTTCAATTTTGTTATATTTTTAATTCCTAGTGTACAGTTTAAAGAAGAAAACCTTTGATAAAAACTTATTACATTACAGGTATTTCTCGTTGATGGAAAAAAACAAGGCTAGGTTGATGAGATTGTTATTTGAGATCAAAGAAAACTACTGGCTTTTAAGAGCTTTTATATTTTGTGGTACATTACAGGAAAGAGATTTCTGTTTTGACATCAGACAGAAAACCTGTATATTTATAACTTTAATCAAATTTATTTTATTTTTAAAAGTTTGGTTATGGATTTAATTCAGTGAACATAGCATGAATAAATGAAGAAAAATATATTTTTTTAATCAATTCACCCCAAGCAAGATGATAATACCACTAAGATGTATGAGGCTAATCGGAGAGAAAGAGAATAAGAAGACTTTAGAAGGAACTGGAAACCCAATCCTACACAGGAAAGAAGAAATAATCTTTGACTCTTGTTCAAAATACTGGGGAGGAGTGTGAACCTATCTACTTCTATTAAATTAAATTTAAACTTCTAACTGTTTTAGTTTTTTGTGAACCATATGATTTCAGATTGATTTAGACAACCTTCAAGAATAAAGTGTTTACATAAAAGGATCACATTCCAAAGTCAAAATTAGAATGTTTAGTATTTTTAAGCTTTGAGTTTCAAATTATTTCTATCATTCAGACACTAATTTACTTCCCTTACATTTAATATTTTTTTTAACTACCCTCATATTCCTTTGGATTTGAAGGGATTTGCATAAAAGGTAGTATCCAAAATACAATTTATTTCAACTATTTTTTCCATAAATAAAACCTTACGGATAATACATTTGTAATCAAAAGATCACGGAATTTGTAAAACAATTTATTTAATTGTTTGTTTACATATGGTTATTTTAGGGATAGTGAACTGAAAACAGTAAAGTTCATTTTTATTTTTTGTCTCTTATTTGAGGAAACAAGAGTAATTTCTTTAGGACCTAACCAAAAATGTTGAATTTTCAGGATGAGGCATAAGCTAAGCAGTTTAAGAATATCAAAAACGCAGAATAAATGTTTTATTTTTAACGAAGTGAATAATTAGTTGTTAAACTAAAAACTGTTATAATTAAAAATTCACAAATAATGAATTGAAAGAAAAAATAGTTGAAAACAGTATTGGACAAGATGAGACGAAATCAAAATATTTAACGGGCAAGTAGTAAATAAATAAGGTAATTTTATCTTTGTTTTAAACTGAAATCCAAATATCTAGCAACAATATTCAAGGTTTTTTGTTTTTTTTTTCTATCACGAAAATAAAATTGTAGCTTCATTGAATACTGAGAAAGTACGTATTACAAAAAAAAATCTTAATTTTTAACATTTTTATTAATAATTCTAACAACCATAAAAAAAAAATAAAAAAAAAACGGAAAAAGAACTTTGATGCCAAATTATTTAATCTCGAATTGTTTTGGTTTGGGTTGCATCAATTTGGTTAAAAAAAAAAAGAGAATGATAGATTATTACCAATGGAAACATCTAGCTGAGTTAAACTGATGTGGAGAAATAAATTCTTTTACTACAACAAAATGCGATAAAGTACGTATGAGACATTTCGTTGTTGAAAAAGAAATGAGCTTTTTCTTCATGGTCCGTTGTGAGTTGAGTTGTAAAGAAGACGAAATAGTCGGAATGTCTTTCAGTTTCATGGCGTATTCGCCGTGTAGACTGATTAATCGCGTCGTCAGGGTCATTGGTGGTTGTCATTCAGTGTCCTATTTATCACCCTTATAAACAAAACGAATTTTGGGGGACTACTCCGCTCGTTCTCTTTCAATCCATTATAGATCAAGAATGAGAAGCATCAACAAATTAGTCGATACTTTAAAAACTGAAGTTGCTGTTTTGTGGAGACATCGCTATTCGTTCTCTAAAATAGAAAAACTTTGGAAACCAATGTTCGACATGCGTAGAAAACGTTGGCATTTGTAAAAGGGAGACAACTCTGATAGTTTTAATGGATTAGCGGATAGAAATTCAAATAACTTACACTACACTACACTACAGTATTTAATTTAAAATTCATATGATTTTTGTTTTAGACACGAGTTACCGATCAAATTAATTCTGTTTGTCATTCTTCAGTTTAATTCTTTTCTATTTATTTACCAACCTCCCCACAAGGCAAGATGTTGTTTTAAGTGTATGATGGCAAAAACAAGAAACGACAGAGGTTTAAACAAAATTTAAAAAATACAACGAATGGTGAAGTGGTGTGAAAGTCTTTCATTGAAAGAAAGAGATAAGTCAAGCCGTCCACAGTGGCTTATGGTAGTAGAGGGGGGGGGGAGTCGTGACTTATGAGCTTTGGTGAGTTGTCCTTGGAGATGGGAGGCCAGTTGTCTTTGGGTGTGGAGATGGCGTGATGACGAGTGTGTGAACCCTGATTATTGTGCCGATCGACTGCCGAAAATGTCCCTTTGATGGGCTTTTAAGGCTCAGATCGGCTCCAATTCCTATTTCGGAGTGGGTGCTATTGGGTAAAAAAATTGGATTGTATGTTTTTTTTTGGGGGGGGTGAGGAAAGCGGATGGTGTTTTCGGAGCCGATGCGTATTTGATGGAATTTTTAGTTCGGTCTTTGGTTTCGGAGCGTTCACGTCCGGCCAGTGGTGGAAATTTGTGTAACGTGAATCAGAAGAAAATCTGGTTTAGGAAGATTATTATAACAATGTGACACAAGGCCAGTTTTTAACGTGGGTCGTTCCGAGCCCTTAGGCTCGGGCAAAAATTGACCGTAAACCCTGATCGGGTTTGTCTTCCTCCCCAAACGAGACCCTGCCCTTCGACAAAGCCTCGTTTGAGTTCCTCTCCGTCTAGAGAGGTAGAGAGTTCGACAAGAGAGGGAGAATTCTTTATGCCGGACCCTCTTAGAGCGGATTAAGTTCACAAGAGGCTTCTGGTTGCAATTTTAACAGAGCAATTCCATCAAAATTATTTTTTAATGCTATGTCCGTTCAGGACGTAAGTGATGATGGCTCTTCACAGCTTCTTTTATTATATGTGAATTGTTGTGACTTAGGAAAAATAGTGAAGTGGTTTTCAGAGTTTTTCTTCTCTTATTGTTTGCTACCTAAGTGTTGTGTTCCGTATCATCACTGGCTTTTTATCCGCTTGGATCCCAACGCCAATTCTGTATGAATGGAAGAAAAAAGGAACCGGCAAGCGATTGCACTATTCTGTCTTGAATGTCACCACAAACCACAGGGGAGAGGTAGCCACAGCGACGCAAAAGGCGTTAACTGATTAAATGATGATGATGATTTTATATACGAAAATAAAGAATAAACGATTCAACAACGATTGGACAACAAATTCTATCAAATTAATGATATAACATGGAGATAGAAGCTTGTCGGAGTTAACTCCTCCTTAATTGTCCAAATTGTTCACTAGGGGACGCTCTCCCTACCCTATAAATACTGGGCGATTTCTTGCCTAGTTCTCTTTTCCATTTCTTCATTTTCAGCGAACACATCTACAATGTAAGCTCTTGCAGAAGATAGCGTCTTCCCATTTGTGGGAGACGCCATGAACATTATACACACATACACGAACGTACGAACATTCACCAAAATACAAATTATTTACGTTCACACACAAACACAAATCTTAATGTCTAAGTCCACTGTAAATTTTGTTGTTTAATACATATATTTGTTTATATATATATATATATATATATATATATATATATTGGTCTTGTTGGTTTTCTTTACATTTCTTTATGGTGGATTCAATCTCTAAGTTCGCCATCTTCTTGTAGTGGAACTTCTTCTAGCAGGAATAAAACACATGTTTCTAATTTAACAACACGTATATCCCCGGTCCGCTACAAGCTGTCAAAAACCATCAGTGAAAATCTGAAAAAAAAAAAAAAAAAAAAAAAAAAAAAAAAAAAAAAGCTTTTGACTCAATATGCAAAAAAATAGGCTCTCTACTGTTCATAAAAAATATGCATAATTCTGTAATTCTGTTGTTTGAAAAATAGTGTTAATGTTTTTTACATTTATGTACGGAATATTTGAAACAGGATCCTGGAGTTAGTCCAAACTTTAGCGTGTACAATTGCTTTTTAAATGGACCTCCAGTTTTCGCTAAAATTTTCTATACCTAAGGTTTAAAATAAATTTAAAAAAAATGAAAACGCATTCTTAAAGATTTCTTTTTAGCTTTAATTGAAAGCTAAAGAATAAAATGTACTATTTCCAGTAAGTAAAATATTCAAGTGTATTTCAAATAGAAATTATATAAATAGGAATATCAAATATTTTCTCGCTTTCAAAAAAATCTTACAAGCGGCCATTTTCTCACTTTTAAGAAATTAGTAAACAAAACAAAATTATCAGTTTTAAAAATCTTCCAAAAATAAAATATATATTTGTGATACGTTATTTGAGTAAAATTAGCAAATTTAAAGTTAAATTAATCTGATTTGAAACAAACATTACTTACATATAGCATAAAAGGTAATATACAAACATTTCTTAACGACAAGTCCTGTTTTTCTTTTGTCTTTATTGACGTATCGAGGAGTTGGCAGCTAGTATACATGACCAAAATTGACATAAATTTACGAAATCTAAGAACGCATTTCTTTTTGTTTTTAACTACCTAGTAATTTTTACAAATTAACATATTTTTAACAATTATCTAATATTTTATTGGTTTTTAGTTACGTTTGAAGATGTTTTATGAAAAAATAATGAAATTTAAAATACTATAAAATTTTCTTAGATTAATTTTAAAATTTAATAACTGAGATGAAATACTATGGTAGAGGTAACTCAATAATTTATGACCCACACTAAAATAAATACATAAAATTCGTGAAATAGAAACTAAAAAGGTAAAACTTACTTTAAATTTTAAAGTTTTAAAACTGAAGGGATGATATTCAAAACCTGTTGAAACGTAAGCAATGAATAATGAATTGGAGACAAGCGAATTTCTATGTAAAAAGAGGACAACTTTTAGAACAAGAGACCTTTTTCGTGATAATGTTACGTCTCGACTACCATAGATGAAAAATGGGAATGCTTAAAGTAAAAAATTGGTACAAAATGACTTATATTAAGCTTTTCAATTTTTGATTTGTAAATATAGTTTATACTTAATTACAATATCACCTAAAAGAAATAAATTAATTCAGAATTTTAAACGATTTTTAAATTATGATAAATTATTATAATTAAAATTTTAAAAAAATGAAAAATTCTTGTAAAAATTCATTATTCATCGATTTTTTTTCTTAAGACAATAACTTATTTACAAATGAAATTAAAAGTTTTTCTATTTAAATAATGTCATAGTTTTATTACATTTTTTAGTTTACCATTCAGAGGAGAGTTTCGGAAAACGAGCAAAAGTTTGAAAAAAAGAAATGGATGGTTTACATTACATTCTCTAAGGAGTCCTACTTTTAACTAATAAAAAAGTTTGGTAATGCAATTTAATTTCTCGAAATTTCATGAAATTAAGTAAGTTGAGGGGTAACATAGGTAAAAAAATTTTACCAAGATTTTCTAAAACAAAAAATTCAAAAATAATTTCATTCATTTGTGAATAAGTTCTGAAAGTTTCATTAAAATTGGACAATTATTTGATTTCGAACGTGTTAGAAAGGTTTTAAAAAATAATTAAAAATACTTTGGTCTTTCCTCTTATAAACAATTTGAAGATAAAACTTTGTTTTCATAAAGATTGGGACCTTTTGTCATCATCAGCAAAAAGCGGAGGTATCTTTTATTTTCATGCTGTGTGTTCTTATTATTTAAATTTTAGATCAACTAATATTCCTTAATAAAGTTTCGCAAAAATATATTTTCGAAAGAGGTTTTAACAAAGAGAATTACATTCTACTGACAGATGGCTAAAATGACTAAAATCAGTGATTTTTAACATAACAAAATAACTCATGCAATCAATTTAGATTAGTTTTGGAATATAGCAAAGCATTTTGTTTATTGGAAATATCAAATTTAATCTAGCTTTAGCTTGAAATTAAAACTAAAATAATAATAAATATATTTTCATTTTTTAAAATTCCTTTTATACTTTAGCTCGGGTTTCTTTGGAGGCACAACAAAAAACAAGTTGGAAATGTTTGGAGGCGTTCAAAAACAAGTTGAAAATGTTTGGAGGCGTTCAAAAACAAGTTGGAAATGTTTGGAGGCGTTCAAAAACAAGTTGGAAATGTTTGGAGGCGTTCAAAAACAAGTTGAAAATGTTCCAGTGTCCATCCTTGCTTACTATTTTAACACGTCGTAGATGTATGCTAACGTGAAGGATAAACGTTTTAACATTTCGTTTATGAACCTTTGAAAAAAGATCGAGCTGTATTTCTTAAAACAAACGGCATTCAAGTGAATTCGAATAAACCGAAAAGATGCTAATAACAGTTTGGAGTATATCGCTTTCTTCGACAGAGATTTGGTAGTACGCCTTGTTATAGACAAGCGTATGGTTGCAAGAAAGAAATACGACAACAGTAGAAATAGATTTACGTGGTTTATTTCAACAGGAACGTAAGGGTTTAGGACAGCTACCTTGGTGTGGTAAAGTTCATAAGCCGGCTTTCGGATCTAGGTCGATCTCTCATAGTAGTTCACACATGTTGACGGTGGTTGACGCTCTCCTGCTGAAAGCTGCTAAACGTGACCGGTCTCCCCTAGGCCACCTGTTGACTGCTGCTGAACTTCCCTGTGACCCCTTTTATAGCGTTTTTTATGGCTTAACAGGCTCGAGAAACGAAGCGAGTATAATTAGGAGGGAAGCATTTTTATTGGACGAAAAATAGAGCACTTTAATTATTATTTTATTTTTCGACCGGAACACGTGTGTCGGAAACATTTGTAAAGAAAGTTAATGGTCATTTTGTGACGGGGCTTTGTCCCGTTCACATCCGGTTCTCGCTCTTGAGTATTTGCCTGTAAATCAGCCGAGATATGTCATTTTATTTTATAACAAGGCTCCCCTAGATCTCGGTCTGATTTACAGTGAGCGTTATTCGTGTATATTTGGTTGTTTAAGTCATGATAAAGTCTCTGTAGCGTGTGGGAAGTTGTCCTCGTGTTCTTCTTGTTGGCATTTGTTTTGGTATTGGGTTATTTGCTGAATTATGTGTCCCCGAGGGATGTGGAGGAGAATGATCCTGGTGACTGTTACATGGTGGATGCAGAGGGATTGTATTATATTTTGCCGAGATGAGTTTCCGCGGAGTAGAATGAGTTGGTTGACCTGTCGTTTAAATGCGATGTTTAGCAGTGCGTAATACTAAGTCTGTAAGCTTGAATGGACTTGAAATCCCTGGTAATTTGTAAAGAATTTTCTGAAAAATCTTGTCGTCCGGTAATGCTGAACTGATAATTTAAAAGATATCGAGAAGGACTTCCTCAGATTTTTAGTTCAATTTCGTTGTCTATCATCAGTGTTTTGGTTGCCATGTTTACTGATAGGTTGAAATGTGTGCGGAAGTCTGCTTCTGGTACGGATGTCTTCGCGTCTGCTTGTATGAAAATCCACGAAAATCTTTGTCGGATTCCAAAATTTAATGTGAATGATTTTCCATCACACGTGTTAATTTTACTGCCGTCAGCTACTGGGAGTTTATATAGCGCTAGTTTTATCTTTTATGCTATCTGAGGGATAACGCTAATGTCGGAACCTGTGTTGATTAAAGATTCATATCCATGACATGATACACGAATGTAAAATAGACGACTTTCCTTCAAATATATGGACGCGGTGGTTGTCATCACACATCGGAATAGGCGTTTCTCCGACTCAGTGGTGCAAATGCACAAGGTTTATTGCATTTTTTAGCCTTAGTGCCAAATTTACGGTAGTACTGTCATATAGGAAGCAAATGAGTAACTATCGACACCGACGTTCGAACGTGACACTCTGGACTTACGAATATATGTTTTACGCCAGATGTATAAATATCGATGTCAGGCTACTGACTGGGGTGATTATTGAGTGAATATTGAGTGGAACTATTCAGTCGAATTAGTGTGAATTATTGTACGTCGATGATTTGGGTTTTGATTTAGTATTTACCGGACGTTAAGCCGATACACGCTACTAACAAGATATTCACTGAAATGGTTATCTTTGGTTGACTTTTATTTCTTTGTTCTTGTTAAGTATTTATTTACGGTTGTAATTAAATACAGTTTTATCTTAACATTGAAGTATTCAGCTGTAATTATTAACGGATACCGTACGTCATAAAACTAACATATTCCTTCCTGTGTTGCGTGTGAGTATTTAGTTATGTCTGCTGTTGCATCTATTTCGACTGGAGTGTCATCTGATAATGCGAGGCGTTATCCAGATCTCATTGACACGGCTTCCATTTGTTCGGTGAGCTTGTATATGGCGGACTGGAGTTGTTGGATTTGGTCCATTTGTGAGGCAGATTTTGGATTGCATTAACGTTTTGTGTGCATGCGTTTTTACAAATCTTACCAGCAGTTCCTGCCAGTTTCCCCAGATCGGCGCCTTCCACTCAAGGGGTTAAAATTGGGGTCACATTGTTTCGTAGCCTATACAGCCATAGCCGACGCAAAATATTCTCAGGCACAGTGTGAGATTCGAGAAGACATCTCACGTGTCTCAGGTGTTGGGAAGGTGTTCTCGATGGACACATTACTATAGATGTTCGTTAACTTCTCTTCTTTGGTCTTGCCAGTCTCGTGCAAAATAGTTTGTCTCAGCGTATGTATGAATTTATCTAAGGCACTGGATTAAAAAAAGTCCATAATTTCACGGCCGATCTCCGTTGGAAGTTTTCCAACAACGCAGGCGAAATTTGTATTTTGTGAAGTTGTAATGGTGTGATTAGTAGTCGGGTTGATCAAATATATAAATGCGGCTGCGTGTTTCAAGATAATCAACATCCATACATTAAATTTAAACATCAAGGAAAAAAGAGAACAATGAGAAACAATAGAACCAATTTTGTTTAAAGAAGAAATATATATATTAAACTCAACAATTAATACAAGTAGTTGTATATGCGTGAAAGAAAGGAGAAAAGGTAGCTTCCCCTTGACTGCAGGAAATGTCTTAAAAAAGATTTGTCTGAGTTCAGAGTTCAGTGTTGAAATGGAATATTTCTTTCTGAAAATTGTTCAATAGTTGTTGTAACTTAAAAAGTTGATTTACTTGGTGTGTCCACTGAGAACTGGTGGTGTGTCACATAAAGTTCTGTAGTGTGTATGCACGTGCGGAGTGAGTAGGGTGAAAATACACGAGCGAGTAAATGAGAACTATTGTCTCTGGGTACCTCGACTGTGGTTCTGAAATTACTACTAGTTTTATTTGGAAATCATCCAATATTTATACTACCTAGAGAGGCTCTCAGTAGAGACGCTATGGTACATTTTTGAATATACTTGAAAAATATCTAACTGTACGGAAAATGGACCAATCAGTGATTTTGTAGCAAAGCATGTTTTGAAAAAAGTGTAGGAACAAATTTACTATGGTGAAATGCGATAGATAAATTGTCCTGTTGTTTTTAAGTATATACTTACTGACCAATTAGAATTGGAGAAAATGTAGGCGTGGCACTACAAAGTCACTCTACTTGCCGTAAAAATGGCCTGAAGTTGGGAGAACTATGTCTTTAACTGTAACGATTGGGCTGCTTTGGTCGGTTTAATGTTACTGAGGAAGAATATTCGTCTGTGTTTGTAAACGTAGTTGGCGTCTCTCTCTAGCATAGATCCTGTGGCTGTAATAAAATCTTCCTGTAGGTGAGGTAGTAGCTCGTTATAACCATCGGTGAAAGAAAGGGGTTAAGTTGTGAAGTGGCCGTAAGTCGCATGGGCAATAGTAGTCGCAGCAGTCTGCCAGAAGTCTATACAAATGTTACTGTGAGGCGTAAAAGAAAAACAATTGTCCAGAACAGGTGTCTTTATATATGTATATTTAAGCCTTTCACCCCAAGCAAGGCGGGAAGCCACTAGGACGCAAGGGGCTACAGAAGATTTGGAGCAAGATCAGATAGGAGTGATAGAGGAAAGGGTGAGGAGAAGGATAGTGGATAGATCAAGGCAACTGGAGATGTCGATTGACATTACATTTGAATAGTTGGAGATTATAGCTCTCAGGGAAACTGGAATAGGGAAGGGAGTTCCACAGGTGAGAGGTGCGATGTATGAAGCTATTGGAGTAGAAGAGACGGCTACATTTAATAGTTTCGACAGTGAAAGGGTAAGAGCGGGATGCCAGTCTCGTAGGGCGCTTGAATTCATGAAGTCTGGGAACCAGCGAATGCAGCTCCTCGGAGCAATTCACAGTCAGACTCCCCTAGTATCGGTTTCGAAATTTAGGAGGGGTTAATCCGACAATACTTTGCTTAAATTTTGGAAGTTAACTTTCGCTATTCTAATGCACCTTCGGATTTCTGTGCCACATTTCCCGTCCTCTAGTAAAACACTTCCTAGATATTTAAATTTTCGTATTTGCTTGATGTTAGTATCTCCAATTCGTAGCTCATATCTTTGGATGTTCCTCTTGCAGACTACTATACGTTCTGTTTTTTTTGTTTTGTTTTTTTTTTACAATTGATGTTTAGTCTTTTCTCCCCTCTTTCTTTTACTACCTTTTCTATGAATCAATGCTGTTTCTTTTCTGTGGCTCCTATCAACGCTGTATTATTTGCATATCTTATGCTGTTAAGATTGTTTCTACCCGTAATAAATCCTCGTAGGACTTCTAGTTCTCTCAGGATCGCTTCACGGTAAAGGTTAAATATGTCTTACGCCCTCTCCTATT
This sequence comes from Acanthosepion pharaonis, assembly GCA_903632075.3. Taxonomy (NCBI): domain Eukaryota; kingdom Metazoa; phylum Mollusca; class Cephalopoda; order Sepiida; family Sepiidae; genus Acanthosepion; species Acanthosepion pharaonis. The sequence goes on from CAHIKZ030001057.1 coordinate 123,301, forward strand.
TTTGTGTATCTACAGAATTCATTCTCTGTATGAAGGCGGTTTGCTCCCAGTATATGTTCTGGATTATTCTAATATCCTTCCCAAATAAATCAAGCTTATCGAGCAGTTCAAATAGTTCTTTGTGTCGTAACTTATCAAACATTTTTGCATATTCTATAAATTTTGTAGTATAAAATATAGGTATATATCCTTCCGCATTTGTATTGCCTCTTCTGATATTCCGAACATAAATAGCACATTCGTTGTTCCAGTGTCTTTTACAAAACCGCACTGTTCTTATTTCCGGTCTAATTCTGTTACAGAATGAGAATTCGGATGATAAGTTTCATTAGTTTGTAGGAATCCTTCTACTCGGTTTTTCGTTGAATGTTAAAATTTGGAGTGTCGGGATTCAATACATTAGCAAAATATCGTTACAGGGTCGTTCGTAATTTGGCCGTCTAGAATAATCACATGATTTTCATTGAAAAAATAAAATTTGCGTCATAATGCTGAATAGTTTGTCCAACCAAAATCTCCGTAGAATATTTTCTGCCATGACATTAGTACCTAACAGAGTTTTCATATGTCTTAATAACTGGGAAGGAGTCTGATCACTTAGTTCCAGTTGGGTAAACAAATCGCGTAGCATTGTCTCATTTGAAATTCCATTTCGTTTAATTATGGCCGTTTTCAATGTATCGTAGGGGATTTCTTTTGGAATTGTTTCGAGTAAGTCCGTCACTTCTACAACTTCTGCTGAAAGTTTTTCTACTAAATAACAGTATCGGGCTCTTTTCGAAACAATTTTCTTCGCGTTGAATATGGCTTGCATTTGTATAAACCATGATTTAATGTTGTGGTTATATGCAAGTAAATTGACTCGACTGAAGCTTCCGTACTATTTGCGTTTTGTTGTTCCATTTTTTTTTATTTTTTTTTTTTTTTTTTAGATACGTATATTTGTGCGTTCTATTTACTAACTTTGGTGTTTTTACAAGGTAATAGAGTCGGGGTCACCATTTGTAGGAATCCCGACAATCCAAATTTTAACATTCAACGAAGAACAGAGTAGAAGGATTCCTACAAGTTTGTCGGAGTTACCTCCTCCTTCTATCCTTGAACCGGCAGAGGAACAGGTCATTTCGACCTTGACCTCTCATTCATGCTCCTTACACACTGTTAACACGTCGGAGGGACTAGCAAATCCCCTTTTTAGTTAGGTTATATTACAAACCTAGTTGTAATATACTACTAGTCATTTTTAGACCTTAGTTCTCTTTAGCTAACCTCGTAGTATTTTATTATAGAGACTTTTCGGTTAGCTTAGCCAATTTCTCTTGCTGGTCTCCCTTGTCAGAAGACAGTGATTTCTCGCTAGATTCTGAGAGGCGGTCGGCGACCGAAACATTCGGCCCCTTGGCCTTCATTGGCCAAGGACGCCGATCAACGGGCTGTGTTATGCTCCCATTTTTATTTGTCTGTCAACTTGACGATAGTTGGGAACTTTCTTTCTCTCTCTCCTTCCCAACACGTCAAATTGACAAACAACAAGTTGGCAACTCGAACTACAGCAACAAGTTGGCACCCCGGCAACGACTCAGCTTCAACAACCAACAACGATCAACCAACATCAACTTCAACAACCACCAAGCGATCATCCTGGCATCAACCAACATCAATTTCAACAACCACCAAGCGATCATCCTGGCAATAACCAACACCAACCTCGACCATCAATGCCTGCACTAAAACTTCTGCACCTCCACCGTTACAGACCATCTTTATTTCCTTTTTCTTTCCCTGAATAAATTAGCATTTATCATACATATCCTCGTTCTGTCGTCTATATTGTTTCACCGTCAGATTTAACGTCTTCAAAAATGTCAGCGGGCCTCTTGTGACCTCGTTCACCCCTTTCTGTGATACGGGGCCGCACGGAGTGCCCGCTACAAGTTCATTCGGCTGATTGTTCGATGGAACAGTCATTCATTCGCAACTATCTTCTTAGGTAGTGTTATGAAAATGCATCTGCTGAGGTCTTCTAGTATGTCGACAATTTTGTATATTTAATTGACAACTCTTGTATTTCATTGACAACAAAGGCCCCTATTATAATGCCATCTGGTTCTCTTGTTTTGCTATCTTGGCCTGAGCCAATATCACTTCTGACTTTAATATTTCAGATCCTTCCATATATTTCTGTATTGCAGATATCCCTCTTTCGTCGTGGAAAAATTCTCCGACATATTTATTCCATCTTTAAAGTATTTTTCTTTATCTATTATCAGTGTTCTCCATTTTGATTTGTATCCCTCTTTTTCATTCTTTATTGATCTCGTTTGCTGATATCACTAAAGCTTCCTTTAATATGTCCCGCTTGAAATTTCATTATTTAGTTTATTGTATTTGCATTTGACGCTGTCAGTATCCATTGCTTTGTAATTCGCGTCATTCAGGAGACTATCGCAAAGTAATTTTGGTTCTGCTCTGATTTTCTTTTATTTCCTTAAAACAAAAGAAGTATGGGTAAATAAATGAATAATTTATTTACATATATACAAAAATAGTAACTTCTATTTGTTGCTAAGGCAATGAGGAAAGAGAGGGTGTGGTGAAATTAGAAGTAAAAATAGACATTGGTGGTGGTTGTCGTCGTCGGTGGCGTTTCTGTCCCAGTGTGTCGGTGTTGACATCAAACTGATTTTTTTTCTCTCTCTCGCTCTCTCTTGTTTAAATTTGAGTATTTGGTGGGGGCGGGAGTTGCTCTGACTGGTCATAATATATTTTTGATTTTGTTTTGGTTAAAGCGGGTGTATTCGTGGAGCCGATGTTCAGAATACGTATTTACGCAATCTGCTTTGGGTCGTTGAGCGCATAACATCCGGTTTGTGTAAAAAAAATTAAGAGGCACGACAATATCCTCAATGGTTAAAACGGCTTGGATATGGCGTTATTTAAAGGTTTACTCGAACAATTAAAGATAGCAGAGAGGAAAAAGTAAGCACACGTCTACGTCAACAGATGCAAATATATATATATATATATAAATATAAAAAAAAAAAACATAATTAGACTAGAATTGTCTCGACATTCACAATTTTATGTTTGTGTCCTTCTAGTTAAAAAGGGTTTTAAAGTGTAATTCTACAGGAGTCATAAAACGAAATATTCCTTTCCCAAGATCCCAATTAAAAAAAAAATCTCATAATTTCTTGTAATGAATTCCTTTTGTTTTGCATTATTTAGATAATCCAGTTTTGATTTTGATGCAATGGAATAAACCGGCACCCCCATGAATGATAGGAAGTAAGTACCTTTAAAGAGAGAGAGAGAGAGAGAGAGAGAGAGAGAGAGAGAGAGAGAGAGACTTTCCAGTTAGTGGCACTCACTACTAGATTGACCTGTGTGTATAATTGTACCGTATTTCATATTGTACTGATTGTGTACAATAAACCTTTATTATCCACCTGGTGTTAAGTATTTATTCCCTTGTCACCGAATATAACAGATTTATTACTATAACTCCATTTGGATCAATTGATGACGCAATAATGCTGCTAATATATAAGGCGCTAATGACTGTTTTCAAATAAATTTAAAAAAACTTGGGAAAAGTTTCATTAAAAGTTCTTTTTCCTTGAACTCGCAGTGAGTGCGGTAACAAAGTTATCAGAAACTCAAATCGAAATATAGATCTAAAGTAGAAGAAAAAAAACTTTTCTTATTACCGAGTTCGAATTCCAGTTGAGTTTGTTAGGTTTACTTACGCACAAATACCCTTGAGAAAGATAGGAATCCATCGTATCTCCTGCCAGCAATGGGTTGAATAGCCGGACAGACGTTTATTTAGCCTTGATTTGCAACCAGTCTACCGCAGAAAGAAATGGCAGCCTACTGCGGGAAAAATCTTCTGCCTCGTCAGATAAATGATCGCCCAAGCGTGTATCACGAGGAGCACTTAACTGACTGAATGAGAAAAGAATCTCACAAAAAGCAAATAAATACTGTGGGAAATTTGTCTCGGCTTTCCCACATGAATGCGTTGAGGTTAAAAAATGCGACAAAAATTGAATAAAAACAGCAAGCAACTACGGCTTGAAAGATTAGAGCGGAAGACACACCCTTTCCAATTAGTGATACTCACTACTCTTTTAGGCGGGCGAATAAAGAAAAACTCAAAACTCCTGCCCGGCGTGTAACAATAAAAGAAGAAAATGTTGCACCCTGACGACAATACAAGCAAATTTCGTGAATCACGCATCTCAACCACACTTCTGACACATTTTCTTTTCAGTTCACAAGAACAATAATCAAAACCTTTCATGAAGCTTTTTTCTTATGTATTAAAAGTTGACATTTCATTACAACTTTTAATCTGGTGGGAAGTATTGTCGGAGTTACCTTCTCCTTCTATCCTTGAACCGGCAGAGGAACAGGTCATTTCGACCTTGACCTCTCATTCATGCTCCTTACACACTGTTAACACGTCGGAGGGACTAGCAAATCCCCTTTTTAGTTAGGTTATATTACAAACCTAGTTGTAATATACTACTAGTCATTTTTAGACCTTAGTTCTCTTTAGCTAACCTCGTAGTATTTTATTATAGAGACTTTTCGGTTAGCTTAGCCAATTTCTCTTGCTGGTCTCCCTTGTCACAAGATAGTGATTTCTCGCTAGATTTTGAGAGGCGGTTTTTTTTTTTGTTTTTTTTTTTTAAGGGTAAAGGCATCATAAACACAACCACGAGAGTTCATCTTAGAATTTTTGTACATATGTGTTAGGATCATTATGACATGGGGCGCGTTTTGTAAGTCTCCCTAGAGTGGATGTGGTATTATGGTGCAAGGAGGATTGATTGGTGACTGACGAGTTCTTATGGTGAATGAGTAAACTGTAATGTCTGAATGGGTCGTGAATCAAATTAGCTAGGTATAAGATAGTTAGTGAAGACCAGCCTTACCCCCTCCCCCTTTTCGGCCTTGTGCCACAATTTTGTATTTTTTACAAAATAAATCTCGAGAGAAAGAAAAGCAGAAGAAAAAATCCTTTAACTTTAAAGGAAGAGAAAATGTTCATAAAAGAAAAAAAAAAGCTTGTTCAAAATATTTCTCTGATCACCTAAAAGTTCTTTAAGCGAGTAGATTGTTGTTGTTAAGGGTTAAAAAGAAGACTCACTATTTTTTTCAGAGAATTTTGCAGTTGAGTGAGTTCGTCGGTCAATGTAGGTGAAAAAGAGGCAGCTTTCAACTGGTTTTTAGTAGTCGGCAGACGTTCCTTCTCGACAGCCCTTAGTAGATAGTTCTTTCTTGAAACTGACCTATTGTTTCAGACTACTATTGTTCTATTACTCACTGCCAAATGGGCGATTTTCCGTATTTATATAGATTTGAGAGACTCGGAAATATCGGGGACTTTTCCCTCCAAAATTGTTATATAAATTTCCTGGCCCCTTCATTGGTTAGAAAATATATTCTTATCTCTGATAAGAAGCAAGGTTTTGGGAACTGCGACAATGTGAGAGCGTTTCACCCAGACTTTGTGACACCATGGATAGGATAATTATGGTGAAATTATATTTTCCAGCTTTTTCGTTTGACAGAAAATATAGTCTTATCTCTGATAAGAATCAAATCTTTGGGATCCAGTTTTGAAAGCAAAGAAAAAGGTTTGGGTGAGGATTGGAAAATAGGCTAGAATGTTAACTTGTAAAATATTGTATTCGTGGTTCTCAAATTAAATTCTAATAATACAGTGTAAAAACAATTAACATTTTGTGATTTAACGAAAGAGTAGTACAAATATTCCTTTGTGCTCCAAAATGTCTTTTAGGCTCGTAGAAAAATTATTGTCTATTTAAGATAGCTTTCATTGGAAAATTAATATTTGAAGGGAAAACGAGAAAAAAATGAAAAGGAGAATTGAGGGAATAGAAAGCAAAGTGAAAGAAAGTTCAAAAGACGTCATCAAATATTCGAGTCCCTTTTCTTCAACATAGAAGCTTTTCTAGAAGAATAATGGAGCTTCCGATTCAATTATCTTTCGGGTTGATGACCTTTCCTTGCTGGTGAAGTATCATCCGTTGGATTCTTTCAATTGACGGGAGGGAAAGGCGTTCGGTTAAATTTGTCTGTTTACCCACCGTAACATCAGAAGCTACGAATTTTATTTATTTATTTTCGTCCTACGTAATTTTTTTTTTCTTTTTTTTTTTTTTTTTTTGCGTGTCTCAAACTTTCCAGTGTTTGTTACTTTTGACAGAATTTCCAGCTTGGAAAAATTACCGACCTATTTTTATCATTTTTATATCACGTCACTTTAATATATGATCTGGAGAGTACCGTTATGATATTGCATTAAACGTGGAGAGGGGGGTGTGTATATAGTCACGTGACAATCTCTTGTTGCAACACTACGAAAAAAAAAAAAAAGCAAACAAACAAAAATAAATAAATAAATAAAACAAAAAACCACCAGTGGGAATTTAATAAATTCGGAAAAAATTCTTTATTATTCGGAAAAGCATTAATAATACTTTTTTACCCTCTTCAAAAACAGTAAAGTGGTGGGAAATTCATTTATTTGCTTCTTTCATTGTCTTATGAGAAAGACGGCTGTTACACTAAAACGGCTTCGTGAAGAGTTTTGAACTTGTTTCAATAAAAAAAAATATCCGTTGGCAGTCTTGATATTTTAATTCTATTTTTTTTTTTTTTTTTGTTAATTTTAGAAATAATTTCTCAAACAGTGTTTAAAACTATTTAAAAATTCAGGTCATGAATGTTTAATTTTTTCTTCCTATGGCAAACTGCAAACTCAACTGCGGACAGTTGTACAGAATTAGTAACATTCACTCATTCAGTGTGCGAGTATATAAACTATAGTTAGCAAGTTAATTCAAATTCCGTCACTGGATACTCTTGTTGCAGTGGGTCGAGAGGTGTGAGTGCCGATCGACCGTACAACTAAAAAAGGGAACACAAAGGCAAGGAGTTGGCAATAGCAAAGAAGGATGACAAAGATGGTCCGTTGTAGACGATGGAAATCGTGTCTTTATTTGCGAACAGTGGGTGGTAAGGCGACAGAGGTCGTTTGTTCGGGAACGGTATCCGGAGGTTGGAAACTGGTCGCTGGACATCAGTGAAGCGCTGCAGGAGTGAGCCGGAGATTGCTGGAAGCTGCAGGGGTGAGCTGGAAACTGCGGGAAGCTGCAGGCGTGAGCTGGAGACTGCGGGAGTGAGCTGGAAGCTGCAAGAGTGAGCTGGAGACTGCAGGAGTGAGCTGGAAACTGCAGGAGCAAGCTGGTGTCTCAGAGGGCAAGCAGTAGCAGAGAATGAAGTGAGTGGAGCCTCGAAGAGTGGTGATCAAATGACTTTCAGAAGTTAGCCCTGAAAAGGACTGTTTGAACAAATGCTGCTGCTGGGTCCCGTCAGCTGCTGGACTCGGTCGACTTGACTGGGTGCGTCAAAGTCGCGATTCAGGAAGGCTCCCTGGCCGGCGGTATTTACTTGACTCCCATGACGTCAAGATGTGACCCAAGGTCGTTTTTCGTGGGGTTACTTGACTCCACGGGGTCAAGAAGTGACACAAGGTCGTTTTTCGTGGGAAACCCGAGCGTTTCCACATAGGGTCACTGGTCAAAGATTGGTCATAATACGTCCAATTTGGTCATAACATGTCCAAGCAATCAAAACTTAGTCAAGTTTTAGTCAAATTTTGGTCATAACATGTCCAAGCTGGTCAAAGCTTAGTCAGGTTCTGGTCCAAATTGGTCGTGGCAGGTCCTGATATGGTCCAAACTAGACTTTGCTATGGTCGCAACCCAGCCCGAAGGCCGGGAGGCGGTATTTACTTGACTCCCACGAGGTCAAGATGTGACACAAGGTCATTTTTCGTGGGATTACTTGACTCCCATGGGGTCAAAACGTGACACAAGGTCGTTTTTCGTGGGAAAACCCAAGCGTTTCCGCATAGGGTCACTGGTCAAAGATTGGTCATAACATGTCCAAGCTGGTCAAAGCTTAGTCAGATTCTGGTCCAAATTGGTCTTGGCTTGTCTTAGCAGGTCCTGATATGGTCCAAACTAGACTTTGCCATAGTCGCAACCCAGCCCAAAGGCCGGGCGGCGGTATTTACTTGACTCCCACGAGGTCAAGATGTGACACAAGGTCGTTTTTCGTGGGGTTACTTGACTCCCACAGGGTCAAGAAATGACACAAGGTCGTTTTTCGTGGGAAACCCAAGCGTTTCCGCATAGGGTCACTGGTCAAAGATTGGTCATAACATGACCAAGCTGGTCCAAACTTAGTCAATGTTTTGGTCATAACATGACCAAGCTGGACAAAACTTAGTCAAGTTTTAGTCCAAATTCTGGTCATAACATGTCCAAGCTGGTCAAAGCTTAGTCAGGTTCTGGTCCAAATTGGTCGTGGCAGGTCCTAATATGGTCCAAACTAGACTTTGCCATGGTCGCAACCCAGCCCGAAGGCCAGGCGGCGGTATTTACTTGACTCCCACGTCAAGATGTGACACAAGGTCATTTTTCGTGGGATTACTTGACTCCCATGGGGTCAAGACGTGACACAATGTCGTTTTTCGTGGGAAAACCCAAGCGTTTCCGCATAGGGTCACTGGTCAAAGATTGGTCATAACATGTCTAAGTTGGTCAAAGCTTAGTCAGATTCTGGTCCAAATTGGTCTTGGCTTGTCTTAGCCGGTCCTGATATGGTCCAAACTATACTTTGCCATAGTCGCAACCCAGCCCAAAGGCCGGGCGGCGGCCTGGCCGGCTAAAAACCCGCTGTGAAGTCTCGGGCATCTAGATATGACGGTTCATACAAGAGAAGCGGTGACGCTAAACAAGTAAATGAAGATAATTAATTTCGGGTCGTATTAATTTCAGTCAAAAGTGTGTTCGGTGTTTGTTGACTGTATTTAAGTTAATTTCGGTTCGAAATTAAAGGTCTTTTATTTTTGTTTAGTGGCGAAAATTGAGTTTTGTGTGTTTCTGTCAGTTCGAAAGGATGTCGTTGCTATTTTGAGCACACAAGGGTCGTGACCTTTCTCTACTGGCAGGCATATCCGGGGTTGTTTACGAAAAGGTGGGAGTGGTGATTGGACACACTGCGACACTCTGCTATTGTGACACGTAGACTAAGTTAAGCCTAGTAAGTCAGAGGGTCCGGCTTTGATGCAGATAATCTTATTAACAGTTCCAATTAAAAGATAGAGAAATAATTATAAAATAAAAAATCTATGTAGTGTAGCGCTATAAGTTTCATTTATTGCCTTTGATTTAATTGTAATTTGTACGCTTTCCAAGGAGTAAGAAATGCGTCACATGAAAATCTGGCGTGAGACGCAACAGCACGCGTACTTCAAGACATCTTTAAAAAAATTGATAGAACACGAAGACAAATGTATGGTGCTAACCAGCCATGTTTGAACTGGCCACTTTTTAATGTCTAACTATAAGTTGTATTTAGTGCGGGGTGGGGTGGGAGTTCTTATGACTCGACCTAACCTTGTGGTCAGAGTGTCTGGTCTCGGAGTATGTAAGTTGGTGTTGACTGATAAGGTGACGGCTTCCGGGCTGATCTCGTTGGAGATGATCTCTGGTGGGGAGTTGGGAAAGATCATCTTTAGATGTCGTGATATGTGGCCGGGGGGGCTTTTCAATGATACTCTGTACTATATAGGATATTGGTGCCATGCCTGTCCGTTTTAAAATTGCAGGGGTTCATTTACCACTGTCCTAGTTTTGTACACGGAGAGGTTGTCTTGCAAGGAGTATGGTCGTGATATAATTTTTGTGTTGATCGACTTTGGTAGAGGCGGTTTGCTATTTCGTCTTTCATTGCCTGATGGTTCGTTCATTTGATTGGTACGTTGCTGGCAATTTCCGCTCTGCCATCCCATTTGATTGTGGGTACCTCGGGGACAATGTGTGGTGTTCAAACTCTTTCACGAACTTTTGAAACAAGCTGTAGCTGTAGCGGGGCCCATTATCGCTGATAAACCTTTCGGGTACTCCCTGTTCTCCAAATATTTGTTCGGTCAAATTAACCATTTCTTGACAGGAGAACTTTCTCAGACAACGTACGAATGGTTATTTGGAGTAGTAGTCAACAGGTTGTGAAAATGAAAGAGATCAATAACTAAAATTTGCCATTGTCTAATGCTGTAGGAGTGGTTCGACACACTAATCTTTTTGATGCTCTTGGTAAATGCTGCTTTGTTGAACAGTTTTGTCAATATCATTGTTGATGCCATCCCAGAACACAGCTTTTTGTTCCCAATCTACATTTGTCTTTCCCTTGATGGGCATAGTGCATCTTTTGTATAATTTCCGGTTGCAGAAGTTTGGGTATTACTATTCGATCACCCTTGAGGAGAATTCCATGTTCAATTGCGAGTTCATCACAATAGGACCAGTAGGGCTTCAAATCTTGGCTAAACACTCGTCTCGAGTTAGGCCATCCTTGAAGGATCATGTCTCTCAATTTACGATAATACTGGGTCGCTGCTTGTCGTCTGGTGTATCTGTGTTCATTTTTCTGTTGAGAATTGCACAAAGTTGACCTTTATGTCCAGGTCTATGGCTTCATTTACTCTCTCGTTTGGGATCCGTGATAGCTCATCTGCGACAGTCATGTCCTTCCCTGGTCGATACGTGATGACCATGTTTTATTCTTGCAAGCGAAGCAGCATTCATTGAAGGCGGAGAGGTACTACAGTGAGATTTCTTTAGAGATATCATCTCCGGGGTTTGTGATCATTTTTCAATGCTGAATGGAAGGCCATATATGTATGTTCGGAAAACCACTGCTAATAGTTGGTATAGCGCTACTCTGCTTCTGTGAGAGATTTGCATGTAAACGCTATGCGTTTACCTTCTTGTATGAGTGCAGATTCAAGGCCTTTGCTCGAATCACCAACCTGAACCATTGATGTCATTATTGGATAAAAGTAAGTAAGCAACATTTCTGTGTTGATTACATCCTTTATTTGCTGCAGGGATTTTTGGTGGTTACTTGTGCATTTGTACTCTAAATCTTTCTATAGCAATTCTCTCATGATTTAGAGTTATGTATGTAATAATTCCCAGCATCTTCTGAAGCTTCGTTACATTATTAGGACTGAGTAGCGATTTTATCTCATCTATCTTACGGGGAACTGGGTGGAGCCCATTTTTACTAAACACAGCCCCAAAGAAGCGTATTTCCTTCTAGTCCACGGTACAGTTAGCGCTGTTAAAATATAGACCTACGGGTTTGGCAACCTTCATGAGGTTGTAGAGGTTTTGATAATGCTCCTCCTTGGTTTACCCATAAACCACTATTAGTCCAATTTTCCCTGGACATTGCTCCAGGATCGTATCGATTTTTTGTTGGAAGACATCTTGAGACATTACTAGGCCGAATGGCATTCTCCTGAATTAGTATCGGCCGAAGTCCTGTATATCAGTTAGGTGGCTCACGTAGTGCATCGAAACTTCGAGTACGTTGCATATGTTGAGAGCTCCCTGTACAGACGTTTTGTTTTTCTAGAGTTGTTTTTGTAGCTCAAGATGTTTCGCGCCAACGATAATCTGTCCGATTAGTCGCTCCCCCGTTTCTTTTTCATCTCGAAATTTACATTTCTTTGGCTGTAAACGGCACCTTGCCAGAAAGTCGTCAGTATTCTCAGGATCCTTCTGAATGTATTTCTGTAAGCAAAAACGAGTGATTCTGAAGTTTTTTCGAGGTTCTAATTGTTCTAAGAACTTTTCCCATACCACGGCCGGATTCCGTTTGTCGGCCTAGTTCTCGAACTTCTACGAATTAAAACGTCGAAGGCCTTCTTCACCCGAAATTATCAATATGTGGTCAACCTGTTTTTCCTCCTGTATATTTTGTACGGAGAAATATAGCTCGCAGCGCTGCTTGAAAAAAATGGAACGATTCAACCACATTTTCGATTATCGTCCATAACATGACCGGATCGATCGCTAGTCTGGACATTTTGATTTTTTATGTATTTCTTTTTTAATTAATACTTTTTTTTTTTTTTTGAATGACAGATTGGTTTGCCCCAAATAATACAATAACAGATAACGATAATATTGTACTCTCAGTTTCTCGGCGAGGATCGCTTTCCGTAAAGGAGTTTTTTTTGTATTTGGCGGATCTCATCTTTTATTGGCCACTACGTTGAAACTATTTCTTCTTTTTTTTATTATAGCCTTTTTTTTTTAGGTGCTGTTTTCCTTCCTGTCTTACTCCTGCTCTTGTTTGTTGGGCTGTGCATCGTTTTCGGTTTTTTTTTTGTTTTTTTTACCGCTGCTACCATGTAAACAGATTGATAGAGCACAAAGACAGATGTATGGTGCTAGCCAACCATGTTTGAACTGATCTCTTTAATTTTAGAAAAAAAATGAGTACTCCTCTTTTGAGAAGAGTTTTACAAGGGAGACAATCCGTTTCTCCTCGCCTGATATGGACGAAGCCAGGGTATATTATAGTTCTTCTATAAAAATGCGGTATTTTGGTACATGTTCGAACCGAATAGTGAAGGATGAGTTCTTATGGTGCTTGTGTCAATTGTTAGAATGTATTGGTCATGAATCGAACTAGCTAGGAGCAGGATAGCTACTGATGAACCACATAACCCTCGACCTTGTGCCAAAAGCATTGTATTTTATTAAATAAATATAACTATAATACCTTCTTGCTAAAGTATGATAGAGAAGCACTTCGAAGTAAATTCTTTATAAGCAGTACCCGTTTCAATTCAAGTTTTAAGCAGTGATCACTTGAAATTCAATACAGTTGCATTGTCTTTTGCTACATCTTAAATTTGGCGCGCAAGCAGTCATCCCTACCCTCGTACTTACCTCCAACAACCGTAGTTGGCTTTCCATCTTGGAATGCTTGAGTCCAACTGCAAGTAAGCTCCATCACTTTATCTTATTCGTTATTAATGGTAGCTACTCGTAATATAGTAGCCATTTTTCTTTCTCGCGAGTCGGGTTTACTGATTACTTCCCTTGCACCATTTCTTGAGTATTACATTTTTGGCTAAACAAAACATTTTTTTATTATTTTGCACTAGCCGTGATTGGGATAAAATAATCTTCACACAAAAGATAAAACTCCTATTTTTATTTATTTTTTTGTAGACCCATCGAAGTGTATTAGGAGGTTTAGAGTGTTATTTTTCACAGACTAAGAAGTTTTGATTAGCCGTAATCGCTAGCTGCTATGACGATAAGAGATATTTGTTCGCGAGTAGACAATCACTTCATAAAGGAAGAATTGGTTATCAGAACGTCTACCTCTCATCAGAGAAAATTGCAGCAACAGTTAAATAAATAAATGTTTACAGCATTTTCTGTTTGATCACAATTGCGACTGAATTTTACGTCACATATTTTTCTGCAATGCCTTCCAGCAAAATTCTACACTACAGTTAGGGAGGAGATTCCCGTGGGAAAAAATGGTGATGATCGTGTGTTTAACGTTGACACGATCGCTTATCTAATCAAACGTTCGTAATTTTGAGCCAGGCATTCTGGTAAAAATTTGGAAATAAGAGAGGTTAGAAAAATGTCCAGTAGATTCGACAAACGGCCGCTTTTTTAGTAGGGGTTGTTCTTCTCTCAGGCTGAAGGAGATTAATACTTATCCTGTATGCTACCCACGGAAAAATCTAGTGACAAGGCCTTGCAAGCCGTTCTGTAGAATGTTTGCTTTCTTGAGTGTTGTAGTCACCAATGTTGAAGTGGTTAAATAGATAAATGTGGCTGCGTGTTGAGAAGGCAATAAACATTCATACATAATATTTAAAATATCAAGGAAAAACAATGAAGAACCAATTTGTTTTAGCGAATAAAAATATATATGTTATAGACAAGCGTATGGTTGCCAGAAAGAAATACGACAACAGCAGAAATAGATTTACGTGGTTTATTTCAACAGGAACAAGTGGGTTTGGGACAGCTACCTTGTGGTAAAGTTCATAAGCCGGCTTCGGATGTAGGTCGATCTCTCATAGTAGTTCACACATGTTGACGGTGGTTGACGCTCCCTTGCTGACAGCTGCTTACCGTAACAGGTCAGTTCCCTGGCCACCCGTGGACTATATTTAGTCACCCCCCCATGTGGGCGTCATGTGGCACAAGGCCGGTTTAACGTGGGCACTCCGAGCCCGTGGGCTCGGCCAAAAATATACCCATTGAACCCGTATAAACGGGTTCAGGGCCGGTCTACCTCCCCGAAGGAGACTCTGCCCTTCGGCGTAGCCTCCTTCGGGTTCCTCCCGCCCGAAAGCAGAGAGTTGAACCGAACCGTCGCTCAACTCTTGAGCGACGGTTCGGTCGGTTCGGTTCAACTGGCCACCTTTGGACTGCCCGTTGAACTTCCGTGTGACCCCTTTTATAGCGTTTTTTTATGGCTTAGCAGGCTCGAGAAATGAAGCTAGTATAATTAGGAGGGAAGCATTTTTATTGTACGAAAAATAGAGCACTTTAAATATTATTTTATTTTTCGACCGGAACTCGTGTGTCGGGAAAATTTGTAAACGAAGATAATGGTCATTTTGTGACGGGGCTTTGTCCCGTTCACATCCGGCTCTCGCTCTTGAGTATTTGCCTGTAAATCAGCCGAGATATGTCTTATTTTATTTTATAACATATATATTAAAAATCAACAATAATACAAAGTAGTTGTAATATGAGTGAATAGGGAGAAAAATGTAGTTTCCCTTTAACTGTAAGGAAATGTTTTAAGGAAGTTTTGTTATAAAGTTCAGTGTTGAAATAGAATATTTCTTCAGAAAATTGTTCAGTTGTGTTTGCAACTTACAGAGTTGATTCAACTTAGTATGTCTACAGAGAACTGGGGGTGTATCAAATTAAGTTCTGTATCTGTGTGTATGTACGTGCGGAGTGAGTAGGATGAATAACACGAGTGAGTAGTTGAGATCTATTGTCTCTGGTCTGTACTCTACTGTGGTGCTGGAACTACTAGTGGTTTTTTGGAATGCATCCAATATTTATATTACTTTGGGTGGCTCCCAGCACAAACGCGGGATATATTTTTGAATGTACACGAAAAATACTCGATTGGGCGAAAAATGGACCAATCAGTGATTTTATAGCAAAACTTGTTTGTGAGCAAAGTGTAGGAAAAAATTCAGTATGGTGAAATGCGATCGATAAATTGTCCTATTATTTTTAGTATGTATTTATCGACTAATCAGAATTGAAGAAATGTAGGCGTGGCACTACAGTTCTGTATATTTGAGAAGTTCCAGGGAAACGGCTAAACTGGCTACTGGTGACGACTCCGTATTCCATTTATGAAGAAGCCCGTCATTTTTCATTTATATGCGACCGTACAACTGGTACAAGTTTTCTTGTAGACAGCAGCGCTCAAATTTCCTTAATTCCTGCTACTAATGCAAATAAACTAAATGGACCGTTTTACACTTAAAAGTCTCTTATACAGACAATATGGGGAAAAATACTGTTGCGGGTTGTAGCTGAGTGAAAATGTATCAGAAGGTAATTTATATAAGGCAAAGATTATGCGTGCTTATTATGCATTATCCCACAACATGTAGATCAAATAAAGAATATAAGGACAATTTGTATTGCAAGAAATTACTAAAAACACAGTGGATAGAGATCCAACAATAAAGAGATTTTTATATATACAATAGATTTACATGCAAGGATAACGGAGTGTTTGTTGATTGTAGCAATTGAGACAAGGTTATGAAGAATGTTCATGCAGAAACTTGGTCAATAAAAGTTAATGGTTTTGATTTGTTAGTGAAATTAAAATAATTTGGTTTCTGCAAGAAAAAATCTCTAATGTGTTCGTTCAAATATTAGTGTGTATGCATGTGTTACTTGTTAGTTAGAATTTAAGTTGTGAAGAGTTGTTTGCCTTTAACTGTTTGGCTAAATTGATGAATTGTATAATTACTGTTTGTGTAGTAAAAACGTTCACTTTTTAAGTCAATTGTAATTTGATTACCACGCGGACAATGGTCGATTCAGTGATGTGTTGAGTTTGTTGAGAATTTTGAAGTGATGTTGAGTCAGTGAATTGACACGCATGGAGTTTGGTAGCATCTCACGAAACTTGATGACTGACTGACTTGAATTGAGTCATGCGGCTGTTTATATAGACTTTGGTGTCTAAAAATCGGCTCCAGGGAGCTTCGGCGGGGAAAAGAATCTGTTTCGACTTTGCTACAGTTTAGTGTTTCTTAACCAATAGAAGATTGAATTTACTGAAACGAAGTGGTGATTGGTTAAGGCTTTTTCTTTAGGGAAGAATACATCTTTTCCGAAAGGGGTGGAAAGCTAATGTGGAAGATTCCGCAATACCTGCCCAGAATGTAGGCTTACGCATTGTTTTCATTCATCTCTATGTAATTGCTGACATAGAAAATTCCATATTTGGTGTTGATTTTTTTGCAAAAATATTGTCTTCTAATTAATTTACACACACGCATACGCACATTATCTGATGGATTCTGATTAACATCAGGTAACCGGGTCATGTTTCTTATACCGTCTATTAGGTTCTACCGTAGATAATACTCTGGGAACAATCTTCCTTTTTTTTCAGATAAATATTCTAACATTACTAAACCGTCCTTCCACGAGAAAATATTGCCCCATGGAATTACACACTATATAGTAATTTTCCAAGCATAGCTTAGATGTGGCACAAGGCCTGAAGTAGGGAGGCACTCAGTGAGAATCGAACTCACTACTCAGTCGTAATTGTTCTAGCGAGACAAGCTTGCTAACCACCTCGAGGTGCCCAAATTACACGCCATATAACAACAACCAGTGGCCTTTCAGTGGCTCGCTACAGATAAGCTGCGAGTTGTTAAAGTTGACTTTAACCAAATGATGGAGGTTGGCATCACACTGTCTTTATATAGCAACTGGGATTCTCCGTTGCATTTTCTAAAGACACTGGCACTTGTCGATCTTGTGGCGAGAATACAGTTCCTTCAAATCGGTCACAAATCCACATAACCAAATCACAGTATTCGTCTAAGGTAAACGCATTTTCACTAAATTGGAATTAATCAGTGCATGCCATCAGATCTTGATAGAACCACATAATACTCCCATGTTTGTTATTACCATTCCTTTTGGTTTGTTTGAATTCTGAAGCGTTACTTTTGGACTAAGAAAAACAGCGCTGTTCTTCCAGGGATTTATTGTACAATTTACATTTTGCTTGTGCCATTGTGGTGATGTTCTTATAGTGATTTCTTTCATGGAAGAATATGTGCAACAGATCCAGCGTAGTCTTGAGTGTTTCCAGAAGTTTGGAGTTGTTATTAACCTAAGTAAACGCGAATTTGGTAAATATTATTTTTCTAGAAAGTCGTATTTATTTAGATGCTATCTTCCCTTGTTCTTCTTCAAAAGTGTCGGGTTACCGCCTCCTAATTTTTGAAACTGCTACTAGGAGACGCTCTCAGGACTATAAATACTCTGCGATAATCTTTATCACTGATCTTATCCGCTAACATGTAACCTCTCACGGAGAAAACATTCCCTTTTGGAAACGCATGAACAATACACACACACACACACACACACACACACACACGTACGTACGTACGTACGTACGTACGCACATTCACTAACTACACATACTTTGGACCAAAACAGTTTCCACATTCATTTGTTACACACATTTGTCGCTTGTATACCTTTGTTTCTAATGCATCATCATTTGTTTGTACATATATATTAGTTCTGGTCGTTTCTTTACATTTTTTAAATGGACTCACATCCCGAATCTTCTATGTTTGTTGTGGGCATTTCAGGAGACACGCGTGTTTATCTCTCAACACATACACCGGTCCGCAACAAAGGTGAAAGCTATTTTTAATTTTCCGAGAAAACTTCGCTGGTTCTTTAGTATGATTAATTTTGATCACATATTTTCCCCTAACCTTTGTTTAAAACATTTGATAGACATTTTAATAAATGTCAAAAACTGCGACACAGTTCTGTCCGAATCTGCTATAGCAGATTTTCATAAATATTAAATGTTTTGTTTCGAGCAATGAAATAGTGGCGTGTTTAGCAGTTGACGGATGATGGAACTGTAATGTTCAACTAAATATCTGAAAAGATTGATATCTTCACTGAATACCCCTTAGCTAGCTTTCATATTTGTGATGACTTCAATATTCACCACTCGAACAAAGCTAAGGAAGAAGGGCAACAAAGACATCTCCGTCGCCTACGAACTAACTCAGATCGTTGAAGAACGCACCCGCACTTCTGATGCAACAATACATTAGGAGAACCACCGTGAACTCTTCCTCACGCCCTAAAAATGCTTCGCTGAAGTTTTACTCCAACGCTTGGAGGTACTTCAGATCATTCATTAGTCCGTAACAAATATTATACGATACCAAGGGCATCTCCTGATGTGCCGTTCTATAGAACGATTTTTTCGTACACGAAAGTCGACAAGGACAGCTTCAGATCTTACATGTCGGAAACTCCCCTCTCGGTCCTCTTTAAACATACTGCCTCCAAAACTGTCTTCGTCTTGGTATGAATCCTTTCTGGAATTGAGAGTTTCTTACCCCAGAAAAAATTCCAGCAAAAACTGAACATCCAGCCTTGATTCACTCTGAATATGCTCCAGCCATAGCTCACAATAACCCCTACTATAATATCTATAATAGAGAACGGTGCAGTTGGACCCTTGCTACATTCTGAACTGCCTGCAATCATTACAAGATAGTTCTAGAAAATAAAAAACGTAACTATGCACAAGCATTCTAGACCAAGGTTAAAAGTAAAAAAAATTGGATGCCGAGAGTTCTGGAAGATCCCCAACCAAATTTTGAATAGGGTGAATATTTATAATTAATTTGTATTGCTATTTTTTTGGTGGGGGGGTGTAAACGGGATATAACTTTTTGTCTCTCGCTACAAACCTCCCCACCTAGTAGCGGAGTCTAGTAGTAGTGATATCGATTGTCTCTTTCCCAAGAAACTTTTCTGTCTGCTTTCGTATGACTATGTTTGCTATTTTTATCTGTTTTCTGTATGCATTATTATATTATCATTATGAGGTAGCTTTTCTGTTATTACTTGCTTGTAATTTTTAGGTCCAACGTGCGGTTTTAATTTATCTATTGATATTGACTGTATCACGTTGTTTATTTTAATTATAAAATATTTGCCAGTTCTATGTAACACTTGGGAAGGACCAGTGTAAAGGGCTTCCAGGGGCTTACGAACTGTGTTACATGTCTTAAATTTGTCGAGAATGTATTGATGTGATTTATTTACAGAGCTATAATCTTTGTTGAATATAAGGAGAGTAAGGTATGTTGCAATTCCCTAGCAAACTTCTGATTATCTATGTTATTGTTAGTATCATATACTAGCAACTGAGAAATCATTATATGCGTTCGTGTATCCGTAAGAAAGAAGAATTTGGTGCGGCACGGATACCCATTAGTATTATTGGAAGGGCGTTCAGTCATGATTCCTTTCTAGCTATTAAAACTGTCTTAATTGTTCTGTGTGCACGTTCGATAATAACGTTAGTTTGCGGATAGTAACTAGTCGTGCGCAATCTATAGAAGCCAATTAATAAGACAACTCTGAAAACAATTCGCTCTCAAACTGAGTACTACGATCTGTTATCATGTGAAGTGGAACACCCCAACGTGTCATCCTCGCATTGGCAAGAGATCGTGTTGTTATATCTGGTAAGGGTTCTGTTTCGTTCCACTTAGTTTTGCTGTCAAAACAGGTTAACACGTATCTGAAAGAAGTATCATATGTTTCATAACGTCTCCTAGTAACAGTGAGTGGACTAACTATATCCAAGTGGATCGTATTAACGCGAATAGTAGGCAATTCAATAGGGTGAAATAGTAGATTTAGTGTGTCTCTGAATTTTGCCTTCCTGACAAGTTTGTCATTCATTACACATTTTTTATTGTCTTGTTCATATAAGACCAAAAACAAAAATCTTGTTTTGATAAGTTGACACGATGTTTTAATTCCTGGGTATGATATTGCGTAAATACTATCGAAAATATATTTTTACAATTCACCAGGTACATATGGTCTGAGAACACCGGTAGCATTATCACAGTATATGGAACTATTATTATCAGTACTAAAATTGTATTTTTTAAGTCTGGGAATTTTTGTAACTCAGGGTCCTTAAGTTGTGCAGCAGCAATAGCTGGCAAGTCCCACAGAGCTAGCAAAACTGCTAGGGTAGGTCTAGACAAGCAATCAGCTATAACCTTTTGATCACCCTATATATGATATACATTCTGTGAGAATTGCTAATTGCCGCTGCTGTCTATCTGACTTAACAGGGTTTAGACTACGGAATGCACCGCATAAAGACTTATGGTCAATTAATAATAAAACTTGATTTCCTTCGATAAAATGTTTAAAATATAAATTAGCTGAATATGCTACAAAATGTTCCTTATCGAAAATCGAATACTTCGTTTGAATTTAAATTTTAGAGAAGAAGGTTGGTATGTGAGGATATAATGTTGAGATATATTTTTATAAAGCCTTTAATGAAATCAGGCATATTACTGTTTACGACTAAGTTGATAGAACCGTTGTATGTTTTTAGTTTCTTTGAACACGATGTTGTGGGATCAATAAACAAAAATCGTTTAGGAAGTAACGTCCACAGAAAAGATCGTCGAAAGGTAGGTAGGCTTATCTCGTCTTTAATTTGCCCGTAGCAGTATATATCTGTGCCTGTAGCCGTAGTAAGAGAAACTAGTGTTGGTTCCGTTGATAAACTGTTGACGTAGATTATGTGGAATTATAAATAAACTGGAACCAGTATCAATTATGAATGAAAACTTTTTTGTCTGCAACGTTGCTGGTATCTGTAATAATGGCAGACTCGGGGGCGGGAGATGTCGTCCGCCCAATTAGTTTCCCGCTTCGATTGGCGCTGGTGGAGATGGACGCGAACATGGCTGTTGTATCAAGTCTCATTTTATGATCGGCCATTTGCATCAGTGTGTACATGAACATGCCGCGTTCGCATAATGAATGTGTAGTGGACCGTGGCTGTGATGTTGTTGAGTAGAAGTAGAAGAAACACATGTGGGTTCAGATTTTCCTGCTAGCCGGTCCAACCACATGAGAAAGTTGGACTTTTAATTAAGTCCAAAGAAGAAGGCAAAGAAAACAAACACAAGACTGATAATATATGTATACAAATATATATATTAATAACAAAATACTTACATGGAAACAGTTACAAAGGACAAAGTGTGTGTGTGTGAATATTGTGCTTAGCGTGTTCCCAGCTTTTGGGAAACGCTATCTCTGGTGAGCGTTCACATCTTCGAGGTAATAAGGCTGAAAGCCTGAGGAAAAAAAGAGATTTACTTCCAAGTGTCGGCACAAAGGCCTGAGGGAAAAAGAGAAAGAGGCGAAGGGTCAGCGACTATTTATAGCCAGGGAAGAGAGACTCCTGGTGAAAGGGTTAACGAACTAAAGGAGAAGTTAACTCCGACAAATGTGTACTCTACATATTATTTGTTATTGTCCTTTTGGGAAAGATTTGAGACCATAAGGTATTGCTGAGGATTTAGTAGGCACTTCTTTCGTCTGAATTTGGTTACAGGTGCTTATTTTAGCAGTGCCTTGTATTAAAGGCATTAATTCACCCGCCGAGGGTTTCGGGGGTAAGACGCGCCGGCCCTGACAATGTACCAAACACAATATGAATTTTGTTTTCGTCGAAAAATGAGATAAACTTCCGTCCAGCTATCAACAGCTTAAACACCTGCATTCGTGTTAAACAATGCATTTATGAGATATTTTAAAATAAAAGTAAGTTGTGGTGATATGGTCGTACGACGAACGTCAGGGTTGCCAATATATATGTAGCAATAGGGGTACCATTATTGTTTATTCCCGACGGAATCGCCAAATATGTAGCGGTTTTATTACCATTATTGTTATTTGAGTTACCAATATTTAACTTGGGCTAGGAAAGATGAGATTAAGGACAATGCGTGGACGCAATGCAATTTATATTTGACGTAAATAGCACATATAATAAAATACAAAACTGAACGGAATGATAGAGTCATGTCCCTTTGATTAGATATTAGTTGTACCTGAGTTCATATTAAGAAAGTTTGGAATTGTGAGTTGCGAAGTTGGTAAAAGTTCAGGAGTGATTTCAGAGTTCGTGAATGTTGGTAATTGTCTTTAACGTCTGGCCAGCAATGTCTAAGACGGGAGTTCCTGAAGGTTACATCTTGGCACTTGAAGCAAGGAATTAGAAGTGCAAGAGAGATGAATGGAAAGAAAAACTACTCAGAGAGTTCACACATGTTCGGTTTTTATAATGGTTGTGTGGCTCCCAGCATATGAGCGGGAAAACAGATTGGTCACGAGCAGGCGGTTTGATTGATCGGAACTGACCAATCAGCAAGCTAGATTGGAGGTGATTGACCAATGAATACTTGTTGATTTTTGTATGAAAGTAGGCTGTTACTTACCAGATAGGAAGAGTGCATTTCCTAAAAAGAGGTAAGGCTGGTTTGTTGTGGAAGATCCCACAAAGTAATATTTGTTACAAATCAGATTAAGTAAATTTCAAATCAGCTAATATTCCTCAAATAAATATTCAGAAAAGTATATTTTATTTTTGAAAGAACTCTTAATAAAGAGAATTACATTGTACTGACAGATGGCTAAAAAAGCAATGATTAAAATAAAACAAGAAAACTCATTTTAGTCATTTAAAATTAATTTTGAAATCCAGTAACGTATTTTGCTTATTGGAAATATTTAAATTCAATCTATATTAGTTTGAAATTAAAACTAAAACAAACGCTTCAAGAAAGATTTTTCATTTTAAAAAATTAATTTTATTAAACTTTAGATATCTCGTTCCGTTTCAGTGGCGGTACCTACTGTAAAGTTTTCTTAACCAAAATCTAAAAGTTTTTTTTTATTTTATAATAAATTAGTAGGCTTCGCCCGCTCGTTATCGCTTCGCAAAGTAAGAGTCATTACTTGAAATCTTTGAAACAATAATTTTAAATGAACATTTCATTCATAAATTGGCTTGTTTTAAGTTTTAGATGCCAACTTGTTGAAGGTCAAGTAAAAAAAAAATGCAAATTTCAAACACTTTTCAGCACTATATAAGTAGGACAATATTCCTAAACATAACTATTTTTTATATGAAAATCAAAACAATCCTCAAATAAAAGAATAATAATAAAAACAGTTGAAATATACTTTTTAAAAATCAATATGCAAATTAAACCTGAAGAGTGATATAGCCTAAAAGTATTGACCCCCCCCCCGGCTTCGTACCCCTATTCTGTATTGTTAAGAATTTATAATAATTCGTGGGTGAATTTAGCTCTAATTTTCGCATGTATTAAGATGAATAACGGGAATGTTAGTTTGTGCGATATTGACAATTTGATCCTTCGTTCATCTATCCTACCTATAGTCAAATATATATACCTCAAAATAATAAGAACTTTCTACCAACACTCTTGCCTTTTACCGTACGAGCTCCAACCAACATGTTGACAGTAGTCTTTTTTTTTAATTATTATTTATTCACTAGTGTCGCGTCTGTAAAAAAATGACAGAATAAGTTGTTTGATTAATTTACATTTCTCTTTTGAATATTTAAAAGAAAAGAAGTCTGAATTATGTCCCGTCATTTTTTTTCTCGAACTCCCTCAACAAAAAAAAAAAAAAAAATAAATAAATATAAAATAAAAATCTACTCGCCATTTGCTAAAAAAAAACCCTCATAAAGTCAGTAGTTTACACAGTTCAATAAACAAACAAAACTATGTGACTAAAACTATTATTTTTAAAAGTAAAAATTGTTAAAAAAAAAAAAAAATTTGTTCAACTACTAAACTTTCATTAATGAACAAGTAAAATTAAATTAGTATGTAAATTTCTTTTTCCAATATTTTTTACGCCTTTTAGCTGAAGAAATAAGAAGACGTACATTTGTTTTTAATTTATTACTACTGTACAGCACCGTGTCAAGCTTTTATTTGATGAAATAAAGTAAATAAGGATGTGCACACAATTCAAAAGAAAAAAAAAGTTTGAAATGCCTAAAAAGTAGATGTTTGAAAATACTAAACATCTTGAGAAAAATAACTTATTTGAAAATGAAATTTTGTGTGTTTGCGTGTATGTGTGCACGCGCGAAATAAAGTAAAAAATATAGGTACTCGAGTACTGACATTATTTTTAGGAAAATAAATCTACATTTAAAATTTAGTATTCTACGGTGTTCAACTTTTTATTTGTAGTGAGCCTGAGGTTTAACTTTGACGAAACAAAAAAATCAATATATAAAGGAAAGAGAAACGGGAGTTTTGAAAAGAAAAAAAGGAAAAGCTATTTAACAAGTGCGAGTAGGCGATATAAGTTTTAACTGGAACCGGAAGGTTTTCGTTTCGGTGTCGGTGAAACTGTGCAGCACTTGACGTAGTTATTAAAAGAAAAAATACGAACAGAAAACATTTTCTAAACTTCTCACTGTTATTTATTTATTTAATATTTATTTCTTGTAATTGTTCGTGATTTGTTGTAAAATAGCATCGAGTTGTCCAATCGAATGTCTGGGAAAAGATTATACCTCCGTGTATGAACAGGTCAAAGGATATCTGAAAGTGGGTTAAGAACTTAAGAAGATAACCGAAAGCCACTTCTACGCTTATCAACATCGCATCATAAATTATTTAACTAGTCAACTTGACAAAATCGAAAACTCCTCTAAGGCCACAAAAGTTGCAAGTGCTAATGTGAAATAAATAATAATTCTGTAAAATTTTAAAATTGTTGTTTAAACACAAATAATTATTTAGAAGAAACTAAAACAATACCTAAAACCTTTTTTCTATTTATAATCTGACAACGATTCATTAATGCGATGAGTATATTAAACAGCCAATCAGAATAAGTGCTTTGTAAAAAAAACAAAAAAAAACTAGTCACAACATTTATATATTAAACCAGAGATTTAATCTAACCGATGTTAATTATGATAAACTTTTATTAATTTAATAGATAAAAAAAAGTATTTAAAAACTGAACTGATAAATAAAAAATTACTGAAAAAAGTAGTTAGAGAAGGGACATTAGCGAATTTCTGATTGGTTAATAAAATTCATGAGTGAATGGCTGTGATTAGTTGAATTTTCTGGTTGCCATAGATACCGCTCTTAATCGGCCAATGGCGCCGATTGGGGGAAAAAGAAGGTAGCCATTGCTTGGCAGATATTCTATTTTTTTCTTAATTTATTTTTTTATTTTATTTTAGTTATTTATTAAAGCAGTCACAGATTTCCGAAGATGAAACTTGCGAACAGAAGAAAAATATGTTTTATTTAATTACATAAATGGTGGAATAACATGATTACAATATAAACGATTGGTGTAATTAATTATGAAGGTAAATGAAACCTTTTTTTTCAACTTTTGTAAAATCAAACATTTTTTTTTTGTCATGTTTTTGTTGCTTGTCGAATAATACTCGCTAATATTGAACCTTTTAATTTTTGAAATTGGATAAATTCTGTCTTTATTTATAAACAACGAAAATATAAAAATAGTAAAAAAAAAAAAGACCTGAACTGATTTCAACGTAGTTTTGAGAAGCCATGTTTTCATATTTTTTTTACGAAATTTAAAATTGTCCTTATTAAAAAGAAACAGAAATACTTGTTTATCAAGGATTGGTTTAAAAATATCTCCCGATTTGTATATTTATTTAGTTCAACCCAGGTCACATACGAGTAAACTTTTTTCTTTTTACATCGGACTTTTTTCTTGTGGACATGTTGTTTTTTTTTTTTTTTTTTGTTTAATTTATTTACTTTTTTTTTTTTTTTTTTTTCTTTTAGTTTTTCACGATCACCAGAAAAAATAAAAATAAAAACACAATGTATGTCATTTATTTATTTTAAAATATGTGGTTATTTCAATTCTTTATTTTTGTTTTTAATATACAACGTGGATTTAACTTATTAAATCAACAACTTTTCATCCACTTTTTTTACATGTCCGAAAATGTGGGCTAAAAAAATTTATTAGCCATTTGAGTTGTATATTCAATTCATTATCTATATTGCCAGTTTATATTGTAATTTAAATAATTAATTTAAACCATACTGTGATTACCATTAATTATTAATTAATTTTTTTTACCAACTAACATCATTCAGTTTAAATTTTGTATTTGTAAATAAGCAAAACTTGTTTAAAACTTTAAAGTTTACTTTTCTGAGTTTTATGGTGCGTAACATTTGGTTGTTCATCATGATGTGTTTCAAGGGCTAAACTTATTGAAAAGTTCAGAGTTCATTTTTCTATGTAGGGTTTTACATTTGTAGTATGTATATTTGAGTGTATTACAATTGTAAATTATAATTAACTTTATTCAAGTTGTTAAAAAGATTTACCTATTGCCTTGTTGGTGAGGCTTTCTACCAGTGGGTTGTATTGTGTAATTCCAATTGACTTTTGTCTCCTATTGAAGTATATATCACCTGGCACAGTCCAAAATAATGAGGCGCTCACTGCCAGTAAGAACCATATTTTGGAAAGAGAATCTCTTAACACTTGACAAAAATTCTTATCTGTGGTGAATTTTTTCCTTTCAACAGATTTCTAAAAACGGCTACTTATGCTTTAAGACCTTTTCATAAAGGTTTAGCATTTTAGTCCTTCATTATTTGTAGGTTACTCATATTTGTTAAAATTTAAATTTCTGATCTACATATGGGAAATATTTAACTTAATTCTTTAAAAGTATTTAATTTTTAAAGATAAATATTAGTTGTAGAAGTGCTGAAACATACCTGATCTTCGATATGATATTTTACTTTGTGTTTGTACGAGAAAGGTTTCTGTTAGTCAATGAATTTTTATCATTCTCTTGTTACATTGAAAGATGCAAATTGCTGTAACAAAGTTTGGGTGAGTTTTCATTTAAATAAACAATCTCTGTAGCCATTTCTGATATACTTGGTCAGTTTTTAATTTCTCTTCAAAGAAAGTAACCAATTTGTTTCATCTTCATTCAAAGAATTTGGAGAGACTTGCAAAAAACTTTGGCTTGGTTATAACATTTGCCTTAAAAGTTTCTTAAAAGATATTTTGAGAAATGATTTACAGAAAAGTCAGATGAGAAGTAAATGAAAACATTTGATGAGAATTGAACTCTGCTAATATTGATCAAAAATAGGTTGAGAAATATACAACTTCTGTTAACACAAACCATGAACTTTAAATAAGGAGACTTTTAGGGTCTTTTTCTTTTCTTAAGATATCTTCCTTGTTAGTAAAAAAAACTAAAACAGTCAGGAATCTGGGCACAAATAGAAATGAAGGTCTGTTGTTGAGGCATATGATTAAATAAATACAAACATCTTAGTAGCTATTTTATGTAAGATAACATAAAACTAAAATTAATATGAGTGGTTGCTTTACACATCACATTAAATCTTATTTACATCACCTAACTCTTGTGTGCATAATATATGATGATGATGATGATAATAATAATAATAATAATAACAACACCAGTGTTATATTTGATAACAAGGAATTTGTTACCATGCTGTGTTGATGTAAAACTGTGTCAGTTGCTATATCAGTGAAGATGCAAAAGAATAAAACCACAACTGTCAGTTTAAACACTGGATAAAATCCAGGGGCATTGTATTTTTCCCTGAATGTTACAGATTTACAGACACCCAAAGAAGGATGGGGAGAGCACAATGGTTGAAATGTGATCATAAAAACCGTGGCATGATCCATCTCATCCATTAATGGATCTGTCCTGAACATATATATTCAAGAGAACTCTGCTGATATGAATAGTATATTAAAGCTCAAAGGAGTCAGATGGTCTGCTACCTGGCTCTTGTGTGGGGAGGTAGACTGCTACCCAACCCTGTGCATTCGGGGTCTACGGTGAATTTTTGCCAGAGTCTACAGGCTTGGAAAGACCCACATTAAACCGACCTTGTGCCACATTCTGCTTTGTGGGGAGCTTGGATAAATACCGAGTATTTTAAAGCTCAGCTTGTTAGACTCTCTGCTTTTAAGCAGAGAGGAACAGGCAAGGCTATGCCTATGGGCAGAGTATCATCTGGGGTAAAGTAGAGTGCAACCTGATCCTATGTATGTGGGGTCTATGGGAGAATTTTTGCCTGAGTGTACATGCTCGGAAAGCTCCACATTAAAAACCAATTTTGTGCCAAATCCCGCTTTGTGTAGAGCTTCGGTAAATACTAAGTATATTAAAGCCTACTAAACCTAAGTAATACGTATTGTCTAAAACAATTCTACTACAAGAACAAAGATGAGAACATTAGTCTGGCTGTAAATAGTGATAACTCTTCATCCCAGAAATTCTGACACTTCCTCCTTGTTGTCTTTTTAAAGTTGTATTTGTTTACTATCTTCATGGAGCAAACCCGAAAGTCCAGCTATCGGGTCTGTCAAGACGATCCATTTCCCAAGACTGTCAACCATGCAACTAGGGTCCACAACTGGGGGCAGACATGTGGAGACCTAAATTACTAATAAATAACAATTGTTGAGAACATTTTTAGCAAAGAACTTGTCAGTAATGTCCACTAATTAGTTAATTAGCAACTATATATAATATTAGAAAGCATTTTCTTACAATTATTGCCTTATTTCCGTAAATGCAACGAAAGAACAAGAAATAACATAAAATAGCTAAATGCATAAAAATCACTTTATTCGCCATAAATTGCACATTTCTAGATGATATTGTGAAAATAATGAGTTAATGTGTTTATACCAATTGATCACAGAAAATGTAATTGTATAATACAATTAGAAAGCAATTACAGCATTTTACAAAATCCTGTATCAACAAAGTCTGAAAATACTTTACAAAAATGTGAATTTCAGAGAAACAAAAATTTTGATAATCTTTACAAAATTTTTGATTTTTGTTACATGTACAATTTGTTTAACAGAAGATGAAGAAAATGCTTATTTTGCTATGTTACACTAATAGATATTACCAGTCACAGCTGTTTAAGAGTTCCTATAGCACCCCCCTCCCCTGATTAAATAAAGTCAATTCAGGTCTGCTATGGTAAAAAAATTTCTATCCCAAGTAAAAATCATCAAAAAAGTAGCAAAAGTCATTTTGTCACAAAAAATGGATTTCCATGCTTTTATAGAAGTAAAACAAGGTAAAATATTGAAAAATGACTGTTTTGTCATCATCTGAACAAAATATCAAGGAAACTTTTGATCTGGATCCCCATGAAACTAGGTATTTTCTGAAAGCAAACGGTATGTTCTTTCATGTAAAAGTAAAATTGGTTGGTGTAAATGACTAAAAAATTTTTTCAGGTGGTAAAATGTGAAAAAATAGTGAAAATTTTGCATTTTTTCTAGTTCTAAACAAAAATTTTCCCCAGTAATGTGAAATTAATTTTTTTAATTTATTTTTTTAAATCAGAAAGCCTAAATTATAATCAAACTATTTCAGACATAAAATTGAGAATTTGAAACAAAACAAAATTTCCAGGGGGTCAAAATGCAACAAAGTCTGTTGGTAATTTTCCATTATATGCCCACCAGGGGTTAAAAAATTGATGTTGTATTCTTTGACATCAACATTTGATTTAAGAAGTAGTATTTTCAATATTGAAATTTTTCAATAACATTTTGAACTGTTATAAAATATGCACCTCCAGAATTCATTTTCTAAATTGTTTGTGGTAAATTCACCAAGCACAACAAAATTAAACCCACTACTTAGCAAATATCTACAAACATCAATTAAGTCATTGCATGTATGTTCAGTGATTAAACTAGTATTTCTTGTTAATGATTTCATTCTTTTTCCTTGATTTCCTCCCAATCTTTTTGTCATTTTTCCAAAATTAGAAAGAAATAACAGATGTTCATCATTTAAATCTGACGACACCTTTTTCAATGAATCATTTTTCTTAGTGTCACCATATATTTCTTTGACGCAGACAATTTTCCAAAATTTTAAAACTTTTTCAATGAAATTAACTGTTTTAATAATGGGTATATTTTGATGACAGATACAGTTGATCACAAAAACTTTTAAACAATGGGAAACATTTTGTCACTCAACAGGTTTTGGGTAAAATGCTACATCAGTCAGTTTTGACAGCTTAACAAAGTGAGTTTTTTCTTACTCAGAAAGACCTTTTACAATTTACAATTTTTCTGTCATCTTTTTACCTTCAGAATAAAACTAATTCAGAAGTAGGTTGAGTAATCCAATTATTCTGAATATATCTTTAAAAAGGTGAACATAATCAGGAATTAAGTATGAGCCATTTTTAGTTATCTAATGCCTATTAAAAACAAAATCAAATTTTGGGGAAAAAAGATTGGTGGGTCTTGTTATTGTTGTTTTCAATTATTTTATCTTCTGATTGCATTGAAAATATATAAGATTTTTTTCATATAAAAAAACTTGCCTCTTATTTTGCCACTTAAGTAAAAAAATTGTCCACCATTTAAACATTTTACCATGATGCTTAATACTGTTTTTTGTTAATCTGTTAAAATTTTCCTCCAAACCAAATAAGATTCATCCATTATGTTGTAGAGCAACCTTAGTGTACAGTTTATCAGATATTTCACTGAAATATCACCAAGAAAATTAAAGTCATCTAATTTTGAGACTTTTGATGTCAAAGCTGATAATGTTCTCACACTGAGTAACTTACAATCATCCTGAAGTCTGTTATATAATGACCGAGATGTAATAAAATATTTAAATGCCTTGAGAAGAATATCAGAATCAAAATATTTTATCTCAATCATTTGTGGTGACATAACATTAATATGCTCTTTTAAATTATTTTTTCTTATCAATCTTTAATTTACTAAGATAACAAATTGCTTCATTGATTTGTGACCAGTGCTTAAACATTGATATTAGACTTTTTGAAAGGAAAAATTGTTGTATATATACCAGCATGGTAGTATCCAAATCTCAAGTTTTCCAAAATTTTAATTAAAAACATTGGAATACTTCCAGTGGAAAAAAAAAACCAAAAAAACAGATTGGATGAACAGCTGATTGTTTGATTTATAGAATATAACTGATGAGACAAAATCTTATTGATCAATATTCTGATACAATTGAGAGAATTTTGTCTTTTCTATAAACTCTTCCAACTCATCATTTTACATATTTTGCACAGAAGTATAAGTCTTATTTGTTGGTTTTGTTGGAAGACTATAGGTAATACTTATGACAAATGATTATTGGATTTCTAGGTTGCACTTGTAATAACCACTGTTTCATAATCAGATGGAAAATGTGTTTCATAAACAACAGTGGTGTTCTATCGTCATTGGCTTTAACCATCTTTCTCGCTCATTCTGATCTTGGGGAAGACAAAATACATAAAACTCATTTATTATGAAGAATAGTATCATAAAAAAAAGGGTTAAATTAAATTTTTATTCAAATTTTTTCAAATGCACAAATTTCTATATTAATTTTAGAAAATTAGCAGAGTAAAAAGTTACATTCTTTTTTTGGTTTTCTTACAAGAATAGTATCTGCATTATTTTACGTGTTATAAAGAAAGCACAAATTATTCCTTAAAAAATGAATTTATATTCTCGATATATTCATTATCATGAAGAATAATAGCACAAAGAAAAAATTAAATTAACTTTTTGTGACAATTCTTAATAATGAAATTTTTTTGTGAATTTCTTTGTTTAAAATAATTACAAAAAATATTAAAAAAAACCTGAAAGATGATATTGACAAGCAATCAATGTCTTTTCTTTATTTTTGTGGTATATTTTTAAGAAACATTAATAAAATTATTAAATTTAATTTTTTGCATTCACTTTGATAAATTCTTTAACAAGCATCATTTTTCATTAATTTCACAGTGAAAAATGATACATGTTTTAATGTCTTCTATTTATTTATGAAGGACAGAAAAATTTAACATACTTTATTTTAAAAAAAATTTGAGGAAAATAATTTTATATTTCATATGTTCATTGTTGAAGAATAATGGCATAGAGAAATATATTAAATTTAAATTAACTTTATGAATTTTTAATGACACTTGTGAATTTTGCACTGAAAAAGTCTATTTAAAGATAAAATATGCAAGTCCAAATAAAATAAATAAACATTATACTTACCTGAGTATCTTAAATAATAAGCTTAAGTTAATCCAAAGGTAAGAAGTAAACATTTGTTTAAAAAAAATTTTTTTTTTTATTTCAATTCCAGCAACAAACTTTCATGTGTTAACTGTTCACCTCCAGTCACTCACAGTTCAACACGGTGGAGAGGGCCTGAGTTATGGATCATCTTGAGCTATATACATTTATCAGTAAAAATTGATGTTGAGAAATCATTTTTCATTTGTGATGTTTACTTAAAAGTAGTATCTGTCTATATTTCTGAGATGAGATATTGTAACTATTTACACTATTTACATTGTTTGGACTGTTGTCCTCATCTTTGTCATATTCACAATTTGACAATAAAGATGAGGACACCAGTCTGAACAATGTAAATAGTTGTTAGGTTGCTTTTTTTTTTTTTTTTTTTTTTTTTTTAATTCTTATATACTGCCGCTTTTCTGCCTGCAGCCTACAGTTAAATCACACTGTAAATACTGGTTCTTGTTTGATCATCTCCAACAAAGTTAAGCAGCATCAATCATGATCAGTACTTAGAGATGGGAAGGACCTTGGAAACACTGCAACCTTCTACAATCCAGAATGTGTTGGCTTTAAATAACCCACAAAGGGTTGATAAAGTGTAATAAAAAAAAAATCAATGAACTTTCTATCTGCAACACTATGTAACATCAGATTCTTCAGATATTTTTCAATCTATTTTTCTCTTTTTATGACATGCGTAAAGCCATTTTTGTTATCTTACTAATGTTTTCAGCTTCCTTTTTAATTGTTTTTTGTGCAAGTTCTATTAAATATTTTTGTAATTTCCAAAATTCTGTTGCCATCACTCAACAACTTTGTAAAATCTTGTTTTTTTTTTTTTTTTGTGCTTATATCTTTATCATGTCCCATAGCAATCTTCATATATTTGAAAATAAAAAAAAATATCAATAACTTTACTATCATACCTAATTATTTACAATATTATGAATAACCTTTGAGTTGTGTAATAAAATCTTATCCCACCAAGTGAGTTATTGTAAATTTTTCAAATAACAATATATAAGTTGAAATTAACATGGTTTATCATATAAATATATCTTGAAAGTTTTGTCAGCATCAGTTAACAATTTTATTGTGACAACATTGACTTGCATAATGAAATCTGACATCATGTAACACAAGAAAACACATGTGAATTCAGTATTTGTAAATATTGTCTAAATATTTTTGATGTGGCACCTTTGAACCTCTCTGCCATTATCAAGATCAAAGATCCAAAACTATGCTTTTTTTTCTTCTTTTTTTTTTTTCCCCAATTTGCATTAAATCATTTTTCTATGTTAAGATGCACAAGATAACATGGAAGTGAAATTTTTCATTGTGCTGTCAGGTGCTGAGACACCACTTTATTAAGTTATGACATTTTGTTCTCGTATGTAAATAAGAAAAAATAAAAAATTTAAAAATCATTTCTTCTTTGTAGTCTTTAATTGAACTTTTATAACTTTTCAGAAGTAAAATGTTTACATCAAAGAAAGCGATATCCATTTTGAAATTTTGTTGCATTTTCAATTTTCATTATAAATCAAACTTAAAACTTTATTGAATTAAAAGGAATGAAGCTATTTGTTTTCTGTGTTTTGTTTAAATTCAAATTTAATTTAGTTATCCTATGACCATCATTATTAGGTTATTACATGACTTGTGTGTATCTGTGCTTTCTCCCATGGATAAAAGTATCAATGTGCATAGAGAGAGAGAGAGGGTGACTTTTTTTCTTTTTTTTAATGGCTGAATTGTTTATTAGTAATAATGATTTCATGAATTTGTATAACTTCTTTTTTTGGGGGGGGTGCTTTTTTAAAATAAAATTTTTCACATCTTCTGATGATTCTTTTTTTTTAGACCCCGACACCTCCAGCTGTATCTGAGGAGTTGGATATTCCTAAGCCAGCCCCTGGAGAAAATGTCTATCCTATATATTCACAAGGTGTAATTTGTGGCTACATTCACTCTGGTGGCAACCAAAAAACACATAAAATATTCTTGAATGGAGAGAATCAAACCAGTTCGACTGAGAATAAGTAAAGTTGAAATCATTCAATTTACAATTTGAAATTTTATACTTTTTTTTTTTTTTTAAATTTCACATATATTTGAGCTTTTCTCATTAACTGCAACCTTTCATAATTTATTCAGTTTGTGTGACTATTTATATAATTATTAATATTTACCATAGAGGGAGTTGATATTTTTTTTTTTTTTTTTTTTTTTTTAATTTACCAGACTGACATTTTGTGCTGTTGTTGTTAACTTTAATGAGCTTTAACATTTGTGTACTAAATATTTTTGTTCACTATACTATTACTCTAACAAAACTCCTGTTTTACAGTTATGGTCAGCTCATTAGATGTATAAACTTTTGTTAGTTTATTCATTTCTTACACTATACTTAATAAATGTGGCTTTGGGCTCAAATTATCTTAGTTTAACAAATATCACATTATTTTAACTCTGAGCTGACTTTGTAAGTTTTTGTTTGTAAAAAAAAATTATTTCCCTATTAAATTGACTCAAGTTGACTTTGATTTTATTATTTCTTCTCTTGGAGAATGTACTAACATTCCAATGATAATCTTCCAGCTAGAGTCTGACATATGCCAACAGGAAGAAGGCTTGACTATTGGTTCACTGTTGTCACCAGTGATGGAGAACATATACATGGAATACTTTGAGAAAATGCCTTTAGAAATGGCACCACTAAAGCCAACAGTAAGGCTGAGATACATAGATGACACCTTCATACTCTGGATGGATCAGGAAGTTGTACAAATTCTGCAGACCATGTGAACTCAATATGATCTTCAATCCAGTTTACAATGGAAAGAAAAAATGATCACCTAGCCTTCCTGGATGTAATAACAATTTGTACAGAGAATGGGGTCAAGATATCTGTGTATCACAAGCCAACCTTCACCGGACAATACCTCAACTTCAATTCCCACCATGCGTATATTGTGAAGAAAAGAATCGTTTGATGCCTATAACACCAGGCAAAAATCATAAGTAGTGACCTAGACAAATACCAACAAGAAATGATCAGCATCAAACATGCCCTTCAGAACAACAGCTATCCACCAAACATCAGCGTTTACATATCAGAAAAGAAGGGACAAGGTGGAAAATGAAACCATTACCACGGTCTACCATACATCAAGGGTGTATCAGAAAAGATTCAAAAGATCTGCAGTCCATATAACCTCAGAACCATATTTAAAATCAGATCCACTCTATGGAGAAATCTCTTCTGAGTAAAACATAACATATCAGACACCAGGTCAGGTTCAGTGTGCAGCTTCTTCCAGTTGAACACTTATTGCTTAATACGTGGAAAATTGCTCTTTGGCCAGATCATTACACATGAAATAAAACTATGAGACAAGATTATAGAAGTTATTAAATTTTATTCTGTTGCAATCTTTTCTTAAGGCAGGGTAAACAGTTTAATCAGTGTGCACCTTTTTTTCATGTTGTATTGATAGATTTATGAAAAAATGTTCATTAAGTCCACTCCACTCAGCTGACTTTCTTTGTAAGGTTCATGTGACATGATACTTGCGTGGTCCACTTCACTCAGCTGACCTTGTTTATCAAGGTGAATACTGTCAAAAATAATTTTTGTAACATTTTTCAGATGTTTCCTATAACAACTAATATCGCAACAAGAGAACAGGACCAACAAGTGCGTGTACTTGATTCCTTGCAGTTGTGGCAGAGAATATATAACGGTGAAACAAGCTCTCACTCCCACAGAGTAAGGCTGGAGGTCCATCAAAAAGCCCTACTGAGAAATGAGACAATGAAATCAGGCATAGCTGATCATGTATAAAGGGAAAGGGGTAGTCATCAGCCCCTGTGGAATGAAGTGAAAATGCTAGACAAGGAAGAACACTGGAAAGTTAGATGTCTGAAAGAATAAGTGCATATGCTAAGCTATGAGGACCTCTTTACTAGGCTTAGCATAGAAATATATCGGAGCCACTAATAAAGAAAAACAAATGGCAGCAAATCTTCAACAGCAGCAGCCACAATCAAAACAAGACTGGCAGCAGCAGTTGCAGGAATAATCAGCAGGCAGGTTAGATTAAAGGTTCCATGTTCCCAAAATGTTTTACAGGATAATAGCCTAGTGGGTTAAAACATTTGTTCATGAATTTGTTGACATAATGGTTGCCAGTTCAATTCCTGGGTCAGGCAATGGGTTAGCAATAATGAAGCAGTACTAAAAATAAGAACTAGACAATATCTCTAGACATTGGCAATGGAATGAAAACAGTCTACCTCTAGGTTTCCATCCAGCTTTCCTCAGTTCTATATCGATCTTGCTAGATCGATATAGAACTGAGGAAAGTTGGATGGCACAATGTCTGAAACATTGTGACAACAAAGATGAGGACAATTGTCTCAATATAAATAGAGTAAATAATAACTTCTCATCTCAGAAATTGTTTGGGTTTAGTTTAAAAAAAAAAGTATTTGCAAACACTCATGATGTTTCTGGAAAGAAAAACTGTGAAAAAAAATGGCCTCTAAATGAATAGTTTTCTATTATTCTAGAATTGTAAATCCTGTTTACTTTGAACTTACCTACCCTATCTACCTTTTGAGGTCTACATAAATAACAATATTAGTCTAGACAACTAATGAAATAATGTGAAATTGTAATCTACATTTCATTTTTTTTTTTTTTTTTTTTTTGTTAAGAATTCTTCTTACAATTTTTTGTTTCTATATCTCTCTCTCTCTCTCTTTTCAGGTGCACAAAGCTGAAAACTAACGACTCCGAGAAGAAATCATGCCCAGCCAAATTTTCCCAAAAGATAGCAGCTAAGCGTACATCAACACAGTCTGTCAGTTCAAAGCATAAGAAAGCAAAAACAGTTTCATCAACTGAGAAAAAAACAGTGCTTCCAAATGCATCTAGCATTGAATCCAATATATTAATAGAAAATCCGTCTGATAAATTAAATATACCATGCAGTCCTACAAAGCAGCCGAATGGTGACAATGTTGACTTGGGAAATAAAGGCTGTATGTCTAATGATAGTCTTTCAATGCCAGTGTTTGAGACACCATCTGAATTGGCAACCTCAACAGCAAACCAGAATGTTCAACAGATAAAAACTTCTACTGATTGTAGCCTTATTGATAAGCAAAATTCAAATGCCAAATCTGTTGTTATGACATCCTCTTCTCTCTGTTCATTATCATCATCTAGCGTTGCAAGTTTAGCCAACAAGATAGTCACCTCTTCAAATGTCAACCCAAGTACAAAGGATACAGTTGTTCTCTCCCCACCCTTAATGAATAATTTCAACCAGCCCATTGTTTTAGCATCAAATAACTTGGCTTTGCAATCAACAAATTGGGTACAGCCAAGTTGGCCTAATCCTGTGGCTTATGTCATTGTGCCAGCAACAAATGACCTCAGCCAAACTCCAGTTTATCTTGCCAACTCAACAAACAATTTATCACCTGTACTTCCTACAGTCACAAATGTTTCCCTTACAACAACAACAACAACAACAACAACAGCTGTATCCACAGTGGATTCCCTTGTTCAACCACCTATAACAATATCAACAGCCAACACACCCATTACTAAGACTTCTCAAGTGACTACAACCACCAATAGTTGTAACCAGTTGCTAACAATGTTACCTCTGAAAGGTGTAGTGCCAAAGAGTACTTTTGTTCAATTGCCTTTACAACTTTCGTCTTCGATCAACAAAAAACAACCAACTGATTCACCATTAAAAGACCTGAAAATATTAGAGCATTCAAACTTAGAAAATGAAAATAATGCTTTTGAAACTACTTCTACTGTGAATGAATCATCAGAAAACATTACCATCCAACAATCATCGAAACAAGAAGCAGATAATTCTATTCCAGCTTTGCAATCTCTAAATTGCACAGTTTCAAATGATGAGAAAATGAGCAAAGAGTCTCTCTCATTTGGTTATAATACTCAAAGCAATGAAGGTGACATGTCTTCAACAGAATTGAACAAAACTGTGGAAGAGAAAACTCTTGATTCAAATTTGAGTGTAAATTCTGACCAAAAAGATAAATTGGAAACATCCTCTGATGCTATGGTTTTTATTTCAGAGGAAAATAAGAGTCTTCCTTACCAGTCTTTCTCAGAAAACATTAAATTCACTCTTGTGCCAGTTAAAAAGAAACGCAGAGGTCGACCAAGAAAACCTCTAGTCCCTCCAAAATATGAACGAAAGCAAATTCCTATTCTTCCTGCAACTGCAAATATGGAAGTTAAACCTGTAAGTAAGCAACATACCTTTAATTTGCTGCCCAGTGGGAATTATGTGATTTGCTTTCAGAAGGAAACAAATGATAGTTCTTTGTCAAGTGGCCAGTCTGATGAGTTGAATGTAAACCTTTCTCAGCATGAAAACAACCAACAAGTAACTTGTGACAAAGAGAAAAAGAGACGTGGAAGAAAATCAAAGAGTAAACCATCTTTGTGTGAGGAAAAAGAAATGCCTAATTTGCCCAATCAAACTGAGATAAATATGAAAACAGAGCCACTTGACGAAGATTCAGAACTCAATCAAGAAGAATGTGAGAGTCAGTCCAATAATTGTGCATCTTCAGCATCACCACTTGTTGAAAACACTCAAACCAAATTACCAACTAAAGAAGGGAAGGATTCCGAAACTAACTCAACAATTCAAGAAGGAGAAAATGAATTGGTGATAAGCAATTGCTTCTCATTGTCAAGTCCTACAGAATCTAACAGAAAATTTATTCCTTTCAACATCACAAATTTTGGTTTAGAAAATCTCTTTCACCTTCCTAATCAAATGGATTTGTATCCTGAGAGTTTGGATGCTACAAGTGTTGTTCAAGAGGAAAATTCTACTAAGGTTGCTGAGGAGGTAAAACTCAAAAAATGTTCAGTCAAATTAGAACAATTGAATTTTCCCTCAAATTCACTTGTTGAATCTTTTTTGTCTTCTTCAGAAGAGAACAATTTGCCTTGTAAAAAACCCGCAGAAAATACCAATACTTTCTGCAACTCTACTCTAAAAGAAGATGAATCGAACATTGCAAAAGAAACTTCTTCTGTGAGTGTGTCTACATTACCAACAACAGACACAAAAATATCACTTAAAACTCCTTCTAAATCCATTTTGGATCCGGAATATTTGAAAAAATTAAAAACCAATTATCTGTCTGTTGAAAAAACTGAATTCCCAGTCCTTTCCAGTGATAGCAATGATGTGTCCCTGGAGTCAAAATCAAAATCTTCGTCTCTTTCTAAAGACTTTTTGTCAGGCAGTATAAATGATGCTTTAAAAGCATTCGATAAAAGCTTTGGTGACTTGCCCTTCAATGCTGATTCAATTGTTGCTAATTTACCCAAAGATGAGGAAGCAGATGCATTCATTGAAGGTTGTATAGCTTTTCATCAACAACAATTGTATCTGCTGCAATTACAGATGGATCAACATAAATCAACACTGGAGAAACTGAAAAAAGCACAAATCTACCTCAAAGGCACAAAATAAATCACTTGTTTTCAATAACAGCAAAAACGAGGGAAAAATTCTAATTTTCTTTCTAAATCTAATAAGAATCCATTCTTGATTTATTTGCTATGAAAGGTATATTTCTTAGAAAAATAAAACATATTTTTTATAAAGAATCATGTGGTGCTATTTTTCTGAACATAAACATTAGTTGATTTTAATTAATCAGTAACTTAGTACAATATCACAGACTATTAAAATTGGCTGTATAGGCATGATGAGGTATGTGTGTCAACATAAGAACAGTTTGATGGATCTTGGTGAACCATGACAAATTTATTAAATATTTACAAGTCCACAAAAATTGAGATTTTAGATTTTAATGAAATTTCTAATTATGAAAATGTTTACACTGAACAACTGAATTTCCCTTTGTAAAAATTAAAAGTAAAATTAAAAATGGATAAATGCCACTAACAAGTTCTCTTAAGAAAAAATTTCGAAAGACAAATATCAAATTCTTTTAGGAAGCAAATCACCAGTGACTAGATTGCTGTCATTTCAGAAGTAATACTGAATTAAATGATAGCTTTCAATTTTCTTGATGTAAAATTAAAAAAAAAAATTTTTCCCAATTTTATCTTTAGAGTCTTTTAACATCTCTGATCCTTTTTGATAAAAACAAAGAAAAAAAAAAAAAAAAAAAAAAAAAAATATATATATATATATATATATATATATATATATATATAAAAGCTAAATTTTTTAAAAATGGGCAAATATATGAAATATATTAGATTATTTACAATCTTAACATTGTGGTTGAGTCATCTTTTGATAAATTTTCTATTTTTCTGATACAAAACTTTTCCTTTTATTCTCCTTAGTATAAAAATATTTCTTCCTGCATCCAGTGTTTTCTCCCCACCCCTGTCTTGATTAAGAATCCAAGATTGTTGAAATGTCTTAAAGATCAAGATAAATTTAAAGAATCAGAGAATCTATTTACAGATAACGTCTGTCAGTGTTTTTGAGATGAGGAATTATTCTTTTGGGGTTTTGTACCTAACCAAGTATTCAGTCCATGGAGTTAGAAGATTGTTCTTGTTTTTCTTTTCATGCTTAGGTGAGATTTCATATCAGTTAAGACTTAACCAGTTTTGTGACACTTGTCCATTTCTGTTGAATGAAAGTATGTGACCTTTTAGCACTACCATGCCTAGAGATTGTGCTCACAACTGCCAGGGAACCAGGTATGTTTTCACCAATGCTTTTATCCGCTAGGACATGTAGTGTTATTTTGGTGTTTTAAATCTAATACCTTTACTCAGGTGGTGGGATTTTTTAGTGTCCTTTCTTTTTTAAGATGGTATTCATTCCTATGCTAGGTCTACTGAATTGGTTGTCAGTGCTTAATGTATGCTGATTCTTTCAGTTGTTGTATTCTCCAATGGGAAAAATGGACAAGTGTGATGAGTATTAACTGATAGGAGATAACTGCTAAACATGAAAAGCAGAATGAAAGCAATCTGTCTTTAGACTATAAAGAATTAAATTAAAAATTCTAAGTTTTCGAAAGCTTATGATAGATACATGAATAAAGCCAAACATTTGACACTTGAAATGTGAATAAAACAATCAAAATTAGATTACAAGATGAGAATGGAAAGGCATATAATAATCTAATTTCAACTTTGAAAAGCACAATAAGCACCTGTTTGCAAAAGATTCTTTAATTACTTATATATACAAATCTTCATATTTATAAGTACTGATTGTTTTGGATTTTATAATGAATTTTAAATAATTTTAAAAAATGTTTAATTTTGAAAAGATTCCTTACTATTCCAAGATGTAAGCAATTCATTTATGTTGGTGTAACAAGATTTCAGCTGTGATCCATTTTATACCTTTCTGTAGATACTTTTTCAGAAAATGGTATGATGCTGTATCTTGTGTTGCTGGAATGTACTGATGATTTTGTCAGTATCTGTCTATATTTCTGAGATGAGGTGTTATGTACACTATTTACATTATTCGGACTATTGTCCTCATAAAGGGTTCAGTTTGACATTCCAACCACCTGAAGAAGGCTGGAGTGTACAACAGCCAAAACATTGTGATAAATATGGCAACAGAGATGAGGACAATAGTCCAAATAATATAAATAGTGATTTTGTCAGCATATTAACAATCATCTTGTGTTAAAAAAAAAAAAAAAAAAAAAAACAATTTCCTTTACATATCATGCTCCTTAAGAACTAATCCAGTTGTATTCATCAAACTTTTTTGTTTCTTTGCCTAATTTAAAAATGGTTAAGTAGTTGCTAAGGAGTACCTCCAGAACATGATTTTAGCATACTATTGAACATTCCAAAATGCTTTGAGGTTTAAGCAAGCAGTTCTATTTACACTGTAAGTATAATGCTAAACTGGACCCTTACTTTGTATTCATTAGGAACCAAATTCTTCCTTAGCAGTATAAAGTAGACATGAAGCTAAAAATATCTAAGCCAGAAACCAGTTATGACTTCTTTGTTTTTTCTAGTCACTAGAAAATCAAACTAAATATGCATACATTTGTAGTGCCAAAAAAAAAAAAAAGGTTACAAGAAGCTCATACTTTTGACAATGTGTATTCTAAGTTTTCATAAACATGATGCCATCATGCATGTCTTTATTGCTGTCATGAAAATACAGTAAAAAAAAAAAAAAAAATTGGTTACTTGGAATCTTTTGTGAATTCCTCCACCAGACATTTTAAGTATGACCCAAAAGTTTATGATGCTGAAAAAGATTTCCAAATAAATATAATCCAATAAACACATCATTTATATCACTGACCTACTAGAGGCTATAGGCCCCTATTTAGGCTACTGTAATTCCCCATGTATAATATGCCTTCATCCATAATACACAAACCTAAAATTGTGCTGAAAGTGTGTGT
This sequence comes from Acanthosepion pharaonis, assembly GCA_903632075.3. NCBI lineage: Eukaryota > Metazoa > Mollusca > Cephalopoda > Sepiida > Sepiidae > Acanthosepion > Acanthosepion pharaonis. The sequence continues at coordinate 166,035 of CAHIKZ030001057.1, forward strand.
GGGGGGGGATGCTTCTACTCTTGCATAATACGCAACCCTTGTTTGGTAATCAAACCCTATAAATTGTACCTCTCCAACTTCATTACGGCCAGTATTTCCTACTCTTATTTTTAAAAAAAAATGGTTTTAAACAGAATAACGTTATTCTAATTTAGTTTTATGATAATTCTTATTTTATTTTATGGCAATTTTTTTAGAGATGTTTTGTAGCTGTGCATAATACGCACACCTGATTTTGCTTTTTTTTTTTTGCTTTTTTTTAGAAAAAAATGTGTATTATACACGGGGAATTACCGCATTTGCATTTATTCAATGTTTTCTATTCTGATTTTTGCTTGGATAATCAATCTTCTTTTTAAGGTAAAATATTTGAACCTAAAATAGAAGATTAGTTCATAAGAGAATAATAAAAAAAAAAGTCTCTTTTTGTCATAAAAAGAAGCATTAAATTTTTTAACATATCATGTACTGTGCATTTCTAAAAGTTTCATTTTATTGAGGGAAAAACTATTTCAGTAGAAAGAGTTGGAGAAGAAGCAAAAGAATAAACTTGAAAAGAATGCCTTTTATTCAGCAGTTGTAAAATGAATGAGTTCAAGAAGAAAATAATAATCAAAAGAACCTTAAGAAAATATTTAACATTGACAAATGATTAGTGTAAACTATTTTGTGTCATCTATTGAAGATTGCTATCTGGAACTTATATAACTTGTTAGTCCTCATTCAAAGAGTCTGCTTAAGTGTGTTAATTTATAAGAAACTTTACATCATAAGTCGGCTATGATTTTATTTTTTTCATATTGTTACCTTCATTGACTTTGCATTTTAGCCAGCAATAGACAAGAACTTGTATGCCACGCTTGTGGCAACTTGTTCACAGCAGACCATTAAGGATATTAGTATCAAGAAAATAGTGTCTCCATAATCTATTTTTGATTGAGCCTGAGAGATCAAAGTTAGGAGATACCAAATTTCAAACTGTACAGTGTCTAGGCTAGAGCAAATGTGAGGTGATGTATGGTTTTCAAACTGGGGTGGGAACTGGAATTATTGTTACAAGTGAAAGGTTATTTTCTCTAGAATCTAGAAATTCAGGCTTTGAGCTTACTGGGTTCGAAGAAATACAGATGGATTGTGCCTTTTCTATCTTAAAAGACAGCACATCACATTGATGGGGGATTTTGCATGCCATGAACCTGCCATTGTTTTGATTATAGCTCAGGGTGGTGACACCAGGAAATTGTGATTTTCAATTTTATAACAGTTCAGCAAGTTTTTACAAATATGCATATAGTGGCTTTTCTGTTTTTGAGAGTCTGTAGGACTCACTTGGTATCATTGCAGTATCCAATATTGCTAACATTGTTTCCAGTGAAACATAGCTGACATTCTATATACGATTCTGTGGCCATAACCTGCAGATTGAAGCATTCTTCATTTTGTGAATTGACAGCTGTGTAGGACTGAAACCAATTACCAGTGCCAAAAACACATTACTCACAGCTTAATTAATGATGTCTATTATTTGTTCTCTGAAATCATTATTGAATGTCAGTGAGTGCACTTTTTTTAGCATGAAGGAATTTGATGATACACTTCTGCTTTCATGTCAGATGCTATTTTTCCTAACTGCTGCTCAATTGTTATCAATAATATATAAACAAAAAGAATATGGGTTATTGGCAGGAAGGTTCAATCTCTACTGCCATACTTCCAACATCTGCTTCTGGTTGTAGGCCAACATAATAAAATAAGAGGCATTATTTTTTGAGTGATTCATATAATAGCCCTATTCTGATAGTAAAACTTGCCTTAATTACAGACTAATGACAATCCCTTCTTGAATATCAGTGCATTTATATTATACAGATAATATTCCTGATCTGTAAGTAATGTATTAATTTCTGACCATAGACACTCTTTCTCTGGTTTTCAAACATGAGATTGAGTAATACTAATAAAGTTAGTGGACAGTGATAGTAAAAGTAAAAAGGTGAAAAATTTAAATAACATTGAGTTCAAATACAGGTGGCATTAATTCCATGGTTGTTTGGAGGTAACAAAAATTTTGATGTGTTTTATGTTAAGAATTATAGACACAATAAGTCTAATAATTTATAATTGCTATACTCCACTGCAATTAGATCACTTTCTGATTCACTCTACATGTCGGCCGGATGTGAGCCTTAAGAAAGTAAAACAATAAAAATGTTGACTGTACAGGGGCTCCAAGCATCATATCTTATCCATAAAACAAATCCCCACAAAAATCTAAAATGCAATATCCAATTATGAATATTGCTGCCAAAAACAAAAGTTGACCATGGGAACCACTAGATTTGCTTAAAATAAGCCCCACCTCATAAACAACTGACAGTGGCAGGCCAAGAAGGTAGTTGTCGACAACAGGATGACTATCTCTTTGTCTTCACCACTGTGAACTTTGAGGCCTCTCCCATTGTCATAATGACAACCCAACAGAGACATTCAGTTTGATCAAGCTTCACTAATCCACTCCAGGTCTCTCTCCCATCATTACTATTGTGACCTCCGTTTCGTTTGATCTCCCATTCAAGCAGAATCCAACAGAGACATTCAACTTGATCAAGCTTCATTAATCCACTCCAGGTCTTTCTTATCCTCACTCTCATCATTACCATTGTGACCTCCATTTCATTTGTTGGATTCTGCTTGAATGGGAGATTAGAGATAGACATTCTGCTACCAACCTTACCACAAATTGACCCCACCAACAGCAAGCTGTTCAGCTTCAACACTGGCCATATCTCATGACTGACAGCCCATCAAACATCAGTGTCAATTTCAGCCATGAGGAAAGATGTATGTCAAGCCTGCCAGTGTCACCACACTCGGCTTCATTAATTCACTTCAGGCCTCTCTCCTGACACAAACCGTCACCTTGATCAACCAACCCAACAAATTGGTCAATTCCTGACCCTACCGACAATACAATTATCCCTAATTACTTTCCTTTCCAACAGTAAATAAAAAACCACATATTAACAACTTTTATCACCTTTCACACAACTATGTATATACATGGTGAGTCAAAATTATGTAAACACTAGTGTGAGAGGAATTATTTAGAGATTACTGAACGGTTTCCACTTGGCCACCAGCATGATTGATGCAAAAAAAAAAGAAAAAAAAAAGCGATCAACAGTACAATTTAGTGCCTTTGACACACGTTTCATGAGGAATGTTTCATATTACACCTTTTATTCTGTCCTTGTGTTCTTCGATGTTTCTAACTTTTTTGCTATACACGCGATCTTTTATCATACCCCATAACTAGAAATCACAGGTTGTAATTAGCCCATATTTCTTTACAACTCTAACGGTGACTGCAAATGCTTACTTACAAATGCTGCAATAGTTTGCCATTGATAACATACCCCTACAAATCAGATGAGCAGGGTATTTCCAACAGGATTCTGCACCACCTCTTTTTGCCCGTACTGTTTGCGTTTGTCTCGATCAAAGTTTCCCAAATCTTTGGATAGGTCGCGGTGAATCGTTGACATGGCCACGACACTACCCTCTTCTGACACCCTGATGTAAATAAATGATTCCTCTCATAACCAGAAGCCACATGGTGCAATTGGCACATATTTCTGCAAATGCTTACTTACAAATGCTGCAAGAGTTTGCCATTGATAACATACCCCTATAAATCAGATGAGCAGGGTATTTCCAACAGGATTCTGCACCACCTCTTTTTGCCAGTGCTGTTCGTGCTTGTCTTGAACAAAGTTTCCCAAATTGTTGGATTGGTCGCGGCAGTTCGTTGGCATGGCCACCACACTCCTCTGATCTGACACCCCATGACTTCTGGTTATGGGGTATGATTGTGTGTTTAGCAAAAAAGTTATAGACATTGAAGAACTCAAAGACAGAATAAAAGGTGTAAGTATCAAACATTCCCTGTGAAATGTGTGTCAAGGCACTAAATTGTACTGTTGATTGCTAGTATTTGTGCATCAATCGTGCTGGAGGACAGGTGGAGACTGTTCAGTAAAATCTGAATAAATAATTCCTCTCATACTAGTGTTAACATAGTTTTTGACTTTTAGTTTCTGTATTTTTCACACTTGATCAATACATGTTGAAATTTTAATCCTTGTTTGTTCTTTCCCTTGCAATGATATGATCATTATAATATAATTTATCAATGATAAATGTAAAAAAAAAAAATATTCATGTTAAATATAAAAAAAATTTAATGGAGTTGTATAGTAGACACTGTGACCAGAAATAATATTTTTTTCCATATTATGATAGACTAGCAGTAGAGCCCGGGGATGTAACAGTAAGAGATAGATCAAGTATCGACCATCATAAAGACTGAAAAAAAAAATTGACAAAGATTATTGTTTAAGGTTGATGGACACGCATGTCTTAATTATTATTTTTTTTTTTTTTTTTTTTACGAATTGGTCAAACTCAAACAAAAACATTGTTTTCAATCGTTATGAGTCTACCAATTGAATAGAATTTTGTTATAAACAATTGTCTTGTAAATGGAATTTTTAAAGCATTCTGAATGTAAAAATAAAGAAAAAAGTGTGCAAGACAATAAGAAACACAACATGCCAAAAAAAAAGTGAAGTTTTGTTGAAATCGGTTGAAAAATGTAGGAAATCTGATCCCATATATAAACGAACACACACACACACGCACACACACACACACAAACAACCAACCTGGGTTTTATAATAAGTATAACTCGATATGAGTTGTCCCCCTTTTATTCTGGTGACAGTGATGCCTCTTAATCGTGTTTTCAAATTGATTTCATGCAAAAACAATTATGTTTTTCCAATTTTTGGCACTGTTAGAACCACCGCAAGGTAATTTTACGTAGTCCTGTAAAGTTTAGTTGAAATCGGTTGAAAAATGTAGGAAATCCGATCCAATATATAAACGAACAGACACACACATAAACCTGGATTTTATAATAAGTATGATTAATCATTCCACATCATGAATATCAAAGGGAAAAAATTCAATTTTATAAAAGTTAATAGAGATGCTCCTGTTTCCTATGTAAATTAATTATAAATTACCCCCCGCCCCCTACAGAAGCCAAAACAAAATGTGCTCATGATGTGATTTCTTAAAATGTAAAATAATAATAAAAATTAAAATTCGTAAACTGGAGTGTTTAATTGATAATAATATCTGAAAACAGAACTCTATATTATGAATTTCAAAGATTTTATGTTTTTTACATTTTAAGAAAACATGAGCCTGTTTTGACTTTTGTAGGGAGATCAATTTACAATGAATTTACATAGCAAACTGGACCCCATGTTAGCTTTTTTATATAATTTAACAATTTTTTTCTTCTGATATTTGTGATCTAGAATACTTATAGCAAAAAAAAAAAAAAAAAATTAAAAATTTTTTCTATATGTAAGTGCCTACTATACAACTGCACCAAAAATCTTTAAAAAATACTAAACATTTTATTCCAGTATTCAGCATATTTTATTTTTAATTTCTTGATTCGTTTATGGCATTTTGATCAATTTTTTTTTGTTAAAACTAATAAAAAATCAGAAAATAAAAATATCCTTGTGTAAATAAAAGTACTTTATCTGAAAATTTCTATTTTAAGTATTAATTTTCGTCTAAATATGATTATAATGCATATCGAAAAGTACATACGATAATTATTTATCCCTGATTTTACAAGTAAACAACTGATCATACCATGTGCTCAGATTTGAAACCTGGCGAGAACAAATTTACTAGCAATTTGTGAATTATCTCCCTTGAAGAACAGAAAGAAGAAAAAAAAAGCAAATAAATAAATACGCATGCTTTTGTTAATGTCGGTGTGTTAAACTTCAGAGAAAAAAAATTAAATGTAAAGTATCTTTTTATTCTGAAATTAAATATCATAATGATTTTGGATGTAAAAATGTCTTCCAGTAACTAAAAATGACGCATACCACAACGATGCACGGTTATTTTATGACTGTTATTGGTTCTTTCTCTTCGATTTATTGGTGCAGATCAGGTGCGGACAGAATTGGTCGGTTTTTTCTTTCTTTTTTTTTTTTTTTTTTTTTTAATTTTTCAAACTGGATTATTAAAAAATAATCTTTAAATCATTTAATATCCTTTTTGATGTGCTGTTTATTTTGGAGTAAAATTTTTATTAAAAAATATGTTATATGATTTGCATTTCATAAAATTTATCGGCTTTAATTTTGAAAATTCTTCTTAATGAAATTTCTCTTTCATTCATTCTTTCCCCCCCAAAAATGTATTTTTTTCATTTGTAAAGCTTAAATTGCCTTTTTTCTGTAAGTGTCACTTTAGAAAATAGTTTTTGACTTATTTACCTCAGGTTTTTTTTTTCTGGTTGACACAAAACAAAATCCCTCCTGTAAAATTTTCAACAATGGTTAAAAGAAAACAAAAAACAAATCATTTTTAATTAATTATTGATTGATTGAGTAATATTTTTTTTACTTTTTAGTTCTGCATGATTATTCTTGCAATATTTATAATTTAAAAAAATATTTTTCTGAAAGAATTCAAATGATACGTACATAGTAATATTTGATATTTGATCTTTTTAAAAACTAAAAAATTAAAGTTCATAAACAATAAAAATAATTTTCCTCATTCATTTACACTACAGACTTGAATTGCTTCGTTAATAACTTATAAAGTTTGTAAATGTCATATTATTCTCTTCTCAAAAACTTTTTTGTCAAACACTTTTAAAACGTTTATTTAATAATAGAGTTTTAATTTTCACTGGGTCACATTATTTGGGGCATAAAACTAAAAAAAAAAAAAGTTTTAGTGTCAAACTATTGAAGTTTAAAGTGTCCGGAAAAATATGACTTCAATCTTCATTAATGTTTTTAATTTTAATAAATACTTTATTTAAAAATTTATCTTAAAATAAGTCATATTTAGGTTTCGTATTTAAATAAATAACATTTTAATATTGGACGTTTAAAACTACTTGTTTTCTAACTTTTTCCAACTTAGAAGTGGTTTAATTAGCCGACCGTTTGCCGGGCTCGTTTAAGAAAAACTGTAGATTAAGAGACCGCTTATGAAGTAACTTTTTTTTTTTTTTTTACACGAAAAAATTTACATTTCCTAAATAAAAATGACAAAATTAACATTCAGGTAACAAGTTTCAATTCATTGTCCATTTCATTTATTCCAGTCTTAAATTTCATTGATTGACCGAACGAGTAAGAGACATCGGGAGATCGTTGGTCTCTTGTACTAACAACAGTCAGGTTTTTTAGTCAATATTATTATTAGCAATTTCTTTAATAGTTGACAGGTTTTTAATATTTTTCTGAGATTGTTTAGGAAATTTAATCCAGTTGTTTCGTGTAAAATAAATAAAAGTTACTTAATTGCTACTGCTTTCCCGAAACTGGCCCGGTAAACGGATGACATTTCTTATCCTATCAAACTTTCCTTCCACCGAAGTTGATAGTTTCATCAATGACACGATAAATGTAATGAAAATAATTTTCAATTTAAATTTAATATCTTAGGTTTCACTTCGGACTCCCACCCCACACAAAAAAAATCAAACGAAAAACGCATTTTAAATAATTTAAATGTCTTCTTTGACGTTAAATTTTATTATTTTTATTTTTTTAGGTATTTTTACAACAGTGACATAGTTTTTAGTTTTTACATTCACAGATTCACTTGTCACTGACTCGAAAAATGTGAACAACAAATTTAAAAAAAAATTCAGTATTTGTTCTAGAGATGTTTCGAAGTAAGTACATTTAAAGATAAATTCATTGGATTTTTTTTTAAACATTTATAATGCTTACTTTTTGCTTAAAATAACGTTTACGCATAGGTCACTATTATTTTACCCCTTTCTTAAAAAGCGCGCGAAAACAACAGTAACAGTGTAACAACGAGTAGTGCAACAATTAAGAAATTAATAGTTATGTTTAGTAATAAAATATCGTTAACTTTAACCAACAGTTTAAGAATAGTCATTACGCATCAAATCAACAAGAGCATAACCATCACTGACACATATTTTTTTCAAATTTGGTACACGACCTCTAGAGAGCTTCATGATACGAATTGAATGGTACCTATTTTAAAGGGTTCCTGAGAATGACCCTTGCCAAAAGTTGGATTTTGGTAAATAGTTACTAAGTTTAAATATCTCAGTTTTTTTCACCTACAAAGCTAAATTATTTACCATTTTCAAGTTCTTGGATAGATCTAAAAGGTGATTTATTTTTGTTTATAGGTCAAATAAGATAATTTGACCTTAACATTTGACCTTTAATTTCTCAAAAAGTGTGTCTTCAATTTTTTTTACATTCGACAACAAATTTGTCTGCCTTGTGGCAAGATATGAACAAAATTTTGTGTTCCTCTTTTGCCTGTGAACTGAGTTACAAGGGTTTTATTGAGTTGGGCCAAATTCAAAATAGCAGATTTTGGTATTTACCACACTATGCTAACATTTTCATCTCTCCCAAAATGGTCAAGTTGCATATTTTTAGGAAACTCTTTGAATGCTGATTAATATTCACATAAGAATTATGATCATAAAATCAGCAGAATTTCTGTTATATGTTGACCATTTCGGTGGAAAATAATTTTTTGGTTTTGTTTACAATACATTTTTATCTGGATGTAATGGATAACACTGAACAGAAAGATGGGGAAGGAATCTTCAATTGTAAAAATGTCAATTTTACCTCTTCATTATCAAGATATTTTTCAAGCACACATCCTAACCACCAGTTTCTATCAGATTGTTGTAACAAATCCCTTAATGTTTTCAAGCCCAATATTATCCTGTTTTATAATTTTAACTATTTTTTTTTTCATCCTGAGTTGATACTATTTTTATTTCTACCTTTTCCAGTCTTTTTTGAGTTCCTGTAATTGTTGAGGCATTTTTTAAATCTATTTTCTAAGATTTCTGCTTCATTTGTTCATTCATTTATTGAGGAAACAAAGTATTTATGCCTGAAATGTTTTTTCTTGCATAATCAAACAATTGTCTTGGTGCCATTATTTGTTCATTATACGGCTGCTGCAGGCTTGCTTTTGGTGATAATCTCTTAATGGTGCCACCTAACCCATCACATTGTCCTTTCCCATGAGATTAGCAAAAAAGTGTCACTCTGCATCAATACCAAAGTCAGTCTTATGGTTGCACAAATTGATAACATTTTTATAATGTGAAGTGACACCATCAGAAAAATAGATCAGATTTTTTAAAATTAATATTTTTTTCAGTACTTCTATAAGTTTTCTTTGGAACAGATGAACAGCTACCATGTCAGTCATGCTTGAAACAATCTGATATAATTACAATATTAATATGCTTCAGCTTTTTGTCATTTTTGTAAGAACAGACAAATAGATGTGATGTGGCTTAAGAATTATTCCATTGGAAGCCTTGTGCAACATCCGGCAAAATAAATGAATAAGTCTCAGCAAACTCTGCAATAACTGATTTCATTATCCATCAACAAACTTGTCTTATTATAACAAAATTTTGATTGTTCTTTGGCAAAGAAATCATGCTTTTTCAAGGTTTGAAGGCCTATGCAAAAAATTTCAATAAATTCATCTGTAGATTGTGATACTTTGTAGTGTGGTTCTATTGGTTGTTTGCCACTGTAGATAAAATCATCTTTTAAATTTTTATTTAAAATTTCTTCTATATATTGCTGCAATTTGAGCAGTCATCCAAATAGCAGTTAGAGGTTGCTTCATTGCATGCAATGGCAGCTATGCATTGGTGGTAATCTGTAATTTTGTTCATCTTGAGTCAGTGTACTAAGATGAGTCCCAACAGTCATCAGATTTATATTTTGATGTATTGTGCAAACACAGACACAGTGTATTCCAGCACCACTTGCTAGGATACATTCTTTTGGTCTGAGTTTAGCAAATTATGAAAAACTAATTCTGTTTGGATTTTTTGATTTAAATAATTGGTATGTCTCTTTCAGGTTACAGAGTACAAGATACTTTTATTCCTGAACTCTTCTACCATTCTTTAAGACTGTCTTGTAGTCATTTTTCTATTAAATATTCATTTCAATGTATTACTTTTTTAAGATCAAAACTTAATTTTTTAAATATGAAAATAGACCTGAAAATTTGATTGTTTTGTGCATTTAGTATACCATGTCAAATATCAACAAAATTCGTTAACCATTAACATCATTTGTTGCATATTTTCATATTATTTTATGTCATTTTAACATTTTTTAAATAATTATTTTCATTATGTCATTTTTTTTATAAAACTCTGTTGTATAATAAAAATGTAAACAATCAAAAATAAGGTTGTTTATTTTCCACCGATTTGGCCAACATTTAACCACAAATAAAAGAAATTCTGTTGATTTTATGATCATAGTTTTTTTTAATCAGCATTCAATGAGCTTTCTAAAGATATACACCTTGACTATATTGGAAGATATGAAAATGATAGCATATAGTGGCAAATAGCAAAATCTGCCATTTTGAATTTGGCCCAACTCAGTAAAAGTCTTGTAATTCAGGCCACAGTCAAAAGTCCACCACAAAATTTTGTACATATCTTGCCATAAGGAAGGCAAAAAAAAAAAAAAATGAGAGATTTGCTTTTTGAGAAATTAAAGGTCAAAGGTTAAGGTCAAATTATCTTATTTGACCTATAAACAACAAAAAATAGATAGATCATCTTTTAGATCTATCCAAGTACTTTAAATGCTATATAATTTACCTTTGTGAGATATTGATATTTAAGCTTTGTGACTATTTTCCAAAATTCACCTTTTTTGTAAATGTCAAAGGGTCATATGTTGGTAACCCTTTGACTTTAAGATATAAAACAGATACCATTCAATTCGTATGATGAAGCTCTATAAGTGTACCAAATTTGAAAAAAATCTGTGTTGGTGTTGGTCCCACTTTTGTTGATTTCACATGGAATGACTGTATAATGTTTTTATTCTATATGATTTTATGAAACTTAGTAATGAATAATTTTCTTTTTTTATACAATAGAAAAGTTATTTTTAAAATCATACTTTTGAGTTTAATATGTTGCTTTTATTTTTTTTATTTTCTGATCTGTATGATGTCATAAGATACTTAATTGTACTTAATGTAGTTTTTTAAAATTCTTCTTAATTAAAAATTTATTGACTTATCATATTCATATATCATGAGTATTCAACCAAAGAATTCAAAATTATATCTTTTTTTAAACATACACAAAAATAATTTAAGAGTTGCTAAAATTAAAAAAAAACTTTGTAAATGACATTAAACTTTACATTTTTTATTCTTCAGGCATGACTTTATTTAATTCAAAAACAGTTATGAACAGTAAAGGACTGAATTTCAAAATTGCACTGAAAAATAATAAGTAATTTATTTTGAAAATATTAAGTGTATCTTTTTTTCTGTACAATCTGAAAGAAAATAATAAGTTTATTAAGAATTTATTTTTTGACTTTTGAATTATTTTTTTGTAAGATTCAGATCAAATTTTCAGTATTTTCACACTTGATATTGCATATTTTTTTTTTTTTTTACTGAAATAACATCTTCAGAAATTTTTCTTTATATAACTCTAGAAAGATTTTGACCTACCCCCCCCCATTAAAAAGTAAACGAGATATCAAAGGGCAGGGGTGAAACAGACCTACAAAAAATATCCCCACAAAGTTTTCTAATAAAATAATCTATTCAATATGCAATTCATTCATTAAAGAATAAATACTAAATATTTACTTTGAATAATTCTCTGAATTTTGGCAAATATTTTAAACTGGGGTAGTGATTTATTTTATTTTTTTTTTCATTTTGGAAAAATCTCATTCATTTCTGTGGTACCTAAATATTCACCAAATACAAGGCCCAAGTGACACTCAAGATAGAGCATTACTGAGTGAAGTTTTAGGAAGTAGGAAGTAAGTGGAAATTATGAGGATATATAGTCTAGATAATGGTTGATCCTAGACTTGAAGGGGTGTTAAATTGTGATCAGGGAAGCAGCCTGTCTGGAATCTGTTACACAAAGTAGCCATTCTCAGGACAGAAGCTGTCTAAGTGGAAAATGCCATTTTCATGTAGAGAAAAGTAATGTGACAAAGTTTTGTTTCAGTTTTGTCCAATTTATCCCAGAATGGTAAGGAATAATTTTCATTGATATTAGCAGTCCAACCTGCCTCAACCATATGTCAAGAAATGGAAATCTTAAATCTGTTTAGTGAGAAATTAAGACCAATTTATTTCTCAAGAAGCCTGATCCGTTTTGAATTTTGGGGGTTGGGTAAAAATTCCTTATCCTTTAATTTCAGCGCTATTAAAGCTTAGATTAGTATTAGATTAGTATTATTAGATTAGGAGAGGCATGGTGGAGTAATAGATAGTGGATTGAGAAATTGGTGAGCTGAGTTTGAATTCCAGTCGTATCCATTACATTCGTTTACGTGCTAATATCCTTGAAAAAAGTATGAATCCTCTTCGTCTCCCCCCAGCTATAGGTAAATAGCAGGACAGACCGGGTTCTATAGCCTTGGATGGTCTACTGCAGAAAGAAATGGCAACCTACTGCCTCGTCAGTCATGTATCAAAAGATACATGATCGCCTAAGTTTGTATCATGCAATGACTTGCAAGATTATCTATGCAACAGGTACCCTACCATGTATGGTCAGCCTTGCTAAACACATTTGCCCAATAAGTTTCACTGGAGTGGTACACTGAACTTTGTTATGATATATTTTTATTAAATTATTTACACTATTTACATTGTTTAGACTACAGTCCTTATCTTTATTGTCATATTATTAAATTGTTTGAAATATTCTTCAGATAAATTGTGTACATTTTAACTATTAAGTATAGCTCAGAGTTTTCACAAGTATGGAACACTTAGTGAGGGTCAAATTCTGTGTTCATTAGAAATGATTTGTAAGATCAGCTTGCAAGAGGTGTCCTAAGTTATGTAATTATTAACTGAAGATATTTTTATAAAAATATTCTTGTTGAAATATCATAATCTACATTAAAAACATTGTAAAATAAGGAACTCTTGGATTAAAGTATGGCTTTTCTGTGTGTTAAATCTCTGTATTTTAGAAGATATACAAATTTTTCTTAACATATACAAATTTGATTACTTTAGCATTTTTAGGCGTTTTGATGTTACCTGAATTACCTCCCTTACGATATGACTTGTACAGTAATCGCAATCGCGTTGAATTTATTATAATTAGAAAATATTTTTCAGATATCTATCTACCTACCATTTTATTAACACCTATCATTTTATTAATATCTATCTATCTACTATTTTATTAATATCTATCTATCTACTATTTTATTAATATCTATCTATCTACTATTTTATTAATATCTATCTATCTACTATTTTATTAATATCTATCTATCTACTATTTTATTAATATCTATCTATCTATCTACTATTTTATTAATATCTATCTATCTATCATTTTATTTATATCTATCTATCTACCTATCTCAGTATGTTCATATCTATCTATTGCTGTGACAAATGTAACAGTTTACAGTATCATTAATGCATAAGCATATCAAAAAATATAATCATGGAGGAGAGTTTGCTTATACTTAAGAAATATTTTTTCTTTTTTAATTTTCTATATTTAATTTCTATATTACCTTAAAACAATTGAAAAAGATGAATGGAAGGTTTTAAGAACAGGCTTTTTGTAAACATGGTGATAATTTTGAAGTTTAAATGATATAGAAATATATGGAATAAACACTTGAAAAAATATTTTATATTTTTTGTAGATGGCTGGGAAAAGTTTGCAGAGAGACAAAAAAATAAAAGACAATCAATCAACAATTACACATTTTTTCTCCAAAAAGACAGCAACACATGATCAAAATTCTCCTAACCAACAAACTGACCCTACCAAACAAGAAATACAAATCAAATCCAGTTATTTTTCTCCTCAACAAAAACAAAATTCTACAAACTATCCATTAAGAAATTTATGCAAACGCCGTTTAAGTTTGAGAAAATTTCAAGGTAGGTTTTATTTTTTTTCACTCGCATTTCTGCTTAAAAGATTAAGGACAATTTTGGTGGAATAAATTTGATAAAAAAAGTATAACATATATATGTAGCAGTATGTTAAATTAATTTTTTTATTTAAAACTTTTGTTCATTTCTACTTGAAGGTCAAGATGGTTTTTACTTTCCATTCTCACTTGATTTTTTTATCAGATGAATAGTTGAAGTTTGCATGTTCAAAAATTTTAATTGATTTCTAAAAAAAAAATTTTTGAATTAATAGTTCTGTAATTTTTTATTTTTTGTAAAATACTTGCAAATTGTTTTGGGAAAATGAAGACCACTTAAACACACCTCCCTAAAACAGTTTTGGTAGGATGATGTTATAAAGTGATTTGAAAGCTACTGATATTCACTTTCAATCCTTTTGGAATTTATATTTCAAAATCATTTCTTTGTGTTTTTTAAAAACTCAATTATTTAATATTTAATTTAATTTAAATAATATTTAATTATCTCTTTTTTTTTTTTTTTGTAGATCCAAATATGATAACTGATTTAAAATGTGCATCAAATTCAGAAAAGATATGTGAAAAGAAAGCTGAGGAAATTGATAATAAGAAAGATTGTAAATTTGTAGATGCAGATGAACAGCTTGTTTCCTGCCATCTTGTTTCGTCTAAAAAGAATGATTTTGATAATCAAAAAAAAATTCCCCCAAGTAAGAAACGATTGTCTTTAAAAACTTCAAAACATTTTTCGCCAAAAACAAATGACGTCAAATCAGAAAATGAATCGTCAAACTGTTTTGATATCCTTGTTAAATCGGAAGCAACAAGAACGGAGAAAACGCAAAATGAAATTCACCCTCAAAGTCATCCGAGCTCTCACAATTCAAAAGATTCAGAGATTTGTAACAAAGAAGAATATTCCAAAGGAAATGTCATTGAGATAGATTTGAATTCCTCAGTTCCTGCCAGTTCTGAAAATGGTCCTCATTTTTTAAAGAAAAGAAAGAAGTCTTCAGAAAGTCCATATGAAGATGTAAAGAATTCTGAAAAACAATCTTTGATAGATCCCAAAAAAGTAAAGTTAAATAGAAAAGGGGAAAGTTCAGTGGATGAAGATGTAGAAACCATCAGAGAAGATGGAGAAGTTGATGAAAATAAAGAAAAAGTCTTTCATATGCCTTATTATTTGGAGAATTTCAAAATGATAATCTCACAAGTGCTTCAAGATGAAGAATATGATTCCCTTATTGACAATGAGGATAGAGATATTGTCAAAAAATTTCATTTACTTTCAGGTATGTAAGTCAGTTTAATCAACTTGCATCTCAGCTTTAATCTTTTTTTTTTTTTTAATGAAAAGAAAGTTATATTTGTGTCTATACTTGAAAAAAATGCATTAGTTTCTTTCATATTTATTTGTTTCATAATGACAGAATGTAGTCAAAAGTTGTATGTACGCCTGTTTGCACGAAAGTTAACCTGGCGAATGCAGTCCAAAGTGAAGTATCCACAAATTGCTGAAGACTTGTCCAGTTATTTGAAAGAACTTGTTGATGTTGGATTTGGAATGTCAGGTTAGTTGAATTAACTTTTGTCTCAATTTCTTGGATAGTCTTTTCATTATTTAACACATTATTTAAATGAGTATCTGCATCTTTGTTGTTTTTAACACAGTATTTAAGTGAATTTATTTTCCAGCCTTGTTTAAGGATATGTTACATCTGGAGGTCTTTGGATAATGCTGAAAACTTTTCTTTTCTCAACAAGAATCTTACAGTTTAATAAATTCATGGAACCAAATGTAAAAGTTTGGTGTTTGTTAAGAATGTTTCAGGAGAAAATGGGAGAACCTGTTGATTGGGGAATTGGTCAAATTGAACAAAATTTGATAATAAAAAAATCAAAGGATCAAATTATTAAGTTATTTTTGCAGATAAAAATAGAATTGAAGATTTATTTCTCTCTTTCTCATCTTTTTTCTTTTAGTTCAGGAAAATTTATATATTAAATATATGTAGAATAACTAAATTTTAATAAGGTCTTGATAATTGTAGATTTTTTCCTGATTATTCTATTTTATCTTTATAAAAATTATTTAAAACTTTGTTTTTGTTGATTTATAAACATCTTTCTTACAGTCTATTTAAATATAGTTTCTTTTGGATTTCTATTATATATTTTTTTAAATCTGATTTTTTCCTATTTTCAAAAGTTGACGTGCAGGTGGTGTATTAGATAGCAGTTATGAATGAGAAATCAGAGAGACAAGATCAAATTCCTGTTGGGTTCAGTACTTTTATGTGCAAATAATTTTCGGAAAGACATGAATCCATAACTTCTCCCCCTTACCCCCTCTATGGATTAAATAGTAGAACTAGTATCTGGAAAATCATTGTTTTCAAAAAATCGTTAATGCAATATTCACTTGCAAAAAAAAAAGACTATTCTTACAATCCAAAATAACTTTTGGTTTCAGAAAACCGACAAAATTTTAATAAGCTGTAAAAAAAAAACAAAAAAAAAACATCAATCATTCAAAAACTATTTTCAAAAATGTTTAGCTACAATTATATTTGTAACACCTATCCTGACCCCACTGGATCGATGTACTCTACAAGACCAGCTGTTGGTCCTTTCCTGGTCCAGTATTACAGATTCAGTCAAAGTCTCCAGTTCACAATGTTGATTAGATTCCACTTTACAGCCACATTGTGATTTTTTTTGATTCTAGAGAGCAATTAACAAATCGTTGATCCCGGAAGATTCAGTTTTGACTCTGACTGTTTTTGCACAAACACATGCTTAAGCAAATGTGGTGGCAGCAACAAAAACCTGGGGTGTTGGTAACTTAGAATACAACCTGATTACTGACCTCTCCACCTTCATGATTAAATGAGCAGCCTCTTCTTCTCAATTGGTATTCCATATTTCGTATAAACACTGTTGTTTTGACATTTTATATTAATAATTCTGATGAAGCACAGATTCTCTGAGCACAAACTTCACCACAGATTATTTTTCTCATCTATAAACAAAATTCTATATTATTATAATTATTAATATTTCAAGGTTGACCATTGCTCTCTGCCACTTATTGGCTGAATATAAACTGCTAATTTCTGATTGGTTAAATCCATTGACTCCTGCTGGTTTCTTTTTACTTCAACTTTGGAATAGGTACCCCAAACTGCCCTAGTTTACCTTGCCAAAATATTTCAAAATAGTGAAATTTCCATCAATTTCAACTGCTGATATCTTGTTTCTTTTTTAGGTTATTTTGATAAAATTAATATGTAAACAAAATTTAATTTTTTCTCTTCATAAAGATACAATTCTTTCTCATGTATGATTAGTTTTTATTCTACATCTCTTTAAATTATGTAACTACTTCAATGATGGATGCTTGTTTTTCCACATTTTCAAAGCTGATAGTATCATAGTGGTGTTTTTCAAACTTTTTGTGCTCCAAGTTGTCTTCCTACACATATCAAAATAGTCTCGTCTTAAGGAAAGAAAGATGCTTGTCAATTTGGTGGGTTTAAGATAAGGTTTGAAGTTGTTTTCTTAAAACTTTCTTAGTTGAAAACTTTAGTGGATGAAATACCAGAGAACTTCAATTCTTAAAATGAAAGTTGAACATCCTTGTAAAGCAATGTTTTGTCTTTAATAATCCATTGGTTTCATATTTCTGCCAATACAACTTGAGGCATATGCAAATAAAATGGAGGGTTTACTGTGTTCATTTTCTGCAAAATTGCTGACACATCAAAATTTGTTTTGTATTTCTGACTTAGTGATTGAACATTGCCAACTGAACCCAATTTTAAATCAGAATTGTTTCATTGATGAATATTACAGTTTAAATCTTTTTTATATTTTCTTTAATGATGCATTTTAAAACTGTATAAAGTACTTATATGTTGTATTTTGTCTAAACTGTCATGCTCAAATCACTTTCTAACCCTGTCTCGATTGTTGTTTTTATATATTAAGAAAAAACATTAAACAGAATTCATATTATAAAATAAACATATAAACAGGATACATTTTTAGTTCTTGAAATTTTGCACTCTCACATTTGATAAAATAAAAATTAAAATAAAAAAAATGTGTCCAGTTTTCCTTTTATGGTCATTCATTTTATTTGTGGCTGACAAGATTTTCTTTAATTCATGGGATTTGGAGATTAAATTAAAAATTTAAATTTACATATTTTAAAAAATGAAACTGGATACATTTTATAAAAAGTAAAATAAAAAAAATGACTAATATATGTTTTAGGTTTGGTGCTTGGGTTCATAAAATTGATATGTAATTAGGTAAATTTTAAAATTTAATCATTTTCCTTTTTCTTTTATTGATTATTGTTTTTTATTAATTCTAAGAATGACGTCCTATTTTCTTAAAAAAAAATAAATGGATACATTTTATAGTGCTTCAACTTTAGCTAACATGCATTGTTTTTATGTAATGTTTTTTTTTTTTTATTCTTAAACCCTTCTGGAAGATAATAAGTATAACATCTTTCTTTTTTTTTTTTTTTTTTTTTTTTTAAATAGCTATCAGTTCAACTTTTATATTTATTTTATATATTAGTACTTTCCATGCCAGAGATCTCTACTTGGATGTTTAATAAAATCTGCATTTGATTTTCTGTTCCATGGTTTATGAACTTCCCACCCTTGAGAAGTAATTTACTGTGGGAGAAGCAGCTGAAGAAGACTCCAAATTCAGTACAATGTAAAAAAAACTAAAAAAAACTATGTGTTGAGGGAATAGACATTACAGTGACATAACTTTTAATGGAAGTTCATCTTCACCTCTAAAGAGACAAAGGAAGGAAGAGAAGGCACTCAGTGAATCTGAGTATTCAAACAACTCTAGCATTTATGTGGTGAATGATGAGACTGAAGAAAATACCTTTGGATGATTAAGGTTTTATTCAACTCAAAAAAACACACAAGATGTAAACAAAGATGGTGAAAGACGAGACTGAAGAAAATAACCTTCAGGTTATGAGTTTCAAGCTTTACAAGAAACATTTGTTTGAAGGATTGACTAATGATTCATTTCATGAAACAAATTTCTAAGTTTTGCAATCATTACACTATTTACATTATTCAGACTATTGTCCTCATCTTTGTCACCATGTTTATCACAATGTTTCGGCTGTTGTATGCTCCGGCCTTCTTCAGGTGGTTGGAATGTCAAATCCTTTATTTCGCTCACTGGGGTAAACTGTTCTAGTTCTAGTGCCACGTACCATGTCTTGTAGTCATTACTTTCCTTTTTTGACAGAATTGTATAATTTTCCAAAATTAGATATATCTATAACAAAGGTATTCATATGACAGAGAAAAGAGCTGTTTTGTTGATTTCCTTATCCCCAAATTAAGAAACTTTCAAAGTTTCAGGCATGAATACATTTTACGGCAAGTTCAGAAATGTATACATTTGATCTGTTTTTGTCCTAATGTCAACTTCTGCTTCTGACTGTTTTTTACAAGCTGTCAATTTTATTGATGTATTACTGAAAAAAAAGATTAGCTTCATCTCTGTTGGGTTATGAATCATAGCAAGAATCTGCAATGCATTAACTATTGAAATAAAATGTATATGAGCAGTCAGAATTGATCTGTGTCATTTTTTAACTATTTCATTTTTGAGAACACAATTTTTCCCAATGTTTAGCTTGATTGGATTGAATAATTATTGGTTTTATTAGTATTTTTCTTTTACTTGAAGATTCCTAAAATCTGAAATTACATTTATAATGATTTTTCACTTGTTTGAAGCCTGCATGATCACTTATACACTGTGAAAATTGGCTTCTGACCCAAAAGTCACAGGATGATGGCCAACTTTCATATCATTTTGTATCTTTTATCAAGCATTCTGTCAGTATTAAAGGTTTTTAGATATATTGAAAATAAAATTTTAGGTTGGGTTACCTACTTGGAAACTTGTTAATCCACAAAATTTGACTGAATTTATTGCCTCAAAGTTCTTTCTTTGATATATTCTTGTTTAAATAGTGTGAAATGGAGGTGAGAAGATTGTGTTGCATCAATCATTGATGTAAACAGGGCTCATCTTAAAAATACTAATTCTAAGTTTTCTCTTAATCATAAATGTTGTCTTTTATTTGATAAATAATTGTTCTTTCTTTGAATTAAAAACTAGGAGAGTAACATGGTTCCAAGTGTAAAACTGGACATAATTTTAAATGATTGTTATTTATTCATGCATTTTGTGTTTAGGAAAAATCTGTTCCATTGCCAGTCATCTTGAAGTTGTTACTTGTATGACATGAGCAGTCAGAGTGTAAGTGTCACTTTTTTAAATCCAGTTTGCTTGGCAAATATCAATCTCTAAAAATTTGAAATAAGTAAAATGTTTAAAAGAAAGAGCCAAAAAAAAACAAAACAAAAAAAATCTGAAAATTCTTTCTAGGAATTTATGGAAAGTTTTATCTTTGGAAAATGTATGAGAGTTTTCTTTAATCATTTCGGTAAAAATAAAAGTTGAACGTAAAAAATCCATTTCCACATTAAATAATATTTAAATATTAATTTTGAAAATGTTTGGAGTTTTAGTGGTGTAGCAGGTAGAAAAAATATACAAGAGACAGATGGCTTGGAAACATTAGTCGGCCATATTGTGA
This sequence comes from Acanthosepion pharaonis, assembly GCA_903632075.3. Taxonomy (NCBI): domain Eukaryota; kingdom Metazoa; phylum Mollusca; class Cephalopoda; order Sepiida; family Sepiidae; genus Acanthosepion; species Acanthosepion pharaonis. Next base: position 186,777 of record CAHIKZ030001057.1, read on the forward strand.
GATTGGAGAATTTGTAAACCTCAACATGATAAATGTTTCTGGATTTAAAAAATAAAAAAAATATTCCTAAATTGTAAAATCAATGACATCATTTTTTGATTTACTTCTCCACTGTTGTCACATATATTTATACGTTTGTTGATTTTCAGAAAAACACTTGACTGATTTGCCTGAAGTGCTTGCGTTATTGCCTGTGGCTGAGCTGAAAACGGTTGCAAAATCTTTCCATTACAATTGCATCAATTTTACAAAGTCACAAATTGCAGATCTTTTAATAAATCACATCAAAAAGGCATCCACAAGTTCGATGTTTTTTGCTTTAAATGGACAGAAACAAGCAGAAATGGCTATGATTGACAGGTGGGCATTTTTTCTCTTTTGTTACTTTAAAAGTTTGTTTTAAATTGATTGCAGACAGGTATTGACATTTTGTCCCCTATCTCATTTTCCTAGACATTCTTGTTACACGTGTCCTATGTCTTGATACTAAAATTGGTATACATTTTCACCTGGTCATGATTTCTCTCCTTTTCACTTAACTGCTGGTAGACTGCAAATGCATTGACCATCAGGTTTGGTGGGAGCACTTGTTCAACTTTATTCACATACTAACTTAATATTTCTGATCCATTTGGTGATAAACTAGTTGAGATTTGAGCCATTAAATTCTGGTATGACGTTTTTTATCTGCCATTATTAAAAAACTGCTGAAATAGTTTGCAGCAAAAGTTTTCTGTGATAGTACAAGTCCTTGCAATTAATTGACATCCTTCTCTGTTACCTAACATCCTTGTCACATCAGAAATTCTACTGCTGTTCAGTGAACAGCACCGGCCTTTTGTTATCTTGGGACATCAACCATTGGTTGGTTTGGCAAATTTACATACATTGTGATATCTGTTTGTGTGCTCAGTTTTTCACAATGTCAACTGTTGTAACCTAGAAAAGGATTACTGAATGAGGAATAACCAAAACGGAGATTGGAAATCAAATGGTAATCTTTATAATATCAACAAAATACAATACTCGCCAGCAGCATGAAGTAGGTAAACCACTGCTAGTGGTGGACTACATAGACACCATATTACCCCCATTTACCAATGTATTTATCAGGATTGGGACATACCCATTAGTGTTCATAGGTATGGTATATAGCACTCAGTAAGCCAGCCTACATGCTACATAAGGCCGCTTTTCTCATTGGCTGAATTGGTGGGTTTCCCCACTACAATTTAACATTAAATTTACGTAAGCTTTATTTACAATAGCTAGACATGGAGGAGTCACAGTGGAGTAATGGATAGTGGCTTGGATTGAAGAATTGGTGAGCCGAGTTCAAATTCCAGTCGAATCTCTTACATTCACTTATGTGCTAATACCCTTGGGAAAGGTATGAATCCTCTTCTTCTTCCCCCCAGCTATGGGTAAATAGCAAGACAGACCAGGTTCTGTAGCCTTGAATGGCAACTGTAGAAAAAAATTGGCAAACTACTGCAGGAAAAAAACTGCCTTGTTAGTCATGTATCAAAAGTGAACACTACTAAATAAGAACTAGATGAGATATCCTTAAACATGGTCAACGGAACATTTAATCTACTCCCTTAGATTAAATTCACTGAGGTTTAACTAGGTTAACAAGCACCTGATGAATGCCAAGGAACAAAGGGACCAAAATGTGATAACATCAACAAACAATCTTCATGTAAATAAATTATTCACCAGTTCAAACATTACTACTGTTTTCATATTTATTGTAATTAACATTTTTAACTAATGTTTTTTTCCTTCTTTCAATTTACTCCCCACCTTTTCAGATTTAAGCAACAGTTTTTCCTTTAGTTTTCTCACAGACTCGCATCATAAAATAATTATACATTATTTCTATCAGTAATTTACTGACTGCCTGAATCCTCTTTCGGAGGTGGTTACATGCCTCAGCACCTCACCTTGTTACCTCACTTTGCTTTCATTTCAGCTTTATATAGGTTTCAGAAGGAAGGGCAAATGTTAATGACTGCCTTTATTATCACCTCAAATACTGATCTGTCCAAGTTTTAAAATCTTGACCATTCTTATTCTTTGTGGAGTGTATGCTCATCAACTTTTTGAATGATTTCAAAAAAAAAAAGTAGAAAATACAGATATTTTCTACTAATAGAAATTTCCAGTAATATTTAGAGAAACAAATTGTAAATAGAATTGAATGAAATAGAATAAGGAATCAAAGATGTGTTGTTGAATTAGCTTGGCTCCTTCACTTTGAAAAAATTGTTAGTTTACTGTCTTATTTGAACCCAAAGGTGCTGGAAAATCAGTGTTGAAATTGTATATGGCTAAGTTCTGTGTAGTCTCTAAAAATGTTTAAACTGTGGAGAAGTTAAATTTTCTACTTTTTACAGAAAACTTGCATTTATTTGCATTAGTTTCTTGTGAATCATTTGTCAGTTTTGGTTGCTTATTTTTTTAAAATATGTCAAGTACCCACTTAGTTTTCATTATTTAAAACTTGGCAGTATTTGTCACAGTTCTTTTTTAGTAGATAGCTGCAAGGATGGAATGGCAATTTCAGCTCTGGTAAGTACATTTATAAAAATAACAAAAATAACTGCAAAAAAAAAAAAAACAGGAAAATAAATTTTTCAGTTTTAAAAAGTTGTTTTTCATGTGACTTATTTTTATCCATTTCACTGAAAGATCCTTCTCATTTCATAAAACTACCCCGCCATCCCACACATCCTCCATTTGTTTAACTACATTTCTTTACAACTGACCTAGCTTCAATTCTCTCCTTTTTTCATCATCTTTATATTTACAATGTCTCCACATTTTTTTTTTTTTATTTTCTTTGAACATTTTTTAATCTTTTTAAATAATTGTACATGTTTGAATTGTTTCAGGTCTAAAAAGCTCTTAGGTCCTTGTTTCAAGTTAGTAGAATCTGTACGAGTTATATTTCTGAGATTTTTGGCATTGTTTTCTTTGAGCAACACCACAATTGATGAAGACACTGCGGACAGTATTTCTGGCAAATTGTAAGTATCTGACTTTATACTTTTTCTGCATTTCATAATTCTTTATCAAATTCTTGAATGCAAAAATTATAAAATGAATTGTTTGTCTTTGTATAATAAAAAAAAATTTCTATCACATTTGTATATGAAATCTTTTCTGTATCTGTCTATATTTATGAGATGATGTATTATGTACACTATTTACATTATTCGGACTATTGTGGGAGACAGGCCGCCCCTTTGAAGTAAGGCTTCAAGAACACCAGAAAGCTGTAACACGTGGGGAAGTGGAAAAATCAGTGATGGCTGACCACATATGGAGAGAAAAGGGAGATCACTGCTCCCTGTGAGATCAGGTTGAGATCATAGATAAAGAACACCATTGGAAAATTTGTAAACTTAAGGAATCAGCACATATGCTAGGCCACCTGAGCCAACCAAGCATAGAAATGAATACAGTATGGGAACCAGTAACAAGGAGTGCCAGAGAAAAGCAATAATAACAAAAAGTACAATATGAGCTCTGGTAAAAACATGTAATGATAACCGCAAAAATAACTACTGATAACCTACAAAAATAAGCACTGGTAAAAAAATGTTGCTGAGACATTAGGTTTATAATACCCAGAAATTCATATACAAGGACACATCGCACAGTGGATAAATGTGTTGGTTAGATCCATTGACAGGACCCAAAGAGTGAATTCAATACCCAGTTAAGGCAGTGGAGAACTTGGAGAGGGGAATTAATAGGAGATAACTGACATCCATTAAATATGGCACGTGGAACTAGAACAGTCTACTCCAGTGAGGGGAAATAAAGGGTTCAATTTGACATTCCTATCACCTGAAGAATGCCGGAGTGTACAGCGGCCGAAACATTGTAATAAATATGGCGACAAAGATGAGGACAATAGTGAAATGTTTAGAAAGTTTAATTTTGAGTTTTAAAATTTATATTAATAGCAAAAGGTAATGTTTATGAATTCTTCCCTGTTAGAAAGAATAACTTTTACTCATGAATCATAATCTGCACAAAAGTTCTAGATTTTAAGTTTGAAAAGAATCTTGTCATTTTGTATATGGTAGAGAACAATGAATTAGAATCTGTTTGTTCAGATGCAGCATGGAAATTAGAGACATGATGAGTACTATTCTTTTAGAGACGTAGACTTGGGCATAAATATTTTAATTTAAGGAATTATTTAGCCAAATATTTGAAAGAAACAAACAATATTAGAAATGAGTAAAATCTAATTTCATCTTTTAATTAATCTTCCTTTATATGAAGTAAACACTGTGTTTAGAAATATGTGGGGAAATATTGCCATCTGTTTTAAATGTTGACTTTAAATATAAAGGAAATGATGGTGGGTAATGACCTACAGCTGTTAATATTATTTTATTTATGATCTGAAAGGCATCAAGTATCAATTAGAATAATATATTTGAATGTGGAATTAATTTTACCATTTGAAAGAAATCCTTTATGAATTGTATTTCATTTTAGATTTCAGATGTTACAAGTGAATCTTGGTAATGTTGTATTTCCTCAATATACAGTCTTTAAAAAGACCAAGATTTTTCGACAGAAAGCAGATTTCGTCAAGTAAGCATTTTTATCTGGTTTATATTTGAATTGCATTGCAAATTACATGATAGTATTTTAATGTTCCATTCTACAAATCTAAAACAAAAATATTTCATCAAAAAATGAAAATTTATTTTTGTAACTCCAAATGGATTCCAGTCGAATTGATTATATTTATTTATGTGCTAATACCCTTGGGAAATGTATGAATCCTCTTCGTTTACCCCCTAGCTATGGGTAAATAGCAGGACAGACCAGGTTCTATAGCCTTGGATAGCAACTGATCTACCACAGAAAGAAATGGCAACCTACTGTGGGGAAAAATATCTGCCTTGTCAGTCATGTATTGAAAGATACATGATCACCTAAGCGTGTATCACACATGTCAGATAACTGACTGACTGGCCCTTGGGAAAGGTATGAATCCTCTTCTTTTACCCCCCCCCCCCAGCTATGGGTAAATAACAGGACAGACCAAGTTCTATAGCCTTCGGTGGCAACTGGTCTACTGCAGAAAGAAATGGTAACGCATGTTACATAACTGACTGAACTTCAAAAACACTTAAAATTTTAATCCTAAAAAATTCAATTATCTTTGTTCTGACTGTGAATGGTGATCACTGTTTTTAAAAAACATGTCTCAGTGGTAGAGCATGGAACTGAAAATCTTGAAATTGATTTTTCCTATTTTTAGGTATTTGTTATTTGTAAATGAGAAATAAAAGAAAAATGTTTCATTTATTTTTTTCTGATTCAAAACCTTGGATTTAAGTCTTTGGATAAAAATCTTCATTTTGACAAAGTTCTGTATTTGTCTTTTAGAGTGGAGTCATTGTGTGTCGAATCAACAAGGGTCTGACCATCACCAACAGTTTTTTTTCAAATTTGGTACACTTATAGTGCTGCATGTTAGAAATTGAATGGTACCTATTTTACATCTCTAGGTCAAAGACTTTCTGAGATATGACTCTTTGACCCTTGCCAGAAAGGGGAATTTTGGAAACAAAGTTTAAATATCAATATCTCAGTTGTTTTTTCATCTACAAAGCTAAATTAAAATGACCTTAACATTTGACTATTAATTTCTCAAAAAGCATGTCTTGAATTTTTAAAAAAAATTGACAGTAAATTTGTATGCTTTATGTTAAGATATGTACAGAATTATGTGGTGGACTTTACTGAGTTGAGTCAAATTCAAAATGGCGAATTTTACTATTTGCCACTCTGTGCTGACATTTTCATCTCTCCCAATATGGTCAAATTGTATATCTTTTGAAAGTTCTTTGAAGGTTGATTAATATTTACATGAGAACTATGATCATAAAACAGAATTTCTTATTTGTAGTTAAATGTTGACCAAATTGGTGGAAAATAAACAACCTTATTTTTAGTTTTGTTTACATTTTTATTATACAACAAACAGTTTTTTATATGAAAAAGTGACATAATGAAAATAATTATTTTAAAAAAGTGTCATGAATGAATGTTAATTTGGTTCTGTCAACTGATAGCCACTGTTTGTTGATAAAAATCATTTATTAAATTTTTATTTAGAGTTTCTTCTATATATAAAACAAAATCCTCCATCAAATTGCTACAAGTTGAGTAGTCACCCAAGTAGCAGTTAGATGTTTCTTCATTGCATGCAGCTATGGATGTAATGTGGCTTAAGAATTATTCCAGTGGAAGCCTTGTGCAACATACAGCAAAATAAATGAATAAGTCTCAGCAAACTCTGCAATAACTGATTTTATTATCCATCAACAAACTTTTCTTATTAGAACAAAATTTTGATTGTTCTTTGGCAAAGAAATCATGCTTTTTCAAGGTTTGAAGGCCTATGCAAAAAATTTCAATAAATTCTTCTGTAGATTGTGATACTTTGTAGTGTGGTTCTATCGGTTGTTTGCCACTGTTTGTAGATAAAATAATCTATTAAATTTTTATTTAAAATTTCTTCTATATATTGCTGCAATTTGAGCAGTCACCCAAATAGCAGTTAGAGGTTGCTACATTGCATGCAATGGCAGCTATGCATTGGTGGTAATCTGTAATATTGTTCATCTTGAGTCAGTGTACCAAGATGAGTCCCGACAGTCATCAGATTTATATTTTGATGTATTGTGCAAACACAGACACAGTGTATTCCAGCACCACTTGCTAGGATAAAAATTCTTTTGTTCTGAGTTCAGCAAATTTTGAAAAACTAATTCTGTTTGGATTTTTTGATTTAAATAATTGGTATGTCTCTTTCAGGTTACAGAGTACAAGATACTTTTATTCCTGAACTCTTCTACCATTCTTTAAGACTGTCTTATAATCATTTTTTTAAGGCATCATTGATTTCTTTACTCCCATAAAACAGTAAAACTTTGTCAATTGTTTCTTGTGGGAATCTAGATTTTCATATATTTGGTAGAGTTAATGTTTCTTGTTCATTTACAAGTTTCTTAGCTATGTATGTTGCGGTGCCAAACTATATTTGGATTCTTTCGATATTCCAGATTTTTGGAAGTATTGTCAAAATTTGTACTTTTTGGGACCTCTTTTCACAAGCTGAAAATTTTTTTTTTAATTGTGTAATAATTTAACTTTCATCAGATCTTTTATGCTTTTCTACACTGGTAGATTCTTGATGAGAAATTTTTGTCAAAATAAAGTTAATTTTCTTTCATATTGTTCCTTTAATTTTTCTTACTTTTTAGTCCTCATAATTGGTTTGTTTTTCGAGTTTTTGGCACTTGATTGGTGATTCACCAAATACTGACAGTGACACATTAAGAAGTTGCAATTCATTTACAGTATCTACAAAAATGCTAGAAGGCTGTGGTTGGTCTTCAGCTGATGTTGAAGTACTTTCAGAAAACTCAAATAATGCTGATAATTTTATTCATCAATGGGTTTATTTGTTAACCTTTTTGTAAATGTTAGTATTCTTTTTTTAAATATTCATTTCAAAGTATCACTTTTTCAAATCAAAACTTAATTTTTTAAATATATATAAAAATACTGAAAATTTGATTGTTTTACACATTTAGTGTACCATGTCAAGTATCAACAAAAATTTGTTAACCATTAACATCATTTTTTTTTTGCATATTTTCATATTATTTTATGTCATCTTAACATTAATGCATGACATTTTTTAATTATTTTCATTGTCACTTTTTTATATAAAAATCAATTTGTTGTATAATAAAAATGCAAACAAAACCAAAAATAAGGGTGTTTATTTTTATTTCATGACTATTTTCCAAAATTCATCTTTTTGGCAAGGGTCAAAGGGTCATATCTTGAGAACCCTCTGACATAGACATGTAAAATAGGTACCCTTCAATTTCTACCATGAAGCTCTATAAGTGTACCAATTTTGAAAACAGTCTGTGTTGGTGATACTCAGACCCTTGCTGATTTGACACAGCATGACTCAATGAATTGCAAGCATCAGTTTTTGATATCTGTATGATTCCCTTCCTCCCAAAATGATTCTGATAAACAAGACTGGAAATTGTATATGAAAAGATTTTCTCACATGATATAGTTTTGATTTTTGTTCTGTTTTAATGTTGTGCAGATATACAGATGTAATCTTGTTGGAGAGTGAATTGTTTTCAAAAATGGAAAAGAAAGATTGGTCAGCAGCATTTGATGTCTATGTCCGAGCCAAGAAGATTTATGATGAAAACACTGGAGATTCTGATTTGACTCAGTAAGAAAACAACAATTTTTTTTTTTTTTCACTTTTAATGGCAAAATTCCATCACAAGATTAAAAATACTGTTTCATATATATATATATATATATATATATATATATAATATCAACTATGAACATGGCAACAATGTGGTGAGCATGTTTGGAAAAGAAAACATTCTTATAAATCTAGATAAATACATAAAACAATCCATACATTCAGTTAAAAGTAAAAATAAAATCATCCTTGATAATGGCTAATATAGCCAAAAGCACTCAGACATACAAAACATTTTGACAAATTACGTCCACAAAATTATAAGAACACAAGAGAAATAAAAAAAACTTAACCTCAATACCATGTCAGTAGCTTTTAATGAAACTTGTGTGTGTATATATATATATATATATATATATATATATATATATATATATATATATATATATATATATATATATATGAGAGAGAGAAATCACAGTGGTAAATTATACTATATCTGTTTGTAGATATTAATAAAGTGCTATTGGAAATTCTGGAATTTGAACAGTACAAACTAACTGCCGTAAAATGAATGTTTTACTTGGGTAGATTGCTGTCTCCAAGAGAACTATTAGATTGGAAAGAAAGTTTTGTTGCATTTGAAGATGGAAAAGTAACAAATACTTCTTTTTGTTTTAATTGATATATTTATTCACTATATTGTTTCCCTTTATCCATCACATAATTCTATCTACTTAGCAAATTGTTGATTTTTGGAATGTTGAATTAATTTCTCTAGGTCAACTGCGATGTGTTAACAGTTATTGCTGAATTTGTCTAAGAACAGTGTGTCTTTTAGATATCTTGAAGGGATTTGAAAAGGTTTGGCATGCTGGCCTTCTCCACAAGCTCAAGGGCAATGGTGCATCTGGCTAGATATTTGAATTAATTCAATAATTCTTAACCTTGGTCTAACATTTCATGATAAGAAACATTCTTCATATCTCACCAAACAGAACATAACTTTTTTGAAGTGTAGTCCTGGTTTGAGGATAGATTTTCTTTTTTCAGTGGATGTTAACAATTGTTTTCAATGGTTATTATAGAGAACCCACTTTTCATCACTGGTGATAATTTTACCCAGGAAAGGTTTGGCCTTAATTCTCTTCAATGACAAACATTAATTAAGCTGAGAAGCAGTAAGATGATGATGATTGCATTGACCAAATTCAGATACTTTTCCAAGTTCCTGATGGCATTTTTATGATCAATGTATAATTTGTCTTGAATTGTTTTCCTAGTTCTCAAGTAGTTTACTTAATTTTTTCTTTAATTAAAGTTTACTCAATATTGACAGAACTTGGCCGTTCAGATTGAGGAGAATCTTTGAGAAAAGATTTCACAATCAAAACTGGCCTGACCATCATTGGCATGTCCAGAAATGTCTAGCTTTATTTCCATAGAATGAATATTTCTTGCTGAGGAGTTTGTTTTTGCATTAATTCAGGCAATATGCAATGTTAGATATGAATCTGATCTAATGGTAATGGTGAGATTAGCCATTCCCATACAGGAAACATTCATTGTTCAGTGACTGAACAGCTAGCATTACTTCTAGTTGAAATTTATAAAATTTTTCTCATAAAATAGCATTTTTAGAAAAATAGGCTTCTCAAGTCCACCAGCTCTTATTGTTTCTCTTCCTAACCTTTTGTTTAAGGTAGTGTGGAAAGTTCACATCTTTATTATAATTATTATTTCCCCTTCTTGTTACATATATTCATTTTAGTTGGTTTTGTTATTGGAAATCTTTAAATGATGTCAATTTGTTATTTGGTAAAGTTCTTTATGATTCTGTAACACCATTGATCTGATGAAGGGTTGTCTTTAAGAGCGAGAGGATTCACTCACACAAAGCCATTCTTAATCATTGATGTGAGAAAATGGTTGCATGCAGATGATAGTTTACACATTTCCGGATAAATCTGATGCCATGTATGATATTTGTATAAGAGTTTAAATTTAACAAGGCTATTTAAGAACCTGATTTGTGTTCTTAGGTTAATATTTGTAGCATCTTGAAATGTTGGATAAAACATTCTCCTAGTATAGATTGTGGAGTAATAGATAGTGGCTCGGATTGAGGAATCAGAGAGCTGAGTTCGAATTCAAGTCAAATCCATTACATTCCCTTACCTGCTAATAGCCTTGGGAAAGGTATGAATCGTCTTCTTCTCTCCCCCAGCTATGGGTAAATAGCAGGACAGTCTGGGTTCTATAGCTTTGGATGGCAACTGGTCTACTGCAGAAAGAAATGGCAACCAACTGCGGGGAAAAATCTGCCTCATCAGTCATGTATTGAAAGATACATGATCGTCTAAGCATATATCACGCATGGTACATAACTACTTATCACCTATATTAAGTTTGTCATAACTGATCCATACACTGAGGTATTTGAAGAGTTTAGAGTTTATTAATTTCACATTGTAAATTTTTTATGATGGATTCAGGATATGTGCCATCATCACATTTATTCCAGTTCTAGATCATTGTTTCTTGAGTCCCACTTCTAGCAAGATGTGGTAAAGAATATTGAGTCTTTTTTTTTTTTTTTTTTCAAGATTATTCTTGTCTTAACGATGAATACCTGTGTCATCAGTATAGCACCCCCTCATTATCATTGTTACACTTATCTCTGGTGGGATAACTGGAGCACTGTTTTCTAATAGGAAATTTGATTGGGATATGGTATGGAATGTTTAAATGCTCAAGGTCCATTTCATGACATCTGTGTTTTTTATACACACAGGGCCTAGTCTAGGAAGTGATTAAACAGATACGGCTCTCATTTCCTCTTCATACGGTTTGAAATGATTTCATGTTGGGGTTTTCACCAGACCTACACGACTTTGTGAATAAATAGTTCCCCTATTGGATTGAGGCATTCAGTGTATTCAGAGCTTGAGAGACATCTGATGGATGAGAAGAGAAAGTCTTGCATGATGTGGTCACAAGCTGCTGTGATATTAACATAGTAGGTATAGAACTTTCTATAAGTGTATGATTTCCTGGAGTTGTCTGATAACATATATGCCATCATTGCATCTCTTATCAGAATGAAAGCCAAATTTGGTTGTTAGAAGTTGACTTTCATGGAATGGTAAGGGTCTAGTTAGTAAAATATTCATTACTACTTTCACCTTAATGGATCCAATTGAAAGATACCTCTGCACATGTTAGGGTCTACAGGACTACATTTTTGTTTACAGAGTGCATTTATATGTGCTATACTCACCACTGTTTTGGGATGTGCTTTTGATTTCAATCTTTCCTCATAAAACTGAAAAACTTATTTTGAATTTGGAGACTGTTTGCTAAACTTATTTTAAAAGAGTAAAATCAATATAAAATTTACCAACTCTGAAATTAACTTTGTAAAGAAAGAAAAAAATATTAGAACATAAAAATTAATTGTTATTTTACTATATCTCTGAACTTTTGGATAGCACACACACACACACACATTTAAATAAATGTTTGCCCACATTTATGTATACTCATTTATAATTAAGACATAATATTCAGTTCTCTAAAATATTGTCCATATTAAATTACTCTGGAAAATAAATATATACCTCAAGCCCATTTGATCTGATTTTCCATTATCTGTAGACTCTATTTAATTTTCTTAGCAAATCTTTATTTTCTATTTGTAGGTGGGACAAGAATTTACCATTATTTTTGCGTCACTGCACCAGTGGCTATGTATTTGCTCGGATTCTCTTCCAAGGTGTCGAACTGCTTCAGAGGCAGAGGAATTACAAAGAAGCCTGCCATGTTCTTCAAGGTTTACTTTCTCAAGATGTCTATGCTTGTCTTCATCGAGGTCGATGGTATGAAAGATTAACACTTAATCTTGATCAACATCTTAAATGCCCAGGAAAGGTGGGTCAAGCTAAAGAAATGATAAAGATAAAAAAAAAAAAAAAAGAATCTATTTTCAAATGTGATTGTTTTTGTAATTCACACCAAGAGTAATCAATGTTTTCTGAAATTCTATAATGGAAGATATTCTACGCCATTTTGAGATTCACTTTTGTTATTTTTAGCACAATATTTTAGCCAATGTTTTCCCCTCATTTTTGCTTCCATTTCAAAACATTTTACTCCCCCACACACCAACCTCTTTCAATTTGTTTTTAAAATTTTCAGAATTTGCATTTTTTTTTTTTTTTGTTTTCATTTTTTTCAAAGTTTATTTCCATTTAAGAAACATTTGGAAATAATCATAAATGAACTCTTTGAGGCTCATTTATTTATTTTGCTTCTACATTGAACTCTTTCATCTTCTGTTGCTCAGCTTAGCTACAAAAGAATATGGTGGGACCGAATATAAGCTTTTGTGCTCTTCGATATATGAAGGTGGAAAGGTCCAATTAAAAAAAAATCAACCCCCACTACACAAATACCAACACTTCAAAAAGTGGGAATGAGTTTAACCCATGATGCTTTAAATAATTAATATCAACAAAGTTTTCTTTTTTATAAATCACATCGAGTAACATGACTTTAAATTCATTAAAATAAAACCATTTTTCAAGACACAAATTTCAACAATTAAACATTCTCTTAATAATTAAAAAAATACTTTCATGTAAGTATAGGAAGCCAACAAACAGTGGTGTAGCTAGTGGGGGAGCAGAGGGGGTCCACTGCCAACAAAATTATCTATTAGGTATATTCATGCCAAATTAAATTCCCGTGAGCAATGAGATAACATACACTTCCCGTGAGCAATGAGATAACTTCTAAATTACTGGGTTTGAACATTTTTTTTTAGTTGTTTTGCTTTCTTAGTTTAAAATTCTGATAAAAACTATTCACTGAATTATTTGGATGAGTGTCCCCCTCTTTATTGTTTGGAATTCTTTTTCATCTATCATTTTTTTATTTAATGTTTTGAAGGGTGAGGGGTGCTGTTACCCTTACCTCCTGTTTAAACAACTGATTCCAATAGTAAATGTTTCTTTTACACGTGAAATAAAAAAACAAAAAATAATCCTCTAAAATCGGTGATTAAGACAACAAAGATGAAGATATTTGTGTAAATAATTGATAGAATAATGGATTTTGTAGACCTCAAAATTAATAAGGGTCAAATGTAAAAAAATATCACTCTTTATTGATATACAACTGACTAGAAACAAAATCTTGAATCTTAAAAATTATCTTAAACTTCTTTTTTATTGGAATGTTTTTTATTGTTTTCTTCTAATTTCACAGGCTCTGGATGTAATCGAAAAAGCTTTTCAGGATCCTTGGGTGTCTCCCAGTTACAGACTTTCTTTGTTTTTACGAGCAGAGAAAATTGGCAAGGCTCCCAATTCCAAATGGCACAGGAGATTTGTCAAAATGGAACAAATCTTGGTACAAAAACCACCTGAGGTAATTAGGAAACATTTCATCAAATTATTTCTTGTCAACGAACACATTTTTGCCAGTTTTAAATATTAAAATTAAAAAAAAAACATACATTTTTAACGTGTGCATGCAAACACACACACACAAAGTTAAAATCTAATTTTCTGTTTAATAATTGCATACCAGAAACTGGTTTGTTGATTCATCTTTTTATTTTAATACAGTGTTATTTTTTTGTTTTTCATTTTTATTATATTCTGTTTGATTCCCTAATCATCAAAGTCAGCTTGAGTCACAAAGTATTAAAAAAAATCTTATAAATCAACCAATTTAGACACAATATTAACTTTTGTGTTTGTGATCATTTAGAATTTGGCTACTAAAAATGTCTTCATTCCAAATGACACTTTTCTGGTTGAGTGGAATATATCCAAAAAAGCATAGAGATATTCTCATCTCTGAAATGTGGAATTAAAAGGATTGATTAAAGAATATCAAAACAGATTTTAAATGCTTTTGTTTATCTCCTAAATTTACTTGATTGACCAAACATGGTTTGAAATATGTGGCTCCTAAAAATATGTTTATATTATTTCAAAATATGTGACCTCTATCCAAAATCTTTTTATATTATTTCAAATATCTGAACAAAAGTGAACTTGGATTTTTTTGATTTGAAAATTTTTATGCTGTTTTGGGAATTAAATTTTATATCCTGATAAATGGAAAAAAAAAAATTATCTTTGAAAAATGAAAATTGTTTCTTTCAGGTGATTATCACAGGCAAAACACTTCCTCATTCTCTCCCAGGTATTAAATATCAGTTCATGACAGAAGAAACAGAAGGAGAAGTCACTTTGTGTAATGTTGAACAATTGGTGCTCAGACATTATAAAAACAGTGGATATCCAAAGGGTAAAAATGCAATTTTTGTTCAGGGGTGACTGAGTAGTTTCTATATGGTGTACAGATAGAATTTAATAAAATGATTCAATGTTAATTATTTGATTAAAAATAGTAAAACCATTTGAAAAATGCAGGATTTGCTTTTAAAAAAAAGAACAACTTACACTTTTTGCTTCTATGTATCCATTCATGTCTTCAGAGAAATACACCATTGTGCAAATTGAAACAAAATGAATAATTCCATTATTATTTACTTTTTTTTTTGTATTTTTCCAATGAAACATGACCCAGTGCACATGTTAGTTGTCCATTCCATGAAGTTGTTCCTTGCAGACTGACCACAGATTCTTGATTGGATTTAAATCAGGAGAGTTTCTGGGCCAGTCTATAGTACTTTGATTTGCTCACTGGTAAGGCTTGCCAGTGTATTAATGCAGTGTTACAATTTTTGTACACTTTCTTGGAGTAACATCCATCACAGACAATGGTTGTAGGACAACTAATCAACAGTCAAGACAATAGTGTATAGGCAGGATAAAAATGATGCAATCAAAGATGACGCAATATTTTGCAAGGCCAAACAAATTTCATCATACACCTCGAAAATGGATTCATATTACTGCACACCACTGCGAATGACATAATCTGAGGAGAAAATAGAAATCTATTACAGCCTGTCACTCCAGTGTGTCTCAAACTGACCATATGTCAAAAGAAAAGAAACTAAAATGATTGTTTCAATTAATTCAAGGGCGTATTTCATTAAACATCAGAAAATAAATTTGATTTAAAGACAATTTCTTCTGTTTAACAATTTTCAATTGATAATGGCAGTCCCCACCCACTCGTTGAATTATTGAAGAATACATAAATTTTTAATTTTTTTAAATACAAGTTTTCCTATATTGTCATATTTTTCATTTTCAATGAATATGTAGATTTTTTTTTTTTTTTACTGTTTGCTTTTGTTTGTTTTCAGGTATTCATGCAGAGGGGTCAATTGTCAGCACCCTGTTTTTCCTTTTCTTTTGGGAAATCATTTTCATGGCTGTTCCTGATGTCTTTCGATGCACCTTCCAAACTTGTCCACTTGACATGATGTCTAGTGAGTTCTACACAAACAGAAAAAAACTTGTCGATGATCGTCTACAACAGATTTCTTTAGCTTCTATACAAGTAAGTCGGCCTTTATGAATGATTATGACTGTAGTTCCTTTGAGAAATACAAAGTTATCAAATTTTTTGCATCAATCTTCACATCTATTTCAGATGAGAGAGGTTTTTTTTTTTTTTTTTTTGTATTATTAGAAAAGTAAGGATCACTTATTCATTTCTTTTTCTTTTGATTCATTAATTTAACCATCTCTTCTTTGCCGTTTAATTTCTGAATACCAATTTCAGCCATTTTTGTTTATGAATAATTTTATTTATCCCTGCTTTAATATGGCTGCCACATCTGGTTCGGTGAGCCTGCTATATATTTAGAGATTCTTGATAAAATCCTAAGAAGAATCTGCAATGTTATTGGTCTTGACCTGGCATCTCAGCTTCAGTCCTTTTCCCACCACCATAACGTAGCTTCCTTGTGCCTTTTCTAGAAATACTTCCATGTTAATTGTTTTGATGGACTTTCTGCTATGGTACCTAGACTTTATGAATTTAAGTGCTGTACTAGATTGGCAGTTAGCTCCCATCATTTTACAGTTGGAATTGCTAGATGTAAGTGTAAGTTCTATGCTAATAGTTTTTTCTCTTACACTTCTTGCCTGTGGAACTATCTTTTGGCTTCTTGCTTCACAGTCAACTTTGATCTTCAAAAATTTAAATGCAGTGTCAATGTTATCTTCTGTCTTTTTAATTCTTATTCTTTTATTGTACTTTCTCTTTAATAATAGTTTTTCTCATTCTCTAACACTCCATAAGCTCTTATGTCCTGGTGGCTTTATTGCCTTGCTTGGGGTGAAATGATTAAAAAGTAAAGCACCAAATGAAAGCAGAAATATAACTTTTTTGATGTTCTCTTTGGCATTCATTACAGTTTGTTGTTATGAATCAGTGAGTAAAAGTAATAAATGAAATAAGCTATAGTGGTTCCAGCTATCAATAGATGTCATAGACAGTGTTTCAGGGTGCAGGGCTGTGTGTATCTGTTGCCAGGGGATTGAGAAAGTAAATGTAAATTTTGAATTAAAAAAAAAAAAAAAAAAATAATGAAGTACTTAACTTGCATGTGCCTAATATCCATGTCTATATTGTCTCCTTTATTACAGGAATTATGGGATATAATGGCTGTGACTTGGAACACTTACTTTGGTGTTAATTGCCATATTAATTGGAATAATTGGACATCGCTTGAAGAAATTCAGGTTTGCTTTTTTCCTTAAGAAAATATTTACAAGGATTATACTTTATTATTTTTAACTTTTTTGAAAAAAAAAAATAATGAAACCAGAAATGTTTATAAATAACATTAAAATAGAAGGAAAATCTTAAATATTTTTTATAATTTTTTTTTCTCTGAGTGTTATAGAAATATAAATAGGTTTTCAAAGACTAAATTCTCTGGTTAGAACTGCTTTTTTACTCTATTTCACTAATCTGTCTTAAAAAAAAAAAAAGGCATAAATTCAAATTTCCTTACTTTTTATTGTTAGTCACAATTGTAGACAAGAAAGTTTATGTGAAAGTCAATGAATAAGTGATCCATTCTCACAATTACCTGTCCAAGAAATAATTGCAAAATGACTGATTTAGTCTGTGAAGCAATTGAAAATTTGTTTGCTTATCGCTTGTTTTCTGCTAAAATTTGTTTCTTCAATTCTAGTCATTTTGCAATTTTTGACTTTTTTTTTTTTTTTTCTTCATTGGAAGAATTCTGATTTTTTTTTTCTTTTTCCTTTTTGAGTGTAGGGTCTTGTGAGTTGCATTGGAGGAGAAATTTTGGCTGGAATTCTGGAAAGGTATGCTAAGAATCCTCGTCAAACAAGAAGTGGTTTTCCTGATTTGACTCTTTGGAATGTGGAAACCAAACAGTTCAAGGTGATTTGGCAAAACTCTAGCCTCCATATTTTCTTACATTGTGTTGACACAAGTTTTTAACTTTCATTTGAAACAAAAGAAAATTTGCTCATTTGATGAAATAACTGTCAGTGTGATAATTGAGATTTTTACTGCACTACAGTTGTTCGACTTTATTTTTTGAGAGAGAGACATTTTCACATACTGTGAAATAGCATTAGCGTAATTGTTGAAATTAAAAGTTTATTTTGTTAATTGTTTAATAAATATACTGCAGTAGACATAGTAAGTGCAATAGGCAAAAAATGCTTTTATTCTTAAAATAAAACATTATTAAACAAAATGGAGTCACATATATTATTTAAAAATGTTAACCATACTTCCATTTATTTCCATGTGATGTAAAAGCTAAGATAGTGAGCAAGATATCAGTCATTCTAGAAAATAGCTACAATAAAATCACATTTGATTACATATCATAAACTGCCCTATAGTGTGAAAACATGTCAAAAGTGAAATTTCCTTTCATTTCAAGCACCAATATCATGTTTATTTTTTAGGCTATTTTGATAAAATAAGTATGTAATTTAAACTTTTCTTTTTCTAAAGATATATTTTGTTCTCCTGTGTGATGATTAGTTTTTTATTACAGGTCTCTTTACATTATGTTACTATTTTAATGGAGGACAGTATTTTTGCATTTTCCGAGTTGACAATTTTGTATTTGCGCTTTTAAAACTTGTTGCATTTTTCTTTATTATCTGTGAATTATCATAGTTTTTTGTGAGAAGATAGTTGTTTCCTGTTGCTTCTCTACTGTTTAGTATTCAGAATTTTCCTTCTTAGATTAGTTGCCACTCAAGTCTCAAGAGCCCAGTCTACCCTGCTATTTAACCTCTTATTGGAGGGAGAAAAAAAAGATGTGGATTTATGTCTTTCCCAAGGGGATTAGTGGGAAAATGAATGCAACTGACTAGGCCAGAATTTGAACTCTTTTTTTTTTTTTTTTCCTGATTCTACTTTGCCTGCTGATAAGAGTTCCTCTACCCAAATCCATTTTGGGGATTAGTAACACAAATTGCTCACTCCTCTTGGGCATTTCCCTTTTGGGAAACCTCATTCCATCAGTTTTTCTTTTATTATTGAAATAGATGAGTTGATGCTTGTTGGGAATGGACCCCCTGGAGCTGAGCTTGTTGTACTCTGAATTAAAACCCAACCAGAAATGGTTAGGGAAAAACTTCAAAAGATAGAAAAATCCTGTCCACTTATGCATTGGAAGAGTTTGTATCCAAAGAACTGGAAAGTTCCATAATAAAAACATATTTTATGTAATATTTGCACGTACAATTGATTTTTTATGTAATTAATTTCCATGTTTTGCAGTGGACACATGCAAACCTTTAGTTTTCTATATTCCATGAATATTTCTTAAATTTTAATAAGTTTTGTTGTTGTTGTTGTTAGTGCAAATGAAACATTTTGTTACTCCTGTAATTTTTTTAAATTCCATTGGCAAAATTCATCTTATAATTTTTTTCTTTCTTTACTGACATTTACATAATTTCTCTTTCACTGAGAAGTTGATTGACTTTCTATGATTGGGTGTCTTTTCTGACAAGTACAATTAAAACTTAACATAATTTTTTTTTCTTTTTTATTAATAAAATTTACCCAATGGAAGGCACAAGAACCACTCAAGGTATAGGGTTACTGAACAAAGTGTATGATTTAAATGTAAGAGGAGGTAGAAGAAAGTGAAGACTATAAGAATAAGACAAGATATCGATTAATCCTTGACTGGGAGAGTTTAACATTGTAGCATTCAGGGAAGCATCCAGGCAGGAGATTGTTTACAAAGTGGCATTTCTTGAAAAAGGAACTGAGTACAACTTCTTCCTTACAATTGGAATATGGAGGAAATGTTGGGGATTCAATTCTGTTGATGTAGCCTGGTGAGTGGTGGAACTAAAGAGTGGAGCTCATCTGAACATTTGCCATGGAAATAGCAATAGAATAACAATGGGTTTGCAGCATTGCACCTGTGGGGAAAGAAGCTGTAGAGTAGAAAACAAATGATATGCTACAAGATAGTGTAAATGATTTTGTCAAGACTGGAAAAGGCTGCTTCAGCCTAGACATGGCAGCAATACTTCATTTTTTATCTAATCTGGCTCTAGTAAAGATAAAGTACAACAGAAGGAGAGTCAGGTACTTTATGGAATGGTAGAATAAGCTGACAATTCTTTCAGCATCTTTATCAATGGATTCTATTTATGAGTTTCACTTGACTTCTTGAGGGAACTGGAGTTCCAATCCATTTCAAAGCCTGGAGACTTATTGTGAGTGCAACTGTTCATCGTGGTGGGAGAAAATTCAGATGAAATGATACTAATTTTTGCAATGGCAAAACATGGGAAGCAATGTTAGAATTTATGGGTACTATGTACTAGTGAGCCAACCAAAATGAGCTGACTCATTTTATAGTTCACCAAGAGAAGGGTTAACCAATCAAAACTCAAAATATTCAATCCGACGTGTATAAAGTCAGCCATTTTGTTTTTTTCTCCAAAAATATCTTCACTGCCAACCTCTGATATTGAAGACTTAAAAGAATTACTTAACAGCTGCTACTTTCTCTGAATCTTCATTGCCAACCTCTGATATTGAACACATTACGGACTTCACTGGATTCTATATTCAGAGACTACGGCAAACATGGTTAACAAGCAACAATCTACTGTTGGAAGGATTCCGAAGGTCCTTCTCTATGAGGAACTGGCCACCAGCACAAAGGTGAATCTTTGCATCAAGGAGATCTGCAAAAGTAGACATGAACATCAAGTGGTAGGAAGATGTCATAAACAATTGCTCATGCTGGAGATGCAATTTACATCAAAGGCTAGAGGGAGGAGAGAAGAAACTTCAAAGGAAAGAAAACAACATTGGGAGGAAGGTGTCTTCACATGCATTAATTGCAATTGAGACAGTCACTCCCATGTGGACCTGTGCAATCATAACTGATACTGCAATCCACATCAACATATTAAATTATAGGTATTTAAAGTTACAAGCGAGTTCCTGACCCCATTTCTCTGTTAGTCAGGTAAACGGGTCAGTTTTTAATGAAGTTATTTTTATTCATTTTTTTTTTTTATATTGAATGATGCTCAGGTCTGCTTGGTGGCTGAGATAGTTATGTATTTCCTGGCTTTGTTATATTTGAGAGACTGGTGCAATACAGTCTTCCTGACTACTCTTATTTCCTTTCATTGGACTAAACTAAACTTTGTACTTCAACAAATCTTTTCATTGTGAATTCTTAAATTGAGTCATATGCACCCCCCCTTTTTTTTTCATAAATAATGTTTTCTTTAAATTTTGGTTAGATATCTGAAGTGAAAGGTCCTGGGGATCGACTGTCCACAAAACAAATGCTTTGGATTGATCACCTTCTTCAAATTGGGGTGGATGCAGAAGTTTGTCATATCAAACGTAAGCACTTTTTTTTTTTTCCCCCCTCCCCCAAATTGTAGATGAAATGTTTCTTTTTGTTATTTTTGCTCTGGATGGATTCCCCAGAGTTATTCAATATTTTATTGACTTAATTTAATGTATGCTGTCTTTTTAGTTGGATATCAAATTTGACACTTATTTACAGCAAAATCTGCTGCATTTATCAGAGCAGCAATATCAATGGCTTGTGAGATCAACTTCTGTCTATCAGCAAGTTGGGATTTTCTTTTCAGCTTTAGCCCAAGTGACTTGGGCTTCACTAAATTTTGTTTGGTGAAGGTTCTGGATTTTGGCTGTAAATTTACTACAGCGCAGTTGAGTTTCTGAATGCTAACTGCTAGGGACGTGGAATTAAAATGAAAGTTTTGAGCTACACCTAAAATGTGATAAAAATTGATAAGTCCCCACCCCCCCCATTAAGGACTTTTGTAATATTTTATCTTCATGGCAAAATCTTATTGAATTTTTTTCAAAGATGTTTGATATTTAACTTTAGTCTGGCATAAGGCCATAATTATGAACATTCAATTGGTGTCCAGGTCATGAAAATAACACCTTGAAAGTAACATTCTATTCTTTAAGCCTTAGTCTTTACAATGTTTTACACGATTTTTGTGGATGTTCCTTAGATTTGATAATTTTGTTTTTTTTTCTTTACAGCCATTGGTGCCAAGAAACTCCAAAGTGAAGGAATAAAATAAATGGGGGTTGGCAAAAAAATAATTTTTTTTTTTTTTTTTTTTTTTAACTTTATGGAAATAAAGATTGTTTAAGACCGATTGAAGTGTATGATTTCTTACAAATTTAAAGCATGAAATTTGGAGAAAGATATTGTTTCAAGTATGATTTAAACATGAAACATGGTTAAAAAGTCAAAATAATTCCTCCCCCTCCTTGATAGGCATAATTCATGAATTATGCCTGTTTTAAGGAAACAATATCTTTGTCCATTAAACAGCATAAAATTAGAACAAAGTCATAAACGTTGTAATGGGGAGGGGAAGATATCTCAAACAAATGACTTTTGATTCTTTATTATGTGAAAGTTTGAGAAAATTTAGAATTCTTACAGGGTAATTATAAAAGAAAGTACAACCGTAAAAAGAAAAAACAGGTTCAATAAAAAAAATAAAAAAACTAGCAACACCATACTCTATAATTATTGCAGTGAGTTGCAAGTATTTTTTTTTTTTTTTGTTCATTAAAAACCTATAATTCAAAATTTAATGACTAACTTAGCATTTTTAAAAAACGTTTATAAAATGTAAGCAGAAGATACAATGTTAATGACAACTCTTTTGAGATATAGTTGTCCATCATCTTGAACGTTGTGTCTGTCTGTACCTGAGTCATTTAGCCAAAGGAAATTGCTGGACATTTACACAATGAAAGCCAGAATTTTATTTTAAATTTGAATGTAAGGAATTAGAAATCTTTTGAATATTTTTTTTTTTTTTCCGCCACACTTGAAGCTAGTTATTTTGGTTTCAGTACGTTCTCATCAAATCTTCCAATGATGTTGCCTGCTGGGAAGTAATTGCAAACAACGTAAAAACTGCCATCGCTTGCTCGAGCCATGCCCATTCCAAATTCAAAGCTTCCTTTCCACACCACTTGAGTGAAATGCCCTGAAGTGGGGAGAGAAAAAAAAAAAAAAATTAAGTTCTGGTTTACAATGTTCTGGCAGTTAACATAAATGGGGGTAATTATTGATTTTTTTTTTTTTTTTTTTTTAACAGTTCAAGATTAAAGACAAGATAGAAATAATAAAAAAATCTCTATATTAATTACAAATTTTAATTGTTGATGCACAGGAAATCACTTTCTGCCTATGAAATTAAGGCAAGTATTTGATTCTTAGTCACTTACCAGTGCCTTGGCTTCTTCCAACATTGTAGTCATATTTTTCAACTTCATTATACCAATTGTCAGTAACTTCTTGCCCTACAAAAAAAATCATTTGAAAAACAGGATTACAATCGTCTCTCCACAAGGAGAGGTAAAAAAAGCATGTGGACAAAAATTGAAAGTAATCAGTTTTTTACTGATTTATATTCAGAAAGGTATTGAAGTATTTGTTAAAAGAATAATGATGCTGATGTCATTAATGGTCAAACTGATGAGACTTATTGATGAACAAAAAGAACATTTTTTTTTTTTAATTTTATTTAATGTATACCAATGAAACTTAAAGAAAAAAAATTAGTTATTTATTCAGAATAGTGGTCTGAGAAGAATGAGGATATTTATGAAGGTTATCCTTCATTTCAGCATACCAAACACGAGGAAGGACACAGCATTGGCCAAAAACAATAATGATTCTAATATGTCATTTTTATCTATTTTTCTTGATTGTAGCCTGCATTTTAAAATTGTCATTAATATTACGAGAAGAAACTGGTGACTTATTTAATAAAAAAACTGAAAACAATCCTAATCTATCATTGTGGATGGGAGCCAATTTACCTGTAAATTCTCCTCCATTTGACATCCATTTATATGCAATATTCTCTCCAACAATGTCATCTTTCCATTTGCAGTCACTATGCTTAAGCGTCCGGATAGAAGCAAGGTGTTCAGCCCATTTCTGTGCCAGTTTGTTTAGGTCATCATTTAATTTCAGTGCCATCACCATGTGTTTGGCACGGTATGCATTATGAGCTTTCTTACAATCCTCTCTCATTTTCTGCAAAACGTCCGAAGTTTTCTCGGAGGTGTCTTTTTTCTCTCCTTTTTCTGGTTCTTTCACTTCAACGTGTTCCTTGTTAGAAATGTCAAATTCTTTCTCTTTCGAGCGAACGCAACCCATATTGGTGGTGTAAGGTTTTCCAGTGAAAAAGAAAGTTCTCTTTTTTGGCACAGTTTCTGTGCGGATTTCTCTACGTGATTCACTTGGTGGCGATTTAAATTTGTTGAAGAAATTCAACTGAAAATAAAACAGAATAAACTTCAACTTGAAATGTGACAAATCCATTAAGTTAATTCATAGAAATCCTTTTTATTCGTAGTTTGTTAAATTGTATAATGTATAAAATATATTCATTAATCCTTACGATCAGACAAATACACAATCATTTAGTATTTTTATATTAAAAAGATCATAACTTCATGAATCACTACGTTTTATATCCAACTTGGGGGAAAATTATGGTGAGACAAAAATGTCCCCACAACAGTGTATAAAAAAAAAAAAAAAAAATAGAAATTAAAAAGTGGTATTTTCTTGAAATGTATTTTCTTGAAATGTCTCCTCATAAGGATCAAAGGGTTCATCTGATTCTTTTATACTTTACATTCCAGATTTCTTTACTAACAAAATGCAATCATGTAAATAAAATTTTTTAGTAAGATATTTAAAGTCAAAATTGACAAATTGATTTTTTTTTTTTTTAGATTTCATTGAGAATCTAAAGTTTCCCGCGGAAAGAAGGTGACAACCGCTTTGGGAGATGACTTTTTTTTTTTTTTTATTACAGGCAGAAAAATATGAGTTCTTTAATTTTATGACAAATAGAAAACAAAATTCTTTGTTATCGAATTTATTGTGGATTCTAAGAAACAAGGACGATTTCGCTATAATTATCTTTAAATTAAGATAAAAAAGTGTTCCGACATAAGGAAGAAAACGAATTTGGTCACAATTTTGTATAGGAAAAAAAAAAAAAAAAAAGACACCCGCTTCTAGAAAAAGCCATTTTTAAAAAGAAATTAGTTAATGTAATTGCAAAATTTGTGATAATCTGTCTGAATGTTTATTACCAAAAAAAGAAAGAAAAAGTCTTGAATAATCAGACAATCAAATGGAATATTACCTCGTGAAAGAACTAAGGCGTGATCAGAGACGATGCAGATTTGTTTAAAAATTGTAAGGTGACGATTAAAACTTCAAATTTAGTCTCCATAATGCTGCTTTCGAAATTTAACATTAAAAATTATATTCCTTGAAACGATTATTACCGAGTAGTTTAGAGCCGTAACCGAATTTCTCGGCTGTCTGTCGTAAGCCCGGTTCACTGCCTCTGACGTTTATCATAAAAAAATAAAATAAAAAGATAATGTAACTGAACTGAATACACCCGTTCTTAACATTGATAATGTCGCTATTATTATTACAACAGATATCTAAAGCAACATCCCTAGTTTCGCAATTCTTATCTAAGGCTTGTGGAATTATTTGAACAATAACTGTTAACATCAGCGGTAGACGCAAAAGCCATTTTTTTTTCTGAAAGACGACCATACTTGGGTAGATGCTTAGAGACTATAGCACATTGTCCAAAGAAAAAACAAAACAAAAAAAACAAATAGAAAACTAATAGTTCGAAGGATCAGATGGTTGGCTAGAACTCTTAAAAACAGGAGCTTCGGAAAAGGATTTCCAACAATCTGGAAAACAAGAAAACGCGAGAAGTCTATTGTCGAGCTTGGAAAGAACAGGTTTAGTTCAGGTGGGTACATTTCCTAAGGACATCATCGGCTACAGATGTTTTGCGGGAATCTAGTTTGAAGATGATAGCGAAAACCATGGACGGATTTATAGAAACTTAGTTCTAAGTGGAAAGTCAAGCAAAGATATTCCAGATGAATCGAAGAGTAGAATTTTAAGAGAATTTATGATCACAAAATTCTGTTTTATAAAGCAGAAAATGATAACACTGATGCTTATTCAACAAACTCTTACAGAGCCGCCAGTAGTCACGAGAAGCAAACTTGTGATCGGACATAAGGCTCCTCTCTCTCTCTATTAGAGAACAACGGCTAAGCTTCATTGCAGATATGTTTTGCAATTATTACGAGGAGACACAAAGAGGCGTATGTTGTAATCAGAACTATCACGTTGGTATAACAAGAAAAAAAAAGTAATTCCTGTGGGCCATAGAGGTAGGTGTGAACCAAAGTGATTATGGTTTTATTTGGTACTAGCAGTAAAGCCCGGCGTTGCCCGGGGATGTAACAGTAAGAGATAGATCAAGTATCGACCATCATAAAGACTGAAAAATAAAATCGACAAAGATTATTGTTTAAGGTTGACGGACACGCATGTCTTAATTATTATTTTTTTTTTTTTTTTACGAATTGGTCAAACCCAAACTCAAACAAAAACATTGTTTTCAATCGTTATGAGTCTACCAATTGAATAGAATTTTATTATAAACAATTGTCTTGTAAATGGAATTTTAAAGCATTCTGAATGTAAAAAATAAAAAAAGTGTGCAAGACAATAAGAAACACTACCTGCGCCAAAAAAAAAAAAGTGAAGTTTTGTTGAAATTGGTTGAAAAATGTAGGAAATCCGATCCCATATATAAACGAACACACACACACACACACACACACAAACAACCTGGGTTTTATAATAAGTATAACTCGATATGAGTTGTCACCCTTTCATTCTCGCGATGCCTCTTAATCGTGTTTTCAAATTGATTTTGTGCAAAAACAATTGTTTTTCCAATTTTTGGCGCTGTCAGAACCACCGCAAGGTAATTTTACGTAGCCCTGTGAAGTTTTGTTGAAATCGGTTGAAAAATGTAGGAAATCCGATCCAATATATAAACGTACAGGCACACACACACACACACACACACACACACACACACACACTGGGTTTTATAATAAGTATGATCTACGAGATAGCACAAAAGATTCGATACCGGCTTTCACTCAAGAAGAAATCTCAATGACACAATTTTCCATAGGAATGTTACCCTAAGGAGCCGGACAAAGAAAACTGCCAAATGAATCCTAGTCGGTAGTAGGCTGGTAGCAGAAAGAAATCTTACGAATAGGGGGTTCGTCCATAAAGAAATCAAAAGAAACAGACAGTATAGCATGACCCGAACTACCATGAAGAGTTGCAATGCAAAATGAGTCAAGAAGGGAGGTAAGGAACAAATAAAGTGTAAAGAGAGGCAAGTTGGTCAGAATTAGTAGGGAAACTAGTAGGGAAATATATTTAACTGAAAAATTGAAGGTTTGAAAACTTGCAGCATCAGAATAATTTAGCCACTTGATATTATGTGACTGTTGACCAGAGGCACGGTGGCGTAATGGATTGCGGAATCGGAGAGCCGAGTTCGAATTCCAGTCGCATCCATTACATTCACCTACGTGCTAATACCCTTGGGAAAGGTATGAATCCTATCCCCAACTCCACTGCAGGACAGACCGAGTTCTTTAGCCTTGGACGGAAACTGTTCTACACCGGGAAAAAAAATCTGCCTCGTCAGTCCTGTATCGAAAGATACATGATCGCCTAAGCGTGTATCCCGCATGGCACAACTGACTGACCAGAGTAACCTCTGAAAACATCATCAAAGTGTTCGGTATCCTTGCTATCAGAAAACTGCCAACCAGATACTCTCAAAATGAAGAGTTGCAGCAACATAACACCAAAATGTCAATTTCTTTCATTAAGACCCCGGAAGATAGAGAAACCTCTACTGCTATTCGATGCTATCATATTAATATCGGAGCTGCATGGTATCCCAAGGAAAAACATTTCAATATTGGATCTGTATTTTTTTTAAAACAGTTTCCGTTATTTATTTTACAGAGCGCACAATAAATTAATCACCAATAGTAAAGAGGTTTTCCTTTTTTTTGTAATAAGTAAAGAAATATTTTCAGATGCTAGCACACGATCTTCATTGGATATATGGGATTTGATAAATGTCGTTATGAGAGAACACTTATTGAAATTCTCTTTTAATGTTTGATAATAAAATAACTATAAACAGAATGTTTTTTTTTTTGTTTTTTTTGCTATCATCTGCCAGCCGCAATAATGGAGAAAGCATTACCTCGAACCATCGCCAGTGAGACACGCTGCAAGAGCCACTCCGTTTCGCGAGGCTCGTCCATTAATCGAGACGCCATCGCGCCAATCCTCGAAAGGAACGCCATCGAACGAGGGCCAATAACCACAGAAATCTCCACTGCCTCAGGAGTAAAAAAAAAAAAATCTATCAGCAAGAGAAGAATATTTAACTATTTTTTTTTTATCTCTGCGTCCTGGGCGACGGATCCCGGCTCAACCGCGGACCTGATCAAATTACCGGTTTGAGAATATTAGCAGTTTTTATCATTTTCTTCAGAGTGCATATTTAAGTTTTTTTTTTTTTTTTTTTTTACAGTAAAGATCCTCTGTACAAAGTCCGGAGGCCAATCGAGGTAGAGGGTGGCGCCCAGAGATTGTTCATATGGATAAGAAGGGGAAGATAACGTTTCACTCTAGACTTGAACAGGTTAAGACTGTAGTGATCGGAGAAACATCGTCTTGGATGTCTGTTCCACAGGGCAGTGGTTCACGAGACGAAGCTGGTATGGAATACGGAGGGAATGTAGATAATTTGGTACAATGTAAGTGGCATGACGGGTCCTAACCGCGAAGGTTAGCACTGGCGGAACCAAGGAATGTAGTTCGCCTGAGCACTTTCGATATATATATATATATATATTCTCCAACAACGACTCGGAGACGTTTTTGAACTCTATCAAGATTTGAAAATGAGGACTGGGCAGCTCCCGCCCGAATATTGCAACAATAAGAGTCTTTCATTTTAGATGGTTTCCTTGAAACCATTATAAAATCATTTCGCAGAGCAAACATTGCAGGATCGAACTCGTGCTGTTTACATTTATGCATCAGAAAGCTTAAAAGTTAAGATAATGTGTGGTAACGTGTTTAAAGTATCTGCCAACAGATTGGAGACTTTCGTTAGTTAAATTTAAAAGAAAAGACGCATTTATCCTAAAATAATGCACCAAGTTTTCTTAAGATCCTGTCTGTTGTATTGTTGTTGAACCGGCTCCAAAAACAGGAATCTAATCAGTGCCACTTAAAATCGAATGATCCAAAATTTTAGCCAAAGGGATTTCAGTCATAACAATGAAAGAAAAAAAATGTAGGAAACCTATTATCGTAAACGAAGGAATTTCACTTGGGATTGTGAGAATCAACCCCGTTCGTAGTTGTCACAAAAATGTGACTCGATGTAATTGATTTTTTACTATTACGTTAACCGTGTCTCTCGGAGTATTTCTATTTTGTCTATTGACAGACTATGAAAGTGAACGGGGTTTACATCAAATAAGCCAAATCAGCTCAGCTTTTTCTTTCCCTGCGTACTCAAATATGAACAATCTCAAATGAGATCCACAATGAACTTTATCAGTTGAGTCATAACGACAAATTATTTTGATGTGGTAAAAAAGTCGATTGTTGTGAATTTCCAACAAAAACGAAGGGAAAGTCTGAATATATTTTCCCCAAAATGAGCTTTTATTCCTAAAACACAATTTTGGTCAAGTTATGTTTTTTTTAAGCGTTTCACCCCAAACAAGGCGGGAAGCCACTAGGACGCAAGGGGTTGCAGAAGATTTGGAGCAAGAGCAGATAGGAGTGATAAAGGAAAGGATGAGGAGAAGGATAGTGGATAGATCAAGGCAACTGGAGATGTCGATTGACATTACATTTGAATAGGTGGAGATTATAGCTCTCAGGGAAACTGGAATAGGGAAGGGAGTTCCACAGGCGAGAGGTGCGAGACATGAAGCTATTGGAATAGAAGAGACGGCTACATTTAGTAGTTTCGACAGTGAAAGGGTGAGAACGGGATGCCGGCCTCGTAGGGCGCTTGAATTCATGAAGTCTGGGAACCAGCGAATGCAGCTCCTCGGAGCAATTACCATGAAACTATTTGTAAAAAAGACAGAGGCGACGGCGCGTCTGTGAGAGCGACTGTAGTCGAGATGCCAGAACAGGGCCAATTATATTGCATATCCGCCTCTGGAGCTTATCAAGAACCCCGAGGCAAACAGAAGGGGCTCCAGACCATATATGGCAGCAATACTCCAGGCAAGGGCGAATTGTTGATTTGTAGATATGAAGGATCGATTCCGGGGTTTACTCACAAGATAAAAAAGGTTCTCTCAGATGATTAAGAGACAGCAGTTTCGTTTTAAAAGTGTTAAAATTAGCAAGCCATTCCTTGTCCCAGTTAACAGCAGATTGTAGGTCATTTTTGTGATCAGCTGCCAATTTGACCTTATCGAACCGATCAGACTTACCATTGATACACGAGTAAATAATTGTGTTACCCTAGAATCGACTTTCGATACCGCACTGATGGCATTCTTTTCAAGATAGAGTCCTGGACCGAAGGCGAGCTAACAACAAACGCACGCATCACAGAGCTCCAATACACCGATGACAACTGCACCCTGCCGATAAACTCAGAGGACAACTTCTCCAGGACGTACATCCGCTACAAACTCACCATCAATATTACAAAGACCAAGGTCCTGCTCCAATCACGACCGGGACATCAAACACGACCTGGGGTCAAAATCACTATCAACGGACCGGATCTGGAGAATGTTGAATAATTTCCACACTTTGATAGCGTACTAACATCAAATGCATCCGTTGAAAAAGAGGTCGATAATCGAATCAAGGCCACCTACACAACATATGGGAAACTATTCGAAAGAGTCTTCGGCAGTCTTGAACTAACACAAACCACCAAACTCATGGTCTATCGTGCTGTTGTAATCTCGACTCCTGTACGCCTGTGAGATCTGGGTCCTCTACCGAAGAGACATCCACAAATCTGAAAGATTCCATCAAATGAAATCCTGCGGAAAACGTGGCAGAACCTGATCACAAAAAAGACGAAGTTCCCCTCCGCGCAAAGATGGAGAGCCTAGAAACCATCATGGCTCCACTGACTATGATGGGCCGGACATCTTGCCCGAGTGCCAGACATTTACCTACCCAAACAAATCCTCTTCTCAGAGCTCACATCTGTGGAGCCATCGATTCAAGAATCAGTTCAATAACAGTTTGTCGTGGACGGAAATCAATCCGGTCAATTGGGAAAAGAAAGAACCAATTGGAGAAGAGCAGTCTACGAAAAAAAAAAAAAAAAAACAAAACAAAAATACCAGAAGACAAATAGAAGAGAGCCCCCCCCCATCCAAGAAAAGCCAGAGCTCTCCATCCCTTGAACCCTCCTATCCTACCATACAGTGGCTGCAGACATCTCATCCGATCTAACATAGGACTCATTTCACACAGAAGGAAATGTCATCTGCCAACAACGATGTCCAGTAGTTTAGCGTGACATTTTACAGCGATATATTTTTCATCAACGATTCCCTAAGGGACTTTCGAGCCCTGCAAACGATTAGCATTTCAAGTCGACTGTAGTGCATGTAAGTTTACCGCTAAACGCATTAGCACTTGGATGTCTCTTATTGAAATAACGAATGGATCAATTTGTTAATTTGTAAACCTTAGCCATGATATGGATGTGCAGGCGGTGTAATGAATAACGAATCAGAATGAAGAATCGGAGACATGAGTTCGAATTCCAGTCGAGACCGTTCTATTCACTTACGTGTAAATACTCTTGGTGTGAATCCATCATTATCCCTCCAGGTATGGGTTAAATGAATAACGAGAATGAAAGGATTGAGGGAAGTGACATATCAATTTGTCAGACGGATGCTTAAATCACTTGAGAGTGGTGTTCGATGGTGTGTGCTTTTCTTTGCTCAGCACTGTGGTGATTTGTGGTCACTCCTATGTCTAAATTAGAGTCCCGTACGTTAATGGTGCCCAACCGTTTAGTATAGTGGATATCATATTCTGATAGTCACTTGCTATTGGGTGGGCAGTTGGTGTAATCAATAACGGCTCTCCCCAGCTACAGAGTAGGACTTGTATCTAGAAATATCACAATCTACACCAAAATTTGTTAATGAAAGTCTCTCGAAGAAATAGAATTATTCTTACAATACAAAATGTGTTTTTAGTTTAAATAACATACGAGATGATAAGCCATAAAAATCAATCAATCAAGTACTACAAATATTACAGGTCAATCTTTCTTAAATATTTTAATTGTAAACTGTTTAGTTATGAAATTCCTTTGTTTTACTTTAGTATTAGAATTTATGTGACAATTACTTTTCATTACTATATATGTTCAGTAGGTGATTCAAGAATCAGTTCAATAACACTTTGTCGTGGACGGAAATCGATCCGGTCAATTGGGAGATGGAAGAACCAATTGGAGAAGAGCAGTCCACAAAAAAAAAAAAAAAAAAAAAAAAAACACACAACAACACCACCCTTCGAAAATACCAGAAAACAAATAGAAGAGGCGAAGAGAGCCCAAAGAAAAGCCAGAGATTTCCATCCCTTGAACCCTCTTATCCTACCATACAGTAGCTGCGGACATCTCATCGGATCTAACATAGGACTCATTTCACATACAAGGAAATGTCGATGAGTACCCTAATACTCGGCAACGAGTTACGACGGCGACGAAATAGTTGTCATCGGCATATATGCAGAGTTGAGGGCTGATGACAGCAGGAAGGTCGTTTATGAAAATTAGGAACAATTGGGGAACACCTGTATTAATGCAAAAAGAACTAAAAGAATGGCAATTCAATATATCTTTCATTTTTCGATTCCTAAGAAAGACTGAGTTCAAAAATTTGTCCAGAAATACCATAACCTTTCAACTTGTGAAAAAAAAAACAAACAAACAAAAAAAAAAAAAAAAAAAAAAACAACAACAAAAAAACAAAACAAAAAAACACTGCCAAACGCTGTCAAATATCATTGAGATATCCAAAGCAATAGACCGAGTTTTATTTTTTATCTAAAGCTTGGTAGATTCTTTCAGCAACAATCGTTAGTACATCAGCAGTTGACCTAGAGAAACAAAAGTCATATTGCTTATATGAAACAAGACCCTACGAGGTGAAATACAGAACGAATTGAGAGTTAATTAAAATCTTTCGCCAAAAAAAGATAGGAGGCTAACAGGCCGATAGAAGGCGCAGACGCTTCACCTGATTTTTTAAACGTTGGTGCTACAGAAGAGGATTTCAGGAAAGCAATTTTCAGCATTTCGGCGTGCACGACTCTCCATAACTTCCTGTCATTGTTGCTTCATGCAACTTCTTGTTCTTTTTTTCTTGTTCTGCTATTCATTCACCCAAACTCGTTAAGCAAAAGGTTCCTTGCTTTTCCGCCCCTCTTGTCTTCAGGGTGTACATTGTGTTAAATTCGCTAAGCATTTTTCCTTAATTACGTGCGTGAGAAATTTCAGCCGTCACTATCTGATTGTAAGCAACAATTTTATTGTAGTTCCTCTTCTGCTTAAAATTTCCTCGTTACTCATATCCATGAATTGTCCATGGCATTTTCTGCATTCGTCAGTAGAACGTCATCTCTGTCGCTTCAAGTTTCTTTTTCATCTGTGGATAGAGTATCCGAATTTCACTGCCATATGCAAGATCAGATATTACATAGTAGCCCAACACTATTTTCTTTGTTTCTAAAAACTTTGATACTTTGTTTAGTTTCTGGAAGGCTTCTTTCGCTATTCCAGTTCAGCTTCGGATTGTGGTGTCATTTTCTTCGTCTGTTACTACACTACTCAAATTTCTGTATCTATTCGAGTTTAATACGTAGCTCAGTGCTGCTTTTATTGCCGATAACCATTGCATTCGGTCTTCTTGCCGTCAATGCTTAGTCCTTTCTTCTTGCTTTCCTCTACTACCTTGTCTAATAATAATTTCAGTTTTCTTTCTGAATCTGCTATTAACACACTGTCATCTTCGTATCCTAGTAAGTTGTTAAGATTATGTTTGCTTATAATAAATCTTGATTGGTCTTCGAGTTCTTTTAGGATAACCTCGCCTTATAGCTTAAGTAAATCTCAAGAGAAAACGCATCCTTGTCGCACTCCGCTTTCTATTTTTATGTATTCATTAATCACGTTCTCAGGCTGTTTGTTCTCAGTAGAGTTTAGGATTGCTCGAATATATTTCCCGTGTAAATAAAAATTTTCAAATATTTCAAGTAGTACTCCATGTCTTATCCCATCAAATGCGTTTGAGAAAGAAACACAAGTTTCTCATAAAAATAGCATTTCTTGTTCTAGTGTCTTGAACAAAGCCACATTGTCCTTGCTCTATTTCCGGTCTAATTTTGCTACGAGCTCTTTTCATTAAAATCCTAATGGTAAGTTTATTTATGCGGCACAGTGTACTGTTCGTTGGAGTTCACATTCATTTGCATCTGACTTCTTTGTCATCGCTATGAAGACTGATCAGGGGGGAGGTTTTAGATATCCCACCGCTGTCATACATTTATCATTTCGGCAAACTTATCGATCCTGAAATCATGTAAGGTGTCCTGACAGCATCTTTACCTGGTCCCTCTGCTTCATCCCTTCATTTATCATGGCCTGTACAGATCATATTTTAGATTTTAATACTACGAGTCCTTAAAGGCTTTTAAAAATATATATCATAATTAGTTTCTCTTCCCTGTTGTCATGAAGAGCTTTTTTGTCTCATTTCCGGAGTATCTTTTCATTTCGTTATGATCGTTATTTTTATTTATTTTTACTTAAGAGAAAAAATAGTTATTTATGCCTGGTGTCCGTTGCAAAATTGATGAAAACTTTCAATTTAAATTATTCGGACTATTGTTCTCATTTTTGTCGCCATATTTATTACAACGTTCCGGCCGTTGTACGCTCCGGCCTTCTTGCCGAAACGTTGTAATAAATATGGAGGACAATAGTTCGAATAATGTAAATAGTGTACATAATACCTCATCTCAGAAATATAGACAGATACTGAAAACTTTCAAATAGTGAATGTTCTATTCTACATATTGCTGGATCTATAAAAGTTGTAGAAGTTTGATAAAATTCAGTAATTTTAATATGTAGATTATATTTGCTGTGTTAATAAACCAAAAGATGCTACCAGTTATTTTACTCCACCTTAAAGAAAGTCCTTTACTTTGCAGAGATGCATTGTGCAAAAGATTTTATCACTTGTCTCCTTTCTCTGTTTTTGAAATTGGTGTCAAGGCGTCTTCTTCACCATAAGACTCTCAGTACAAAGGGGAGATGCCGACTTACGAAGATGAATGCACGATGCCATGGCTAGTTTTCATTAAAATCTACTAAAAGATTTCTCACATAATTTTGAGGATTATTTATTTACAGAATGTTCGCTCAATACAAGGTCAAAGAGCCAGTCAAGCTAGACGGTTACTGTCCGAGTTTGTTGAATGGGCACAAGAGGAATAAGTAAATGCAGATTATGAGCATATTTAAGATAGATAACGGTTGACCCTCGACATGAAAAGGTTAAGTGAGTAGTGATCAGGGAAGAATCCTCTCCTGAATATGTTCCACAAAGTAGCAGTTCGAATGGAACTTGCTTTTTACTAACTGAATGTGAAAGGAATGGGAATGACATAGCAGGTCTTAGCTATAAAAGACTGAACTGGTGGAACTAAGGAATGTATCTCGTTTGAACATTTGCCAACGTGGGAAAGGGGATGTAAAGTTGAAAATAATTCATCCCCGACCCCACAAGGTCGCATAAACGCTTTTGAATTCTGTCAAGGCTGATAAGTGAAGATTGGGAAACTTCAGCCAAGATAAGACAACAATATTCCAGTTTTAGCCTGATCTGAAGTAAAATGTAGTTTGCAGGTGGAGACAGGTACATTTTGGTGCGGTAGAAAGAGCCGGACATCTTTAGCGACGAGTTCCACTTGAGGTCTGGAGTGAACTGGAGTCCCAATAGAGATTTGGTTTAATTTGGTTTCAGATGATCTGTTAGAGCGAGGGTCAGAGCAAAGATCAGTTGCCAGGCTCTGATCATCTCGATTTTTGGGAGGTACACTTATGCACTGTGGTATCATCTGCATAGATATTTATTAATGTTCTTAATAATCTGCCTATGGAGATTCTAACAAGGCAGAAAGAGAATAGGTAGCAGAAAGGAGATGCTTTCATGTGAGTTAGAGGAGTGGCCATAAATTATGACCTTCATAGATCTACTCGATAGAAAGGGCTTGATAAACAAGAGACGTCATAGCTCGATAGTTTGTGTAGCAAACCTGTGACACATTGTTAAAAGCCTTTGTTATATTGATCTATGTGATCGCTCTTACGATGAATTATCTCAATGCTTTTAAGGAATGAACATTCGTTGATGACCCTGAGAAAAATGACCGCCCTCACCCCCATGACTAGTTTACAGGATTGCTTCATAAGTCGTTCTATGAAATAAAATACTTTTGATTGCGGTCAGTTGATGACGTGGAGATTGCAAATTTTATAAATCAGCACTGACTAATCATTGTATCTCACAATGAATCTCGCATTTAGGCTAAAGTTAAAGATTTTGAAAATATTTCCTTAAATGAAGCCTCCTGAAGGAGCGAAAAAAAAAAAAGAACAGCAGTTTCAAATCTGTAACTTGAGATTTCTCCGAGCCTTAAATTCAGCCCTGCCCACCCACACCCCACTTAACTGTATTAGAAAAATTAAAGTTTGCTAAAATAAATCTATTGTTCAAGAGATTTCTTTCCATCAAATGTCACCTTTTCTCATCTTTAACGAAGATTCAAATTAAAGTTCTCTAAACAAAACACCGTAAATTATTTACATTATTGGGACTATTGTCCTCATCTTTCTTGCCATATTTATCCCAACGTTTCGGCCTTTCAGTATCTGTCTATATTTTTGAGATGAGCTATTATGTACACTATTTACATTATTCGGACTATTGTCCTCATCTTTGCTGCCATATTTATTACGTTTCGGCCGTTGTACGCTCCGGCCTTCTTCAGGTGGTTGGAATATCGAACTGAACCCTCAAGGACACATGGCACAGTGGATAAAGGCGTTATTTAGATCCAGTGACAGGACCCAAAGAGTGTGAGTTCAATACCCGGTTAAAGCAGTGGAGAGCTTTCAGAGGGAAATTAACAGGAGATATAACTGGTAACTGACATCCATTAAACATGGCATGAGGAACTAGAACGTTTTACCCCAGTGAGCGAAATAAAGGGTTCAGTTCGACATTCCAACCACCTGAAGAAAGCCGGAGAGTACAACGACCGAAACATTGTCATAAATATGACCACAAAGATGAGGACAATAGTCCGAATAATGTAAATAATGTACATAATACCTCACTTCAGAAATATAGGCAAAAAAAAATCACCGTAAAATATTTATCGGGTAATGGTTAATGAGTCTGGCTGAGTATTGCGTTCGATCCTCACTGGATACATGATACTTATGGCAATATCGTAAATAACTAAAATACTGCAACTGAGCTGAATACCAACGGAATTTCTATCGTTGATTGAATTTTTGCAAGATTTACTTTGTAAGAAAAGCAAGAGACGCTCTGGTATTAATGAAACGTGTTCCGATTCAGGAAGCTATTGATTGATTGATTGATTATCCTGCATCCTCAACATATGCTACCACATAAAATTTAGTTCGAGCAAATCACACAGTAAAAAAAAAAAAAAGACAATAAAATAGTATGCATTCACACAATTAATTTACTTGTTATACAAGCAACGAATTCAGAAATTTCAAACTTTCCGATCTTTGAATTTGATTTGTTAAAAATAAACGCCACAAAAACATTGAAAGGTGAATTAAAATATTCGGAGCGAAAATTAAAAGAATCTTGAAATTAAAAAATAAAATATCGTTCTAAAATGGGAGCCGAAAAACTTCCAGTGACGATTCTATATTTAGCCAATGAGTATTCAACAGAGATATTTCGCAAAGCAGACGGCCATCTTGTTCACAAGAATTGCAGAACATGGAAGAAAAACTTCAAGAAGCTTAAATATTAAATGCATTGTGAAAGGAAATTTGCAGAGAGTGGAAGAATGTGCTAGTCTCTAAAAAAGGACAATGAATCAGTTTAGAATAATGAAGTAAAAGGAAAATGCTATTTAATTAAAAACTATTTTCAGCACCGGACGGAGATGAGTATTTCCTACTGGGGCAGGGTCAACTTTTGAATACACTGTTTGGTTTACTACAGAATCTACGGAAGGCCGGAAACGCTATTAGTCTACTATTTTTTTTTTTTTTAGAAAGTTGTTACCGAAAGGTAAATAAATGAATAAAAAAAAAAATATTTCAAGATATTTCGCCGTGGAGCAATGGTTAGCAGACTATTCTTAAGTTTAGTCTAAAGACAACAACTTTAGTAGAGAGTTTTATTATCACTGGACTCTTCACATATGCGGGTTGTGTTAAACTAAACTTACTAAATAAAATATTTCAACTTATCGCAATATTTAGAATTTGCTTTCCAATTTTTCTTTAAATAGAACCCCCGCAAAAAAAAAAAAACGAAATTATAGAAATTTTGAAAGTTTCGTTAAGTTTAAATTAATCATTGTCTGGCGTTACTTCCCATGGAAAAGTGATTTTGTAAATAAATTTCATCGTTCGAAATTAAAATATATTCTTCTTTCAAAATAAAATGTTTTTAACGCAATATTCAATGCACGAAAACTTTATTTCAAAAGTGTGAATATTTGCAGTGTCATACACACAAACACACATATATAATTGCAGAGAGTTTCCAGACCAGAGAATGATGAAGTTTAAAAAACAAACAAACATTTGGTTGTAAAATGATCCAAGTGTGAAAAGAAATACTACACACTGTCACATTGTGGGTCAGTCACATTGAAGAGAGAATTTAAAATGTTAATGAATTGGTCTGCATTACTAACTTGTTAATTATCGCGTTATGTGAGTTGCCTTCTAAACGGGAAAGATTTTCCTAAAACTACGCAAAATCCACCCTCGCCCCTCAAAAGAAAAGTGAATTTTATTATGGTAATGAGAGTTAATATTATACCACGTGGGGGTAAAACAGATAATAGGTGGGCGATGGACGAAATGTTTAGAGCATAATTATATCCATGATATAACACCGATATTTCACGGAAGGAACGGAATGGCTGAAAGGAAAAAGAATGACAAACATGCTTTGTTCTCAGAAAGACTTTTATACCGCTAAGTCAGAGAAAAGCATAACATACAATATATATTATATATATACACACAACTACAAGCAGCGTAAGAAGAGAGTCTGACGTATAATAATTCTCAACGGGAATTGGATTTGTCGGAGATTCTTCTTTGTTTCTCGATAAGTCACTTTTAGGGTTCCGGATTCGAGCGGACCCGATTTATCTGTTATGCCCCTATCGAGGACACACTCCGCAAACGGGAAAACGGCGAGTTTTTGGGTTTTCCAAAATTGAGGACTGCGAGCTGGAGATATTTTCTATATCAGGTGGAGATAGATTTCCATAGGCTCTTAAGCTGCACCAGGTGGCAGATGGCTAAGGGAGGTATATTTAGTATAAAAAACAACATCTGCTCGGTTTATCTCCTGGAAGCTGACTAACTGATTACTTTTGTCACACTATGAAGTGATGTCATTAAGTGGCCGTCACGTGAATCACGTGACTTCATCTCGACCAAAGGGAGATAATCGATTTTTTGCTATTTCATACATTCATTATGTCGAGTCAACCATAATTTTAATAAAAAATAATTGACTACAACGACTTATGAACCTGCAGATAAAAAAAAAAAAGAAAAAAAAAGAAGATATTTCGCTTCTCCATTTTTCAAAAGTTACATGTAAAAAGTTTTACAAAAACTGAAAATTGAAAACGCAGTTGAAATTCAAAAATCCATTTTATTGATAAAGCACACAAAAATAAAGTCACTTAATAAAATATTTGATTCAAATATATAAAGTGGATTAATTAGTTTTAGTCGGCGATAGCATACAAAACAATCTGACGGTATCGATCACCAATCAATTCATGCACACTCACCCCAAGATCGAAGCGAGTAAAAAAGAAATTCCATGCGAGGATCTGAAAGTTAGGCCTCATACCACTTCATGCACAATCACGTAAAGATGGAAGTGAAGAAAAAAAAAAGTAATGGCAACAAGGATGTTAATGAAAAAAATCCATGAAGGGATCGGAATGCAGGATGTCATGCCTCTTCATTTCGTCAAATCGACGAAAGATGAGGATTTCGACTACAGAGGGTTGAGAGGAAGAGAGAGAATATAAGGGAGATCAGCCTATGAAGATGCAGCATTTAAACAAAATGGTCGAATTGGACTGGATATTAGTTGTTGAAAAGTGAGTCACAGAGAAAAAAAAAAATGATTTCCCGATATTATTTTTTTTTAAATTCTATGATTACGGAAAGTGAAACTGTGCAATTAGGAAACGTATTTAATAATTGTGCGATTAGCCATTTTACTGGTGAGGAATGTCGTGCATGCAACACTTATGCAGGGGGTGGCTGTGGTGGTGGTGATGGTAGTAAAGATGTCTGCATCAGTATTCAGTTCTTAGCTAATGGCCTGTCTGTGGCCAAGCTTTCTTTGAAGTGTCGCTCCATTTCAGCCAGGTCCTTCTGCATGGTGAGCATTTGTTGTTCCAAAATCCGTAGGTCGTCATTGCCAGTTGAGGGGCCATGGGAAGCTGCAGGAAAGGTCGGCATCTGACTGAATATTCCATCAACATATTCACCCATTTTGTCGGGGCCCCACATAGGAATAGGGGCATCGCCGGGGGGGAAGGGTCCAGTTGGAAACTGAGCCGATGTATTACTGCCCTAGAATGGTACCAACAAACAGATTATTGCTATAAAACAGAGGACAAAAGGAAATATCTACAATAATTCGTCGTTAGAATCAAAAGATGCATTTTCGAAGAGAAAAAGGAAAAAAAATCTGATTCGAGTAAAAAATAATATTTCATTTTTGTAATTTTTTGACAAAAGAAAATGCTTTTCGAGTATTTAATTTTTTAGAATGTTTTCTTTGAGGTGACACACATACACACACACACATTTTAGTCGATCTAATCGCATGTATTTTACGCCCAAATATGTCATCATTATATATGTTTGGCGGAGGGAGACTCAGTAGCGGCGAGAGGGTTGGGGACAGCGGGAACAAATGTGCCAGGCCTCCAAACCCGAGGGGTTTCAAGAAAATACCTTTAGGGGTCTAAGGGGGTGGGGCCTGTTTACAAAAAGTAGAGAGCAAAATTACAAATTGGTATTTTATTGAAAAAAAAAAAAATAAAAAAAAAATACGAAAACTAAAACCAGTTCCAAAGCAGCGAGGAGTTCCTCAAAGTCTCGTGCCAAATCACACAATCGATCTCAAGGGTTGCCAAGTTGCTAAGGCGGTCTTGAAGCATTGTTGTGAGTTGATAGTTTTATTTTTTTTTTATCCGTTTTAAAAGTGTTTAAAAGAGCGCTCTGCAGATGCAGTTGTGGCAGGACTGACGCAGAAGAGAAACGAAAATATTAGGGAAAATTCCCGATAAACCCTTTTCCCACCCGGGAGGGGGGGTGTTAAAATAATCTGATTGCCGGTCTTCGGAAATTATCTCCCCGGCACTGGGAAGACAAGCGTTTCCTATATTAAGGACTGGAGAATTCTACACCAAAATAAATCGAATTTAAATAACTGAAAAAAAAAAAAAAAAAAAAAAAAAAAAAAACGGAGGCGATAAAGCATCAACTTGTCATGATGGAAAATTTTTGTGGTTTGAACAGAAGAAACTTTTACTAGAGTAAAAAATAGGCAGTAGTAGTAGTAGTAGTAGTTATCATCAAATCACACTATTCAGTTTTCGCTCCTCTTGTTTGCAATGTTAGACAAAGAAAAATATATACGTGCCAAATTTTTTGTCGTTAATTACCAAACTAAACGCTGGTCAATAATCACAATAACAGAGTACTCACTTTGGATCGAATTACTCCAATTAACAAACCCTAGGAAATCAAATAGCCTTTGTTCAATTAAGAAACAGATTAAAGTTTGTAATTGTGTTTCAATAAAACTTTTACTGGAATTGACATAACTAGAACAGTATTTTTTATCTAATGCTTATTTTTTTTCTGTTGTGTTAGTAACACAAAAAGATAAAGAAAATATGTATGGAAAAGCGATTACAAATGCTTGAATGTATGGATATAAAAAGAAGTAAATAAAGTTTCAGACTTCATCATGTAACACGTACAATGTGTCAAAACTTCCATTTGTTCTGATGATTACGTGGATAATAACGCAGGAAATTTTGGTGGTAAATTATCTCAAATGTATTTCATCGTCATCTGCATTTGAATCCAGCTTAGATCGACAAGGACTTTTTGTAGCCCACAGATTCCCTTGTCAACAGCCAAAATGTCCTTGAAACAAGGGAAATAAATCTTACTTATTATAAAACGCGGATTGTGTGTGTGTGTGTGTGTGTGTGTGTGTGTGTGTGTACGTTTATATATTGGATCGGACTTCCTACATTTTTCAACCGATTTCAACAAAACTTCACAAGACTACGTAAAATTACCTTGCGGTGGTTCTGACAGCGCCAAAAATTGGAAAAACAATGGTTTTTGTATGAAATCAATTTGAAAACACGATTAAGAGGCATTAATGAAAGGGGGACAACTCATATCTAGTTATACTTATTAATATCGAGTTATCGAGTTATACTTATTATAAAACCCAGATTGGTTGTTTGTGTGTGTGTTCGTTTATATATGGGGTCGGATTTCCTACATTTTTCAACCGATTTCAACAAAACTTCACTTTTTTTTGACAGTGTTTCTTATTGTCTTGCACACTATTTTCTTTATTTTTACATTCAGAATGCTTAAAAAATTCCATTTACAAGACAATTGTTTATAATAAAATTCTATTCAATCGGTAGACTCATAACGATTGAAAACAATGTTTTTGTTTGAGTTTGACCAATTCGTAAAAAAAAAAAAAAAAAAAAACTAATTAAGACATGCGTGTCCGTCAACCTTAAACAATCTTTGTCAATTTTTATTTTTCAGTCTTTATGATGGTCGATACTTGATCTATCTCTTACTGTTACATCCCCGGGCTCTACTGCTAGTCAAATCATCGGATACGAAATCTTGTTTAAATTGCTGATTAGCTCTTGTTTAAGTTGATTTTGATAGTCTTTCACCTTTGTACCCTGTGTATTAGACCTACTTTTTTCTATTACATTTAGAAACACTAAATTCCCCTGGTGATTGTGAGATTATATGTTTATGATAGCTACACATTCTTCTAGGTCAGTCTTATATTTGTTTATGAAACAGGATATCTTATGCCTAGCAACCGGGCGTAACCGAGGACAAGATGACATTAGAATCGAATCAGTCACCCTCAACGTGTTCAAAATGAACGTCAACACTTGCTGCAAATTAACTTCGCGCAGACGTGTCTATTGTTATTATTACACGTAGCTTTTCTACATCGTAAAAAAAAAAAAAAAAAAAAAAATAATAATTCTTAACTTTCAGATACAACATGCGGTGAATATTTAAAGAAAGACATTTGCCCCAAAATAACATTTGCTTTATTACTACACAAAATGTAAATTTAAGTTAAACGAGCATTTCAACTAGGTCATTATGACTCCTGCTTGTGTAAACGAGGCAGATAATTGCTGATTTAGCTGAAGTAACTTTTGTATCACAGAAGTGTAATATAACTTGTGATTAGTAAAGACTATCGCGCCTATATTTCGGATGCAAATGTCGGCAGCCAGGACGCGTGCCACCCCCCCCACATATACTGTCACAATTGTGTAGGGAATCTTCGTAATCTTTTGCTGTATTAATGACTTTAAGAGAATCAACAAATTCTAGCAGCGACTAATACTTCTGCGTAATTCCTTCAGTCATGAAAGGTTTGTCAAAAAAGAAAAAAAACTTCCTGTTCAATATT
Organism: Acanthosepion pharaonis; assembly: GCA_903632075.3. Taxonomy (NCBI): domain Eukaryota; kingdom Metazoa; phylum Mollusca; class Cephalopoda; order Sepiida; family Sepiidae; genus Acanthosepion; species Acanthosepion pharaonis. The sequence goes on from CAHIKZ030001057.1 coordinate 230,596, forward strand.
CGAATATTCTACAAGCTATACGACCAGTAACCCGTGGAAAAGGACTACCCGTTTTAGTTGCAGCAGAATCTTGCTTTCGAGACGGAAAAGAATGAACGTTCTAGACCTGAGTCACCAATGTCACATGAGACAAAGTTTGATACATTTCCCACCTATGAACATTGTCAGGAATTTGAAGTTACTCAAGAATAAGGCAGAGTTATACTAAAGCTGTGGCATTTCTTAGCAGCTGATGTTAGGGTTTCCACTTTCCGTAAATGTTTCAAATATCTTTTGAAACATTTTTCGGACTGCAACAATATCAATCGTCTGACATCGTTTATGATTCATGCGACCGGAGGCTGTTTGTAGATTCATCCAAGACAAGTACACTAAATTATGCAGTTCACATGAAGGAAACAGGATAACATGAAATAGCTTTTGAGCTACATAAATTTGGAGCAATATCAGTAACAGCCCTGCGTTGACTTACAAATTGTTGCTCTTTTGATGGGCCTACAACTTGAATACACAAAGTACTGTTATTTACTTTGTGAATAGAATAGTCATGCGATAAATTTCTGTTACGTCAAGAGGAAGTGGCCACTTAGTTCGGCAATAGAGCCCGAGTAAAACATTTACCATCCACCACTTCTCAAATCCAGCAAGGTTTTGTCATCACCCATTATATATATATATATATATATATATATATATATATATATATATATATATGATGGAGAAGAACTTTATCAAGGCCATAAACAAATCAAAAGGAATACTCGAGATCTCATTACAAAATTTTCCAGATTTAGTGCATTTAAAGTAAAAGGAAGAGGTTTTCAATGTTCTTCACATAGATGAATTCCTAATGGTCAATTTGCCTATGCGACCAAGAGAAAAGGTATGGAAAGCCTTCAGATGAGTCGTAACAAATTATCTTTGGAGGAATAAGTCATACAGCCACAAGTAAATGATAGAAAACATTATCAAGAAATAAATGCATGGGATGTAACATTTCATTCAGAATTAAATTTTTGGGTTCATATCCGGATTACTGAATTGTGGAGTAGTAAGCAAGGAGCATGGGGATTGATTAGTTTCACCAAGATATTGTATTCCCGGAGAAACGTTATCAAGTCAAATGGAATCCATCAATGCTTGCAGGCTACTGTTGGACATTGTCAAGAAATGTACAATACCTTCAAGCAATAAGGTGTGCAGTGATTCAAAAGGCGATTAGCTCTCTTGGGTTGAGATGAACTCATGAGGGTCATGTGACGGCCGTTGGGTGATGTCACGACATTGAGTGACAAAAAGCTGTCAGTTGTAAGTTAGCTGACGGAAGTCAACACGAGCATGGCTGAACCGGCTCGCAATGTTCTCGTTGAGAAATACACATGACTGTTTATCATTTAGAAAATATGCCGTCACCAGAGACACAAAATAAATCCCCCTCGCTCGAATTATAGTCATATAAATATGACCTCGCCACATGACCTCGCAGTTTCCCGTTGGGAAAAAATATGGCTTCTCCAGAAACAATGAAGAATATTAAGGCAGCTCGAATTCCATTTGGGAATTATACCCAGTAAGACCCTGAAGCCCTCACCTAGCGAGCAGATAACTGGTGGGTTAGTACTCTTGGCACTGTAGGGACAACCAAAATGAATTAGGACCCTTGCCACAGATTTAGTCAGCTCCTGCTGCTTCTTGTATACAGGTGTTATAGTTTCTCTGTGTGAGACAAGTTTAAATATTTGTATATAATTTTGTGTATGACTTAGCAGTATAAAAGCATGTTTATCATTACTTTTCTTTCAGCTATTCCGTTTTCTCAGTGTATTAAGGTGTTGCTATATCATGGACATAATAATGCTCATAATAGGGGAAATGAAAATAAGGAATATTCATTTATCACATAGACCCCCATTTGGTTTAGAGTAGATATTGATTAAGGTTAGTGGCACTAATGTACTTTGTTTTCTTTTCTCAGTAAAATATTCCATCGAATCTTGTTTTATTATTTTCTTTTATTTGCATAGCAACTGAAAGATTTTATATGTAAAAGTTTTCGACTTCAGAAAGTAATCCTATTTAATACATGGTTTACAATTGATCAAATTTAACATCAAGTTGGTGCCGGTGTGAGATATTTTATATTAACACCCACCCATTCGCTGTTAAAAATGCCCCCCCCAAAAAAAACAAACAAAAAAAAAAAAAAAACGCATAAATAAATCTTTAGCACATAATGAAAAAAATTGAAATTGGTAATCTCCCTTTTAAGTTTTTAAACTGGTAATTATGTTAACCAAACTGATGTAATGAATATGCATATACCTAGGTTCCCCCTCACAGTAATATGATTGGCTGGTGTCAGCCATAAATACAGACTGATGTGGAGGTACGACGACGTCTATCGGCCTACGCCTATTGCCTACCACTACGACGAGGACCAGTCCATTATGGTTACCTGCTAGAGTGTTCTACTCGGTTACAGTAGTCAATAACCACTTTGCTACTTCGAACAAATATATCCCTTTCCGGGACATATCACAAACAAAAACAGTTTTACAATTGATGACTGAACATTTGTTATGTATCATATAAACATAGAACATAAAATATGAAAACGTCTATATTTTGAAAATAATAAACGAGCAGCAATTTTAATTGGCATATATGAATTCAGCTCGTCAAAATGAATCACAAACAACATTTGAAAGTTTATTGATCATTGATTATCATTGCTCCCATCAAATTTCCCGATTAACTTTAATCATTTCCTGATTAATAAACATTTCGTTAAAGACGGCGAAAAAGTAATGGTTAGGTACTGAATTTTCCAACTTTTGACTTTAAATTTTGTTTTCAAAAATGTCAATTGTTAGAAATTTAAATCACTACTAACAAAATGAGGATATTACCGGTATAATGCTCCCGGATATGCTTTGTTGAACAATATTGACAAGGTGCTTTTGTTAAATTTTTTTATTATATTTTTCTTGTATGCGCGAAGTGTTTTCTTTTCTTGACTCAGTGATTGTCGAAAATGTACAAATGCAACCGAAATTTGACCCACTCAAAGAAAACAAATTCAAATCTTAAACTAGTTAATACCCAATTTGAAGCTTATAAACTAATTAACATTCAACCAAATTTGAAAGATCTAAAAGGCAGAAGGAATTAAAAGCCGCATTTTCCGTATAAAGTACAACTGTATATTAATAAGCAAAAAAGGACAAAACAAAAAGAAAAAAATCCCAATATTGTCAATAGACGAGCTTATAAAGTTAACAGGCTCTTCTAAATAAGCATTATTTCTAAATAAGCATGACTACTACAAGAATGTACAAACCATCATTGACGACCTAAATTAAAATTTACAAAATTAAATCTAAAAAAACCCCCCAAAAAAAACAAAAAAAACCCTCCAATAAAATCATTTCATCACATAATGCTGAAGTAGGAATCCATTTTGATTAACAAAAATCCCGGATGCTACCAACCAGGATAGCGAGATTTATACGGAAATGTAAAAATACTAACCGACACTCACTTTGACCAACGATTTTAACTCTTATTTAGTATCATCAAAACTCGTCAATGATATCATCTACCCACAAAATATAGTATTACATCCACCCATCAATTCCTCCAGATTCTTAACACAAAAACAGCAAACCGAAGCATTTTAGCATCACTCGATGTAGATAATCTGGGACGTTCGTGAATAGGTTATTTGCAACTGTGCCTACGCAGATGACAATTCCCCCCACTCTTCTATGTATCAAACATAATATAATATTCTAAAACTCTATATTTATTCGTTCTCTTCCCCAAAAGGATGATGGTATGCAGAAAAATAAGAGCCTATTCTAAAAATCTACTACATGCATACACAACCGAGTCCTCTTTTATTTATATATATAAAAAAAAACAGCCCTTAATAACATCAAATTATTAACACGGACATAATGTACTGGCCGTGTTTGGGGAATAGGAATATTTCAGTAACATTTATACTGTCTACAATGAGACTTAGATGCCATTTATTGTAACTGCATAACTAAAATCCTTGAAAACAGCTAACAGACCGTCCGAAATCAGACATTCAGGGCAATTTAAACACTCATTAAATCCCGAAAAGTAAACAATTTAAAAAAATCAAAAAATATAAGTACTTTGTCAGTTTTGTTTAATAAAACATGTATTAAAGAGGGGGTGCTACCCAAACATACAACGATATATTTGTGCGTATACTCATGATTTTTTTTTAAGGGTAAGCACAGAGTTTCTTTCCATTAGCAAAACAAATTCAACACAAATTCTCATTTAGTCTACTTCCACGCCATGTAAAAAAAATTAATATGGAAAATAATTCTGTCAGCAACTCATAACTTGATGACAAACATGAAAAAAGTTATTTCAGATTCAAGGCGAAAAGTTCAGAAAATCCGTTTTCATCAGAAAGAAAAATAACAGATAAAATAAAAATGTGCGATTTAAAAAGCGACTCATTTGTAAAAAAAAAAAAAAAAGAGATCATGAAAGACAATTGAAGATGACGAATGATATCTAATTTCAGAAATATAAAAAAAGAATCGATTAATTTTAATTTAATCTATTTTGAACGTCATCATCAATAACTATCCTATCAGTTTCGAATCAGTTACTAATGGAGTCACGTGTGTCTAAAATCCTACTAGTTTCAAAGAGAACTATTCAGCTGCTGAGAAAAACACTCTTTTAGTAATAAAAAAAGAAATAGCTTGACTCCTAAAAATCTCCAACACGATTTGCTTGTAATTTGGCTCCTGTTTCCAATCTTTCACCCAAAGCAAACAAATCTTCAAACTTGCGTTCTTCCAAAGCAAACTCGCTTTAGAGATTTACACTGTAAAGCCAATTATTAAAGCCTAGTCCGGCACAAGGTGAAGTCGAGGAAACGAACAGAGAAAGATGGGGCTCTGCTAGTCTTCTAAGTAGAGAGGACTTTACCACAATCAACAGTTAAAAATTTGCTTTTTTTTCATCTTGTACACCGATCACTAGTGCTGGTTTATATGTATTTATAATTTATCTCAACCCAGAACAGACAGAGATTTGCCGAATTTAGCTTAAGAGAAATCCCAACGAGGATTGACCTCACTAGCAATAGCCAGTTTAGTTTGCTCTGTTAACTCTTTCCACGACAGTTGGCCTTATTGGCTGGTCGGTTATGAGGTCCAAATTATAATTTGGGCTCTCCTTTTTATGAGAAGAGAATTATTACAGCTGAAATATTTCAAAGTTCAGAAGTTTTAGTCAAATTTGATGTTTTTGAGAATATCTTTTTTAAATCATAAATATATGAGCATCAGATTTTCAAATTAATTATCATCGAGATATTTATAAAAAGATAATTTTTATTTGTAAACTAAATTAATGCGTAATTTCAAGCGCTGAAAACTTGATCCTTGATAGGCGCTTGAAATGACGATTTGTGGAAAGGAGAAAATATTGTTTATTTGTGACGATTTCAGAGTTTATGAAGAATAATATAACATTAAAAAAAAAGAGAGAAGGAGAGAGTAAGGAATAAATAGCAAGACGGTAGTGATCATTTATTCCGAGGACATTTTTTCGAGAGAGAATTATTACAAAATCTGCGCCCATTTTCTTACCTTAGTCTGGCATAGGGCCACAATAATGGAGCACTCATAAGGATTGATCTTAAACTACTAGTGGATAATCTGCGTGTGCTAAACAATACTTTATAGGCAGCGTACATAAATTGTTTATGGTGTGTGTGTATGGGGGGGAGGTGAATTCTTTTAACTTTGTTGATAAAGGAAAAAGATCATAACAAAATTAGGGAAAAGACATTCAGAATAAAATTAGTTCATTTCATTTTTATTTTTGGGTAAATGCAAAAAAAAAAAAAAAAAAAAAATCTTCATCTCTCCACTTGTCACTCCTAACAGAAAAAACATCTGTTCTTCTAGTTAAGGAAAAATATCAGTTATTGCCTTCCAAAGAAAAAAAAAAGTTTCCTCTCTATGTTTCTTGATGTCATATCTCTAATAAAGAAAGAGAGCAAATGTAATTCAATACGGCTTTGAAATAAAGTTTTGGCTTCAAGTTCATATAAACGGGTAGAGAAGAAGGAGCGTCAAAACTTCTCGCCGTCCACCTACACAATTCAGAACTTCATCTGACTATGAGTTTGCATTACATTGAGGATTGTCAAATTTTGGTACTGGAATGGTGGGATGTAAGCGACTGACAGCCATAAAAAAAAAATTAATTTATCTAAATGACAATTTCTAATGAATATAAGATAACAAAAAGTAAACCGAAAGTATTTTTGTTTATAAGTCCCGATTCACTTGCCTGCTTGTCCTGAAAAGTCAGCATTCAAAATCCAGACATTTACTTGGGTTCTAACACCGAGCGCCAAAAAATAAACAACTGTTTCAGCCACCAAGCACATCAATACATATAGATTCTTAAAGAGAGTGAATGAATTGATGAAGTAAAAAGAGAAACGAATACGCAAGATTCGATCCAGAAACCTCAAGTGAAAAATTCATTAACAGGGATTTTTTTTCTGCAACTTAATTTACTTAAAAATGTTTTAGCAAACAGATTGAAGAGTTTTCTTTCTTAAACCAAGGATGCATCTTGGCTCCAGAAATGGAGGGGGGAACGATTTGGTTAACGGTTAACCAATTTCTTGACTGGATTAGCAACAACCAAGTCCGTCATTGAAGTAATCGCTATTTTGTTTAAACCACTGGCGTGTGTATTCCCCATATAGTCGTACATATTTTTAAGTTTAAATATGACTAATGAGAATGATATGTAAATTTTTATATATCAAGAACAATATTTGGGTGGGGGGGTATATATGACAAAGTAGAAAAAGTTATGTGACGCGTTTCGTCCTTTAGGACATCATCGGAGTAAATTAGTTACATCGGCGCGATTTCACATAAGGATGAAAACGTCACACGATAACTTCCCCCCCCCCACTTGGTCATACACCCCCCTCCCCGAAAAAACTGGCTAATAAAAGATTTATAAAGAAACTTTTTTTAAATGTCCGTGTTTTGATATTCCGTTTAGGAGAAAATCAATTGAACTGAACCAAAAAAAAAAAAAAAAAAAAAAAAAAAAACGTAGCTGTCTGCTTAAAATGTTTAAATAAAAAAAATGTTGATAATGTTGAATATGGAGACGCGTTGAATAAAAACATTAAAAAAATTCTAGAAGTTTTAAATAATGAAAGAAACTTTAAAAGTTTGACGAGAAACGAAAAAAACAAAAAAAACCCAGAAGTAATCTCAGAAAATTATTAATAGAAAATAATCGGGATCAGCATGCAGATTAGTGGCAAAGAATAACGAAAAAGAAAAAGGCACTTTCCTACCAGAATACAGCGGAAATAATCCTTAGGGAGAAAAAGTTTTCTGATTCTTCCGAGGAGACGATGTTATCCTTACTAGTCAGCCAACGCGCTGTTGCTATTGTGCAATGTGCACGCAGCTGTCACAAAGAACACGTCGTTATCAAGATGGTCGGCGCTGACTAATCACTAGTTGAAGTACATAACAGTTCAACGGCTTAGGATTGAAAAAAAACTGCTGTTACCTCTTCTTATTCATATCTTATTCATTCAATCAAGCGTAGAGAAAATATTTTAACTAGTTTATACAGAAGAAAGGATATGTCGGTCATATTATCTTTTCTGTAATGAATTGTAACTGGGAGAAAAAAACTTTCAGTCATCCAATTCGTGTGTGTGAAAAGGAAAAAAGAAAGAAAAAAAGAATGACGACAACGACCAATGGGATCTGTGCTATTTCTTCAGTTTAAGTTTACGTTAAGAATTAATGCCCTAAAATTCCTATTCACCCTTTTTACAGTAAAATAAAGAATTTCGCATAATATTATTTATGCAAAATATCCGGGACATGGGAAGGCATTGACGTAAGCTGTTTTTTTACGACGGACGCACGCACGCACGCACGCACGCACGCACGCACGCACGCAATTTTTTAATTTTTCAAAAATATAAGGGCGAAAGAAAAAAAAACAAAACAAAAAAAACTATTTTAACTCAATTCCCATTAAATATAAATTCATATTTCAACATACATTTCAAAAATTAAGTTTGAAACAAAACGAAATCGTTTGTTGTTAAAAAAAGTGTAACATTTGGAAAATTTCATTAAATTTTAGAATATCTTAGTTTAACATGTTCAAGGTTTCTACATGTTTTCTCTACTAACCCTCCACCCGCAAAAAAAAAAAAACTTAAAAATTAGAAAAATGTATAAACATTTGCCTTTCAAATTCTTTCTAGAAAATCAAATTGATGTTTTTTTTTGTTAATTTCGAAAAGTAAGTGAAAGTAAAATTAATTCTTGTATAGATTGCATTGATAACAAGTTAGAAAAAGCTCTCCTGCACATGGCAACATATATGAGAAGCAAATCATTAATGAGCACATCAAATTAATTTATTAATCAGTGCAATACGATATGCACTCACAAAAAAAAAAAAAAAAAAGAAGACCAAAAGGATTGGTGAGTTAAAATAGGGGGTGGGGGAGAAAAAAAAAGGACACACGCTCTCAAAAAAACAAACAAAAACACTTGAAAACTTGAAAGAGTTCCACTCCTCTTGGGAGATGGATCCACTTTGACATTTTAGAGAATTCTGGACTCATCTGATCATTTCATTGACCAATCCTCCGATTGTTAAAACAATAAGTGTCGGTGTTGGATATATTTATTTTCAGATGATTGAGTAAACCAAGAAATGTGAATATCAAGTTTGAACAGAAGAGTAGATTTTATTTTATTGGTTTCAAAAGCCAAACGCTTTCTTTTGACAGATGAGACAACAATCGATTCAAACGTGTGTGTGTGAGAGAGAGAGGTGGAGTCATTTGTTTAATCTCTACATTTATTGCGTAAACATACAACAATTGTGGCCAAAATGATTTTCTTAGCGGAGCTTAGATGTGGCACAAGGCCGAAAGTATGGGGCACCCGGGGATGATCGAATTCACTATTCAGTCGTAACTGACATAACGAGACAAGGTTGCTCTAACCATTACACCACGTCGTAGTGTCCGGTCATTTGTTTAAATCTCTGGACATGTTTGAAACTTTATGAAGTCACAATATGCCAGTAACTGAAAATACTTTCCGCTGATAAAGACATTTTGCAGTTACATGTGACAAAAATGATACGACTGTAATGAACTGAGCTTGCATTTCGAAATATTTCCATAGAGTCTATGGGATGGCATAGACACATGTATGTAGCCAGGTAGAAAATCTTAAAGCAGGTTTTATTTACATTCGAACTAATGTCCTCATCTTTGTTGTTATTAGCATAACGTTTCGGTCAATGGACTTCTTCAGGTCCATATCGATCCAGGTAACCTTCCAGAAATTTCGAACTGAACCCTTTATTTAAATAAAGGGTTCAGTTCGAAATTTCTACGGGAGTAGACTGTTCTCATTTCGATGTCATATATCTAGGGGAGATAACTCATCTTATTCTTGCTTGTCCTGTTTCCACTGAGTTCAACTCTATACTAATTCGATCCAAGAATTGAACTCGTAATTACTATGCAGCAATAATAATTAATTAGCAATAAGAAATTAGAAATAATTAATTAAGAAATTAGAAATAATTAATTAGCAAGACAAGATATCTCTAGATGTGAAAAGCGCAACGAGAACAATTTATACCCGTAAATTAAATACAGGGATCAGTTCAAAATTTTTCTGAAGTTTAAATCCAATCCAGTCGATAGACTTCTGGAGAAGGCCAGAAGTAGAGGGGCCATAATTAATCATAATAAAAAAAACAAAGATGAGGACATTTCTCCGAATGCAAATAACTCATAACTCTCCATCCCAGAATTTTTCAGACACAAATAGGTTTTACTGAAGATGATAGATAAGTTATACCTATTAGAATTTTTTTAAAAAGATTATTTGAAATAAATTTTTCATATTGACGGATTAGTTACCGTATCTGATTTTTTTGTTGTACAAGAATTGTCCGTACTACATGTCAGTACTTGGGCACCCTGAGGCGGTGTAATGGTTAGTAAGCTTGTCTCGCTAGCACAATTACGAATGAGTAGTGAGTTCGATCCTCACTGGGTGCCCCATACTTTCAGCCTTGTGCCACATCTAAGCTACGCTTGGAAAATCGCTACTACATGTTAGTACTTTGTAATATTCCGAAATTTCGACTGACTTATTTTGATTCACATATACTACAATGACTAGCTTTATAATAAACAAATTTCGGTACCGCCACATAAAACGCGATACCTAAGGTTTAAAATGAAATTTAAAAAATGAAAAATCTTTCTTGGTGCTTTTATTTTATTTTTAATTTCATTCTAATAGATTAAATTTAATATTTCCAATAAGCAAAATACTTTGGTGTGTGGTGATCACTTACATGTGCCACACCTCCGCTTTCTTTAATGTCATTGGTTCATAAATATATGATACTTATTATATGACAATTTTGCCATCGCACGTAATTTTAAATTTTCTCTAAAATCACGGATTGGTCCATTTCCTGACCAATCGCGTATTTTAGTATCTTTCTATATTTTTGGCGCTAAGCTCGCTGGAGCCTATGCATCGTTATATAAACCCTCTCGCTGTTAGCCAACAGCCAGTAGCAGTTCAATTCTTGGAAAATAAGGCACGGCGCTATATTGACATTTTAATTCTTAATTATTACTCATTCGAGTAATCATACTAATTCTCATTAATATCACTCATGAACATTACATCTTTCTACACTGATAAAACACTGTGGAACTATTCTTTAGCTAAGACTTCAATTGAACTTTGTAGTTAAATAACATTCAATATTGTACTCAACATTAATTAGCTAAATTTACCCTTTTTATTACGGAAAAAGTGAAGCAACTTTCTTTATTATTGTTGATATTTGTATATCATTGTTAATACAATATTTTATTAATGTTCACTGAGCTTGATTATTTTTCTCTCGTGTTTGTTGTGCATTATTCATGTGGGGTGTTGTTTTACAAGAACACAGCCTTCTTTAATCTTGATTATATTCAAGGTAACCCTAGCCAACAATTCTTACAGCACCACTACATTTGGTAACCCCGACGTGTCAACTACATTTGGTAACCCCGACGTACCTACAACTACATTTGGTAACCCCGACATACCTACAACTACATTTGGTAACCCCGACGTGCCAACTACATTTGGTAACCCCGACGTACGTACAACTACATTTGGTAACTCCGACGTTCGTCGTAGGACCATACCTACAACCACATTTGGACGACTCACCGATCTAGTTTATCGAGAGATATTACTTCGCGCTGAAACACCACGTGCTTACTCATAATGGCTGAACAGTCTGCACAAGAGACAGCCGTCGTGCTGACCCTCCCAACTTTTGATATGACTAATGTAAACGTGTGGTTCGCCCAGACTGAGGCCATATTCCAAGCAAAGCATATTCACTCTCAGACTGCGCGTTACGCGTACATAGTCGAGAAGCTGCCACCAGAGATCGCTGCTGACGTGCTAGACCTTTTAGAAGCCGTTCCCGCTCATAACCCCTTTCATATACTAAAGGAAGCCATCATCTACCGTACTGGAAAATCGCATGAGCGCAGGTTGCACGATCTATTTAATACAGCACCACTACAGGTGTATTTCAAAAACTAATTTAAATTGACTGGAAATAATTTCTTTTTTTTGCTAAATTAGCTGATTAGCGCCATTTCAGGCCATCTTTCATCGCAGTGTAATCCTCTTTATTAAAAAATCTCTAAATATAAAATATTTTTTTCTGAAACTTTATTTGAAGAATATTAGTAAATTTAAAGTTTAATTAATCTGATTTGAAACAAATATTATTTATTTAAGTTTAAAATATAGCAGAAATGCATTTTTAACAACGCTGTTTGCTGTTTATTTAAGGTGTCGAGAGCTTGAATGAGAGACAGAAGTTTATCTAATTTTTTCTTATTTGAGTAATATAACGTGGGCACCTTTTTTTTATATTAACTTACATCTATCCAATAATCTTAAAAGTTAAGAAAAGTATTCTTCGTAATTTAATATTTTATTGAATTTTAGGTATTTGGCTTTAAATCTACTACAGAAATCGATATTATTTTCTGATAATGTCGTGTTTGAGCGTCCGTTCATCCAAAAATTGGCATGTTTATACACATACAAAAAAAAAAAAAATTCAAAATCTTTTAAAAAATATTGATGTTTGATGATTTATACTAAGCGTTTTCATTTATGATTAATAAATATAGTTTTGATGTAAAGAATATGCATACATCTGGGTTCCCCCTCACAGTAATATGATTGGCTGGTGTCAGCCATAAATACAGACTGATGTGGAAGCTCAGGACTACGTATCTTGACGACGCCTATGGTCTTCGCCTATTGCCTACCACTATGACGAGGACCAGTCCATTACGGTTTCCTGCTAGATTGTCCTACTCGGTTACAGTAGTCCAAAACAACTTTGCTACTTCGAACAAATATCCCTTTCCGGGACATATAAAGTTTTTACTTAATGACAATATCATCTAAAGAATCAAAATAATGCAAAAATTTAAAAGATTTGAAATTTTATAAATTATTCTAATTAAAATTAAAAAAAATGAAAACAATTCTTGTAAAAATTCATTATTCATCGAAAAAATTTTTGTTCTTAAGACAATGGTGTCCATAATATATTCATAAAAGCCATTAAACGCTTTTCTATTTAAATAATGTCTTAGTTTTATTGCACTTTTTATTTAACGATTCAGAGTAGCTTTTCTGTAACTGTTTTTTTTTGTTTTACAAAAAGAAATTGATAATTTAAATTTCCTAAAGAATTCTACATTTAATATAAACATTAAGCTGGTAAAAATTTAGTTTCTCAAAATTTCTTAAAATTAGATAAGGGTCCGGTAACATGTAAAAAAATATTTTTACCAAGGTTTTATAAAAAAAACGTTTCTAAAATAATTTGATTCATTTGTGAATAAGTCCTGAAAGTTTCATTAAAATCCGACAATCATTTGAGTTTTGCAAGAATTTCCAATTGAATGTGTTTTCACCGCAAAAAAGAGGCTAAAATTTCCTATATTAATCTGTGATTTCTCCCTTCCGACGCAAGAAAAACAAGATTTTTAACCAAAATTTAGAACGTGCTAAAAAGGATTAAAAATATAAATTAATAATTAAAAAATCTTTTGGTATTTCCTCTTAATGATAACATAAAGATTTTGACGATAAATCTTTGTTTTTATCAGATTTGGAGCATTTTTTCATCATAGTATGCGCTTTTGTTCAACGAATTAGTAGAGGTAGCTAATTCAATTCATGGATTAGTTATGTGGGTCACGAAGAGCGTGAAACATGTTTAAACTTGACTCACTGAAAATATTTTAGCTTTTTTCATTTACTTTCTCAAATTTCCTTGTTATCATTACATTACACCTCACCTTACGTCGTCAATTGGTTCCAGAGGTCACGACTTAGGTCGAAGAACGACTTAAGTCGAAATAACCACACTAAAAACGCAAATAAGCACTCCACATTGCATATTACAGTATTTATGATATGTACGTACAGGGTTCTGAATAAAATAATTTATCTGCAACAGTAAACAATCGTCGATAGAGTTGTCCGACTCATTTCAAAAGATCGAGCAATCTATATAATCTATTCATCTTTTTCATGGCGTTTTATCATAGTCCAGCGTTATAGCATAGCTCTTAGTATTTGCACTAGGAATTTTCTTAGGAGCCATTGGGGAAAAATATCAAGTCACAAATGAATGAGAATGAGAGAGTGGGCGATAAGCAGACGTATACCGTGCGCATGCCTAAACTAAACTGGATTTCAATTTCGCGGGAATCACGAGTGGCGCTGACAACGACGCGAAACGGTAGATATTGGAACTACTGTGGAAAACGCCAATATTGAACTGTTAAAGACCGCTAAATAAGACGACAGCACAGATGTTTTCCTTCTCTAGTATTTATGATGATTATATTAACATTTATTGTAAATGTACGTCTTTTAATACGATTTTATATACTTTTATTCTTATTTATTGTACACTAACATGATTTTATGTGCTTTTAACGTTTTTCTAATGATATTACGATTTCATTATTTGTGACGGACAGACGTAATAAAGTCGAATAAAACGACTTAAACTTGATTTTAATTTTTCCATATATTTGACAAAGGACGTATAATCGAGAACGATTTAACTCGAAACGATGTAACCCGAGGTATATCTGTAATAAGTCAATTTCACTTTTTAAACATTCTTATTAATTGATGTTTGCTTAGCAAGGTAACCCATGATTTAAATGTATATACATTTTTGGTAAGAGCCAGTTAATGTTTCATCCTAGTTTTACCATATCTATAAAAGAATTTCTGGTTCTTTGTTCGTCACGCATGCGCCTATGTAATGTGTGTGCGTGTATATCTGGATTGTGCATCAGTGACTTTCATGTGCTTGTGTTATCTAACACACACACACACACACACACACACACACACACACACACACACACACAATTTGACCGAGTTTGAAATAAGACATTGGAATAATTACGTTCCTCTCCCACTTAGTGTGGATAACCCGTATCCACGCTTGAGCAATAAAATCATAGCAAAAGAAAGAAAAGAAAACTTCCTGCATGTGAACTCGTCTGTATGGCTGTGAAATAAAATAAAAATATTTTATTTCTTTTGCATATATTCAGAGCTCTAGTATCTATCGATAATTATTTCAATCTATTTATGTCTATCTATATTAGTATATTTAATTTATATCTATCATCTCATATCAATATCAGTACATTGTAGGTATCTCCACAGACTTGCCAAAAATGATAAAAGCATCATGAAAAATGCGCCAGACTTAATAAAAACAAAGTTTTATCCACAAAATATTTATGATATTAGTAAGAAGAAAGACCAAAGTATTTTTTGATTATTCAATCTTTTTTATTCTTTTTAGAACGCTAGAAATTTTGGTTAAAAATTTTATTTTAGGTCAAAGATTAATATATGAAATTATACGGTCTTTTTTGAGCTGAAAAAACACATTGATTTGGAAATTCTTGCAAAAATCAAATAATTGTCGGATTTTAATGAAACTTTCAGAACTTATTCACAAAAATGAATGAAATTATTTTAGAACTCTTTCCTTTTTAGAAATTCATCTGTTACCCCCCCATTATTTAATTATTGAAATTTCAAGAAATTAATTTTTGTACGGTTTATTGTTTATATCAGTTGTAGGTAGAAGTCCTGGGAAAATTCAAATCATCATTGTTTTTGTAAAACAGGACCCCCAGGTACCGAAAATCTGCTCTGAATCTTAAAATAATAAAAAAAAAAAATGAAATAAAACTAAGACATTAT
The DNA here is from genome assembly GCA_903632075.3 of Acanthosepion pharaonis. NCBI lineage: Eukaryota > Metazoa > Mollusca > Cephalopoda > Sepiida > Sepiidae > Acanthosepion > Acanthosepion pharaonis. The sequence goes on from CAHIKZ030001057.1 coordinate 246,054, forward strand.
TTAATTAGAAAAGCTTTTGTGAGTCAAATATTTGCAGTATTGATGCATTTATATTATCTTAAGAAAATTTTTTATTGATGAATAATGAATTTTTACAAGAATTGTTTTCATTTTTATTTAATTCTAATTGTGATAATTTATAAAGTTTTAAATTTTGTAGAATTCTGTCTTTACAGAGCTTAGATGATATTGTCATTAAGTAAAAACTATATTTACGAATGATGACGGATGGCTAAAAATGGTGCTAAAATCAGCGATTTTAGCAATTTCAAAACGAAAGATCTCTCCAGTCAATTTAAATTAGTCTTGAAATACAGAAAAGGTATTTTGATTATTGGAAATATTAAATTTAATCCATTAGCTTGAAATTAATACTAAAATAAAAGTTTCAAGAAAGATTTTTCATTTAAAAAAATAATTTTAGGCATCAGGTATCGCGCGTCTGTAGCGGTATATCTCTCTCTCTCTCTCTCTCTCTCTCTCTCTCTCTCTCTATATATATATATATATATATATATATATATATATGTGTGTGTATGTATGTGTACACATAGATATGTATATATGCATGTATGTATTATATGATATGAGAAAGATGGAAAGGGAAGAGTACTATAAATGAAATATCTTTTGTATAGTGACGGTTTGCAGATTATTATGCTATAGTTCGGGAGTTAGATCCTCACCGAAATCTACCCCAAAGTGACGTTGTATCAGTCTAGACTAAACTTTGCAAAAATTATATATCTCAAATATATATTCTATACACTATTTGGGGAATAACAGATTTAGGCTTTTGCCGCTTGTACAAACATGAGGAGACAATGAAGAATGTTTTAAGCAAAGAAAGCTGAGTCACCGAAATATTTTGCTGAAACATCGTGACTAAAGCAACAGTTTATGATGAAGATATACATGGGTATTTTGGATTTTACATGACCACAGTAGGTCGAGTCATATATTTTTACAATTTAGATAAGGAAATTGAAATCATTTAACCTGAATCTTGAAAAAATCAATTTTACCTGAGACAGATGCATCTGTTCTAGCCCGGATAAAAGTCAGAATTTTGAATGCTGATTTTAAGATTGGCGCAGCACAATCTTCCTAATTGTCAATACTAGAATCAGTCAAGTTAAGTAAATCATGCAGCGACCTGGGCAGATTTTGAATACTAATCTTTTGTAATAATTCTTCCTGGACATTTTGCGTTTTTTATTGGTTATAGAGTATTGGAGTGGCATTTCGGACGCTATGAGGTTCTGTCTTCAATATTAGGTTAATAATATTTGATAATTTAGTGAGAGATATACAGAATAAATCAACCCACCCGGCCAATCGTATTTGAAAGATTTAATTTAGTCAACTATTCACGTGGACTGTTCATCTGGACTATTCAAGTGGACTATTCATCTGGACTAGTCATACGGGCTATTCACGTGGACTGTTCATCTGGATTATTCAAGTGGACTATTCACGTGGACTATTCACGTGGACTATTCACGTGGACTATTCATGCGGACTATTCACGTGGACTATTCATCTGACCTATTCAAGTGGACTATTCACGTTGACTATTCACGTTGATGATTCAGGTGGACTATTGTAAGGAAGGGAGATTTGAAAATGTCTTTTAACATAGTTGATTAATTAATTATTGGTACAAATTAGATTTGATAACCTATCGATATTAATGTAATGGTCATAGTGTTTAAAGAAGTTTTTCAAAATAAACTATCAATCAGTCAATAATCACTGATCGTAAAACTAAGAATTTTCTAGTATGAAACTCATTTCATGAAAAAAGTGATTCTTGCCCAAAGGTGACTGGCTGCTATACGAGGCTGAAGCGAGCGCAAATAGTAGATAATAGAAAGAAAGGTTGGATGAGGTGATATATTGAAGTTCTAGCTCGGGAATAAAACGAAAATATGACATACTGGGAAAACATTACTTGAAGAGCGGATCGAGTTTAATGACTAAAAATCAATCAATCAATAAATGACAAAAACCCCAGAAAAACAAGAATGACTGAAACGAAGCAATTCTTTGTACCTACCTTTGGATTACCCATGAAATCTTCGTTGTCCAATTTAATTCTTCCGAATTCTTTTGGAATCTGCAATAAATAAAATTTTTTTCTTAAATGAAAAACAATCACCAAGTTGAAATCAACTTGAAGATTAAAAGTAAATGTGCAGCAAATTTTAAGCGATTGCAAACAACTGACAATAAATTTGAGTTGTAAATTAGTTAATGACATTTTCGAGTTTTGAACTTTACAAAATGAGCCACGTTAACTACCATACGACAACTTAACTATTTTTGCATCGCAATTATCGTGAATTGTGCAAATACAAGAATTTCACTGGTTGCAAAAGTCTGACTTGTTAATCAACAACACAAAACCATTCATGGACCCAAGGAACTGTCAATGATAAAAATAACCGAACTGAACTTTATCGTCTTTTGATTGTTTTATGAAGCAGAGTACTCACTAAAATAGACGTTGTCAGGTCGACAGATGGTAGTTCCACTTGCATACACTGTAGCATACTGTTTTTATAGCAGCACCACCTTTACATACAAAATGAATCAAAATGGCCTTATGCCTTTTGTTGATCTTTTGACTTGTAATTATTCTTGGGAATCTAAACTGTCTTTCTTGAGGTGTATCTTGGTTTCTTAACGGGGATCTAGGTCAGAGTTTATTTTTCTCTTCCGAGTCTTCGTCAGATTCCTGATCATTAACATCCATAGATTGTTAAGTTTCATTACTAGATTATTTAGTCCTTTCCTCCCCTTCATGTCCCTCACCTTCAGATTCTTCATCCATTTCTATATCCTCGGGTTTCATTCTGCTCCTGAATTGATCCTCATGGGCCAGTATATTTTGTCCATTTTTCCGTTAGTATTTCTGTGCTGTGCCTTTTCTGTACTACAAAGCTCGCCTTCTCTATATTAGATTCTTTTTATACCATACACTTTCACTTGTTGAAAATGACATTGTTATGGGAGCTCTAATCTGTCTACCCATTAATGCGGAGGGACTTTGTAGTCTGCTGGCATTTGGAATTATCCTATAGCTTAACGGGTAATCTTGGTAAATAACTCTCTATATTATCATTAGATGGAGGAAATGATTTTAGTCCCATTTTCACAGTCTGCGCCATTCTTTCTGTGATTCCATTCGATTGTAGATGGTAGGGTGGTATTTTATACAAGACTCATACAATACGCTTTAGCCTCGAGCACAAACTTTCCTCGCAAAATTCTGGCGCGTTATCTGAAACCAAAGTATTAGGCACCCCATTTCTTGAAAATATTGCTTTTAATATTTGTTTTACAGTGATGACTTTTCTGTGATCAACTTTAAACTTTAATTACTTCAGGCCACCATGAAAATGAGTCCACTAAAATTAAAAATAGCCCCATGAACTTCTTTTAAAAAATTCCTCTGTACTGTAAGCAACTATGCCTATATCGTCTTTATATATGATTATATTCTTTGCTCCCTCCGATAGAACTTTTTTCAATTGCCTTTTGAATAATATGGCTTGAAGTCTTACCTCTAAACGGAAGGCGAGTTCATCTGAGTAAGTCTATCGGAGTATTAATTGCAATGACTTCGTTAATTTTTTCATCAATTTCTATTTGGTTATATGCCGATTTCAGGTCAATCTCGGCAAAGTATTTAATTCCTGCTAATTTATGACTTGCCGTTTCTATGTTAGATAAAGGGAATGAATCAGAACATATCTGATGATTCACACCTCCTTTGTATTCCCCGCATATCCTCAAATCGCCATTGGGCTTTCGTATCGCAACAATTGGTGAAGCCCAACTTCTACCACCTTGGCTAACTTTCTCCAATATCCCTTGTTCTACTGTTTTCTTTAGTTTTGCAACTACCATGATTAGAATGTGAATAGGTATTTTTCGAGATTCAAAATAGATCGTGTGACTACTTACTTTTTTAGACAAATACTTGCTTTATATCCTTTTAATAGTCCTATGTCAGGTTCTTCTGACTTTATACAGTTTATTAATCTCGCCGTATGCACATATAAAAAGTTTATTCCCAGGAGTTCATGATTTTTTGTGCATTCTACAACAGTGATAGGAATAATCTCAAAGCAGTTTTTTGCCTCGAAATTTTCTTCAAAGGAGTCTAGAGTTTTGATGACAAATCCATCAAATTCTTTCAAATTAAGATTATCTTTTCTTAATTTGGGTTTACGTATTTTTTCCTAGAAATTCCTTGGGATAAAGGTAATATCTCTCTGCGTGTCAGCCTGCATGGGAAAAGTTATGCCATTCAATTTTACTGTCTCTCTACTTTTTTGAGGTGTTCTTATCGAATATACACCTTTATTTTCAGTATGAGGGTTTATGTTTTTTACCCTTTCTATTCTTTTTTAGTATCTGCACACAGATTGGAAATGGCCTTTTCTTTTACAGTTTAAACATAATTTACTTAGGGCTGGACATTTGTTTCCGATTCTTTCGTGTTCTTTGTCGCATTTTAGGATTTTAGTTGTGTAGTAGGCTTCCACATTGTTTTTGAATTATTAAATTAATTAATTCTAATTGTTGTAAGAATTCTACACTGCTTCTAAATTCATATCATTTGTTTGTAGCCGTTCTGGGATCTTATGTTTGTAAGTAACGTCATACATATCTTCAATTAGTCTTAGAAGGATCAATTCGTCTTCTCTCGAAACCAGTTTTTCAAATTCGCAATATCTTGATGCTTCTTCCAAACTGTGTAAAAATTGCATTACGTTTTCATTTGGGTTCTGTCTATTTTCCAGAATTTTTTTTCTTTTTGCAATAACCAGCATTTTTTTGTATCTGTCTATATTTCTGAGATGAGGTATGATGTACACTATTTACAAGGACACATGGCACAGTGGATAAAGGCGTTGGTTAGATCCAGTGACAAAATCCAAAGAGTGTGAGTTCAATACCCGGTTAAGGTAGTGGAGAACTTGGAGAGGGGAATTAACAGGAGATAATTGATAACTGACATCCATTAATCATGGCACGTGGAACTAGAACAGTCTACCCCAGCGAGCAAAATAAAGGGTTCAGTTCGACATTCCAACCACCTGAAGAAGGCCGGAGCGTACAAAGGCCGAAACGCTGTAATAAATATGGTTACAAAGATGAGGACAATATTCCGAATAATGTAAATAGTGCAGCATTTTTTGGTCGCATGTTTCTTTTTATAATGGTTGAAAATTAAGTATTCCAGTATTTTATGGTTTCACATCCTGCCGAAGCCCAAAATAAACCAGTAATTTCATTTCCTCTTCGAAGGCTTTCTTGGCTTTCAGTTTCTTTATCGTAGCCAACGCTACTAAACATCTAATCAACGTTTCTATGTGCTCCAGTTCATTCAACGCGGTTAGGGGTCCTATCGGTGACGCCATATTGTTATGAAGTACAGTACTCTCTGGAATAAACGTTGTTAAATCAACATATGGTAGCTCGACTTATAGGAGTACCCCCTTTACACACAATACTACAAAGTGTTATTAAAAAGTGAAAATAAAGGTTTCCATTTCCTATTTGTTTTAAGCTACGTGTGAAAGATATCTTTTCAGATTTTGAAAATATGATATTTCAAAATCTGCTTTGATTATAATATTTTCAATGAATAAACGTGAAAAAAATAAAATAAATATAAAAAAAATACTACAATGAATTGTTTTGTTGAGATTGTATTAACGATGAACTTTTCTCAATGTACGGATGCCCAGTCACGTTATCATAGCGTTTTTGGAATAAACAGAGCATAAATAATTTCTCCATAACCCTCCTACGAGGTATCAAGTTGGGTAAAAGGTGAAGAGACAGACAAATCAAGAAATAGTTTGACAACGTCACTGAGTAGACAGAAAACTCATTCATAGACACACAGACATTGGCACGCAACAGAGACATGTGGAGTGAACTGTGACCCTACGACCATACTCAGTCATGGGGTTGCTGATGATAACGATGTGAAGAACATAAAAAAACTTCTTTGGGATTAATAGTCATGTCTATCTCTCTCACCGACAACATTTCAGGCCAAGCTCAATGCATATAAGTTTGGAATGCTGTTTTACAAGGTAGAAAAGCTATCTCTACTCAAAGGATCGGTGTGGCACAATCTTCTGACACATGATCCCCTCTCTCCTTGTGTTAGACAAGTGGTTCCCAAACGGTGTGGCGTGTCTCATAAGTGTGACAGAAGAGGATAGCAGGTGAGGCGGAATTATTGAAAGACAATCAAAGACTTAGAAACAGTTTCAAAAAATTCATATGCCAAGACAAATATTATTCCAGAATTCAAAATATTATTATGCATTGCTTCCAGTATAAATAGTTACAAATAATTATTGACCGATTTTATCATTGTGATATTTTTGCATTATATCAAGTATTAAGAATATAGTAACTAGGCTCTACAAATTGGAGGAGAGAGTTATACGCAGTTATCTCCCTTTAGCGCTCTCTGTGTTGTTTTTTTTAATTTTTAAATGTACTTTTTATCACATAAAATTTGGTGAGGTGCGATCAAATGTTCATTCTGAAAGTGCGGCTCAGAGAAAATTGCCCTTCTTTTGAATCCTTATGCCAGACTCAGTTAATCTTTGATTTTCTTAGTTACTAAACTAGTTGGAAAGAAACAACTACCTTATTTTTCACTAGGCGAGAAGAGTAGGTAAAAAAAAGTTAAAATTTCGAATGCTGATTTTCAAATCAACTTTCGTTTAGAATATCGGCGCAACATAATCCTCCGACCCCAATTTCCTTTCCTTGTCCGTTGTGCCATACTGTGTAAAACTTAGTGAATATGTATTCAGATGCAGATTTGGTTAAAGCGACTTGGGGAAAATATAAAAGTACAAATATATGGTAGCGAAAACACATTACCTCTCGTTTTATGGATCATTTTTTTTTATGTGGCAGAAATTTGGTAAAATGCTTTCAAGCAGAGAGTTTTGCAAATAGCCAAAAAATAGCTTAGAAGAACGGCATGATCGAACAGATGAAAACTTTGCTCGTATTCCCTTACTAATTGACTTTTTGTCGAGATGAATATCAAAAGGACAAGAAACATAAGCTCGATTATAACGCAAAGCTTGTATTTATATTGCTGTAATTACTTCGCTATTAATTATTAATTATTTCACTTGTTTTCAGGGCCGGTGCAAGGGTGTTGTGACCCTCGAACCTATAATATAACACACCCCAAATCTATGATAGCCCCCACCTCCACTACATCTCAATTTTCATAAGATAGTATACATAAAAAATACAAACATTTTGTAACATAATTATTTTAAAACATTTTTATGTGTTATGGGGTCCTCCCCTTTTTCATATGTGGACTCGACTAAAGTGTTACTTGGACTGCTGCCGTTAAATACCCAAAGTTAGACAGCCAGTCAGAATACAGAGAGGAGATAGAGATAGTAAGAAGACTGAGATTGTGATTGAGTTGGAGGTAGAGTAATAGTGTGAGGTAACCGCAGTTACAAGCACGCCAGACTCTAAGGAAGTCCTACTTCGAGACTGTATATATCTATATATTATTGCTACTAATCGCGTTCCTGGATTTACTAACAGTATTACCCTTTTTGTATTATTGTGTAAAAATACATTTAATTTCTTATCTTTAATTCTTGCGTTTGTTATTCATTGGAGACCGATTTTCATCTCGGAATTCACAACATTATGTTTATAGATTCTTTTTATAGTTACAAATATTTAAGTAAATGCTATGTTTATAATAAACAATATTAAACATTTACCGGCTTAGCATCCTCCGTTCAGAGGTTTCGGGTGGGGTATGTACCGGTCTTGCTTGCCTCACTCATACGCATGATGAAAAGAGACGAATGTAGGGCGATATATTTCTTTGTCTTAAATATAAATATCTAAGAACTCACATAAAGGCAATTATACATACAGTATTAATTTTTTATGATAAGGTTTTAATACCCAAGGAAATAATATCTGTCATATAATGGTCCCTATAGGTGTCAATATGTCAACAGCATATAGTTTAAGTAATTCAAATACACAACAAAAAAATTGCTAACGAATATTTTTTTTTGTCATTTCTCATTTAGTTGTCAACGAAGGATGAAGTAAATGCATTGTTAAAATGGCATCGCATGCTTCCGTGGTAAGGAATGTAGGATCGAGTCTTGTTAGAATCTATTCCTTATTTGGAATGCTTGTAATTTACTTTGGAAGCCGAAGAACTCACTGGCTGAAAAAGTTATGATGAGAATCACACAACGTTCTACAAAGAAAAGATGTCGCTTTATATTTTTGAGCAGCATCTAAAAAAAATTATCTTAGGATGTATAGACCGTCTTTGTAATATGTTTACAATAATGCACTTAAAATATCATCTTTCCATGTCAACCAACTTTCTTGGTTTTGTTACATTATCAAATTTCAACAAAAACTAAAAGGAGATTGACTGAATAAAGAAAGATTGAATGATTAATCTGTTTGACGGCTTCAGATCACCGGATTCCCTGAGTATATATGAGTTTTTTTGTTTTTTTTAAATTGGCAAATATAGAAACAAAAGACATCAAAATTAGTTAACAAAGTCAGCGAAGAAAACTGTCTGTTTGTCGCCTCTAGAATTTGAAAAAAAAAGATAGGCATAACTAATTCACATGAAATCATAAAATTTCTAGTACCAGTTAAACTGTAGAATTGCGAAATTCCTGTAGAATCATATCGTGTCTGTAGAAATGGCATGTGCTGGAATCTGTCACAATTCGATCTCTAACTACAAAATAACCAAATTTTTCAATAAGAAATAGACAAAGATGGCAAGTAGTGTAATACTGTCTTGTTTTATTGCGACATAGACAGGATAAATAGGACGCTGCGATTGGATGGACAGTGAATAATGAAATTTGTTTTGTCATTCGACGAAACAATGGCTTCTCTTTTCCATTCTTGTCTCGACAAAGCTTGCCAAATGTCGATGACTTGTTACTTTTCATGGATAATTTTCGATAATTATGTTCTCTACATAATAACAACAATAATTTTGTCGGCACCGCTCGCATCCGGGCATTGGGATCGTCATCCTCTCTCCCTATTCACTCCCGCTCCTGTTGTCGGTGGCTGAGATGGCAGTGATTCAGAGAGAGTTTGACGAAGCTATTCGTGTGAATTTGATCTGGGCGGACAACTCTGAACGACGGAGAAACCCACACACTTTGCCAGAAGCGCCTCCCTCACGGTTTAAAGGGGTGTTATAGACAAGCGCATGGTTGTAAGAAAGAAATACGACAATAGCAGAAATAGATTTACGTCATTTATTTCAATAGGAACGTGTGGGTTTGGGACAGCTACCTTGTGGTATAGTTCTTAAGCGGGCTGCCGATCTGGGTTGATCTCTCATAGTAGTTTTCACTGGTTGCGCTCCTCCTGCTGACTGCCCAGACTGACCGTGACAGATCTCTTCAGTGGCCTCCTGTTGACTGCCAGTACTTCCTCGTGTGACCCCTTTTATGGTGTTTTTTTATGGCTTAACAGGCTCGAAAAACGACGCGAGTATAATTAGGAGGGAAGCATTTTTATTGGTCGAAAAATAGAAACACTTTGAAATATTATTTTATTTTTCGATTGGAACTCGTGCGTCGGGCCTATGTGTAAACGACGATAATGGTCATTTTGTGATGGGGCCTTGTCCCGTTCACATCCGGCTCTCGCTCTTGAGTATGTTAGTTTGTTTGCCTGCAAATCAGCCGAGATATGTCTTATTTTATTTTATAACAGGGGGTTGAGACAAGTGGGATCTGGCAAACCTGGTTGCATCGGGTTGTCAGATTCTTGGTCTGTCAAAGTCCGCCTCGGTTACGCCAGCCCGACTGGCGCTGCCCATTCTATATTTGGCCGTTGAGATCGTGTAAATCTTTAACTATTCCGTCGTTGTGGTCTTCGGAGGTTGGTCGCGTTCAGTTTGGTCATTCCTCGTCGATCTTACCGCCATGGGTTGCCCTATAGGAGTTGAAACTCCAGACCGCTTCGCTCTTTGGATCACTGTGACAAGTAAGCGCTCTCTATATATGGAACGACTACATATATTTTACACTGGATGTCGGAGTGAACAGTTCGTTATCAAATGTAACACATTGACTTAACAATAATAGAAGCGAATCAATAAATAGAAAAATAATAAAACTAATAAAAGTATAAAAATATCATTAAATATATGAATACACTTTTTATTACTGTTGTTGTTAAAAATAAATATGAGATAGAAAGAGAGAGAGAGAGAGAGAGAGAGAGAGAGAGAGATAATAAAGGAAGAAATTCACTACTGAACAATACAGAAACTGTCTTAACCATCACTAATTGTACTTATGTTTGTTTTACAAAGTTTCTATGGACACAGGACAAACAAATTTTTGTACGTCCTTCAAGTTGCAGCAACGTATCTCATTAAGTTTAATTTAAGTCTGGTCGTATAAAGTTGGGAAGTCGAGTCACGAGCTCCAGTAGTTGATAACTTAAAACAAACAAAACATAAAATGACATTTCTAAATGGTATCCAAGTGGACTTCTTTGAAACGGAAACAAATATTGGTGAATATCAGTGTGTCTTCACCTGGAAGGCATGAATTTAACTTTTCCTGCCACTTTCCAACACGGTTAGGCTGTTTCAAGGTTAGACACTCAGAATTTGGTCACCAATCACCACCATATTACTTGAAACAGGAAACACATAAAGAAAGAACACTTGCACAATATAAGAAACGAAAATTTTTCATAAATAATTTCTTCAAATAGGTTTCGTGATAACACATTAAAAAGAAACGAAAAGGTTTTTGTGATTGATAGCCAAAGATTCCAAATTTAAGTCGAATGTATTTGAATTAATCGGTCATCATGAATAAATACATGAGTTCTGAAGAAAAAAGTTCATTTCTCCACAGAAATAATTGCAGGCGGACAATGAAATAGAAATATTCTAGCAACGATTTCTTTCATCACTATTTAAATATAAATATTACACATCAAGTTAGTTTTTGATAAAGAACAACAGCAATTATTATTATTATTATTATTATTATTATTATTATTACAGATATGTCTGTATTATTATTATTACAGATATGTCTTCAAAATTAAATTATTCGAAAGAAAACATTACCTCTTCAATGATCAGCTAACTGGTTTGAGAGTCGAGATAGCCATTTGACTCTTTCTCTTTTCTTATTGATTTTACTGCTATCAAATTACAGACGAAATTTTATAACCTCGCAAAGTTTTCAGATGCGTGGCTACAATTTTTCTCTTTTGTTATATTGAAATCTTTTTGTATTTTTAATACGCGTCTCTAAGTCTAAAGCAGTTGCAAAAATAAAAAAAGCGTTTTTTAATCATTTAACCCGATGCAAGGCAATACAGCGTGTGCAGAAATTTCGATCTGTTTGTTCATAAATGATAATTATTGTCGTTAGTGCACACAGATTCTCTGTTAACAATATTATGATTGATTTGATGATTTCAGTTTTTGTAAATAAATATCTCAATTCTTTCTGAGTGTCACATGTGCAACTACATTATTGTACAGAATATCGATTGACGTGAACTAGCGTCTCTCACTATGCCGAGGTTGAATAAAAACGTCCTCATTTCATGGTCACTGCTCTAATTTGTTTGGGCAGAAATATTCCAAAGCTTAGCTTTGTATAGCACAAGTCAATTGTGGATAGAGGAGGTAGACTGTGTTCCGTCAATTTGTTTAATGAGGTAAGTGTCGGTCTGTCATAAAAGATACCTTTCGAAATCGTGGCTTTTTACCTGGGCGGAAATATAACCATTGACGTGAATAGGAAACACCTAACTCCATCAGCCACCAAGTAATACCGAAAATAATGTATAATGTATGAGGAAGAGGAAGTGAAAGCATGAGTCTAGAAAATAACAAGGAAAAGTTTTGTTTGCAGTTAAATAATTGCTCAGATCAAATGTCGAAATTTGTCATTTTAAATACACAGTGGCGCAGATTACTATGGTAACAGGAATCTTGTCTGTTTTAATAAACGCCAGTTTTTCTTTCCTTTTCCTCGAGGAAAATTCTCTATCTCGTTATATAAATGAATGGAAATATACTTATGAAAAATAATTTCGTGACATTTCAAGATAAAATCAATCAATAGACTTATTTAATTAATGACAAAGTACTAAGTAATTTCAAATCAATCGGTAAATTTAATTATTTATTTCAGGAAAACAGAAAGATTGAGGCCAATCTGAAATATCAAATATATATACAAATAAATAAATACTTTCATAAAAAAAACATTATTATTTTTTTAATTTGCAACTTTATATACATATATATATATATAGTGTGTGAGAGAGAGAGAGAGGGACGGACAGACAGATAGATTGAGAGAGATAGATAGATGAAGAGAAAGAGATAGATAGATAGATAGATAGATAGATAGATAGATTGAGAGAGATAGATAGATGAAGAGAAAGAGATAGATAGATAGATAGATTGAGAGAGATAGATAGATGAAGAGAAATAGATAGATAGATAGATAGATAGATAGATTGAGAGAGATAGATAGATGAAGAGAAAGAGATAGATAGATAGATAGATGAAGAGAAAGAGATAGATAGATAGATAGATCGATCGATAGATAGATAGATAGATAGATAGATAGATAGATAGATAGATAGATAGAAATGGCTATATAAAGAAAATGAATTTCAACACACTCATCCTTTCTTCTGACATTAAATGTTACTCACCTTGTTCGTTGATAGAACTAACCCCACTCTCAAATATTCAAGCACCGAATCATGACCCCCTATTTTGCTGTTCAGTCTGTTTGCTTTCTTTTTCTTTCTTTCCTGAAATATCTGAGTGGGGCTAACCATGTGAGAAGACGAATAGAATTTATGACCTCTTAAACGCTGGGTTAAAGATTTTAGGTAACGGGGATTAATTTTGATCCTAACAAAAATTGGGGGTGAAAACAAGACAGGACTCTGGTTGGTCAAAGGATAGAAACTTCGAGAAAAGCGGATATGGCTCCTTTTGACTGACTGGCACACGTAATTAATTTGACATAGCGAAAACGTCAGTCGAGTCAGTAACAACCAAGCGTTGGATGGGTCAATTGATAGTCAGACGGATGGAGAAGAGTTAGGTCAATCGATATTGTCTCCAGATAGCAGTAGAAGTAATAGATTGGGAAAAAGAAAGCAAGATGCTCAGAATTCACAAAGAGAGAGAGAGAGAGAGAGAGACAGAGACAGAGACAGAGAGAGGGGGGAAGGAGAGAGAGAGAGAGAAATTGGAAAATTTCTTCAATACATTTCTTCTACTTGTTTGTTTCTGGACACTAGTGTTTTTTAAAGTACACCCTTGTGCAAATGAATTCAAACAAAACGAATAATTTAATTCTTATTTACTTTGTTTTTTCGTATTTTCCCAATGAAACGTGACCTAGTGCACATGTTAATACTTCGTATGTCCATTTCACGAAGTCGTTCCTTGCAGATTGATCACAGTTTCTCGATTGGATTTAAATCAGGAGAGTTTCTGGGCCAATATATAGTACTTTGATTTGCTCACTGGTAAGGCTCCCAGTGTGTTCGTGCAGCGTTACAATTTTCATACGCTTCCTTGGAGTAAAGTCCATCGCAGACAATGACCGTAGGACAACTAATCGACAGTCGAGACAATAGTGTTTGGGCGTGATAAAAATCTGATGCAATCATTGATGACGCAATATTTTTCAAGGTCAAACAAATTACATCTTATACCCCGAAAATAGATTCATATTACTGCACACCACTGCAAATGACCTAGTTTGAGGAAAAAATAGAAATCGATTACACCCTGTCACTCCAGTGGGTATAAAACTGACCGTATTGTGAAAGAAACGAAACTAAAGCGGTTGTTTCAATTAATTTGCACAAGGGTGTATGTATTTCTCTTCGAACTCATCTTTTCTCTTCGATGAGCTACGCAGGTAGCTGATAAACAATGTGTCGTTGAAGGATATTGATACGATGTATACACCATAAGGTTTAGATTTCACTAGTTATTGCAGTAAGAGAAGACGGAACATGTGACACAGAAGTCCAGTGACGCAGAGGAATAGTGGATGATGCCTTTCAGAAAGTAAGCAAGTATTAAGAGATAAGAAAATTTCATCAGAAATAGAAAACATAGTTGATATAATATATATCTCATCTCCTATATGGCAGTGAGTGGCAGAAGAAGAAGAGACAGAGATGTGGATCTATCGATAGATCCTGCGAATATGAGCAGCGAGGAAGTTTAACACTTTGAGCCCCGCGTTCCTGAACAATGTTAACCCTTCTGCCTGAGCTCCTGAGTCAAAATTCGCAAATAATTAGTATGTAATGTTTCATGGTAGATATAAAAATGGTTACAAGTGTTTACCCACCGTTCAACCTGTGGCTGGGCATTAAGTCATTTTTCTCTGCCACCGGTAAAGCGGTGCTCAGGGCTCAAAAGGTTAAAGGCAAATAGCAACTAAAAGAATACTTACAATCAGAACGAGACAGTAGAAATTTCTAGCGAATTTAAAACGCACAGGATAGATTGAAAGTAAGAAAATCAGCGGCAAACAGTAAATAATTTATCTTTCTAGCGATGGTAAGGAGTGAAAAGTAAATTAGAACAATAAAAGACAGGAAGCTGTAGAGAATCATGATCGCCCACGTCCTGAATGGATATGGCACATAAAAGAAGACGAAGAAGTTGTACAATGTTTTGTTTGTATTTTGATCTTTTGTGATTTTCTCAAATAGTATTTTTTAAATTTTTACTTCTGGTGGATCTAAACATAGCTGTTCTAGATTACAATTTACTACATTTTATTATTCTCATATTTTGCGCAAATAATCCAATTGTTTTTTTCTATTTTAATATCGGATTCATGGATACGATAACCAAAGGGAAAATACAAAACCCGGAAGTCCAAATGGCAGTCCTCATTAAAATGACGAATTATCACCTGTAATTATGTTATTGTTTTCTTCGCTTTTGTGTAGAATCATTTCAACAAGAAAAGAAAATTGAGTTTATTAACATTACTGCAGGTTTATAAGCGTAACAATAATTGAATCAATGATACAATTAATGAAAACAAATTTGATACTGAGAGCACTGAACCATATCGGTTGGTAAATATGTACTCGACAAAAACTAGTGTTAACAGTTAGTCATTTATTGGCAACAGCCATATTGACCCAGTTTAATGACGGATGTTACCATTTAAAACCAGGACAAATCTTGAAGGACAAAAATATGGTGAAATGTTTTTTTTAGCATAATCTATAGTTCCCTCAATTGATGAATTCAGCTTTCAAAACACTTAAAAATATATGTATTAACTTGGTGTTTACACAAAAAAAATCATTCAAACTTACAGCATCTGGTAATCCAAGCAGTCACCCATCTAGTTACTGACTAGTCTCAGCGTTGCTTAACTTCAGCAATCGTACGTGGACCGTTCAGAAAGAAAAAAGGAATTAAATAATATCTAACTAGTTTTAGCGTTTAAGGATGGTGATTTGTTCCTTGAAATTGTGCGCAGAGCTTGCCTGCTGAAGCAGGGACAAAAAGGAAAAAAGAAGGGGATGTTGTGGAGAGACATGCACAGCAAGATACCAAAGGTACATAGCACATAAAAAGAATATATGTAATAATACCTTAAAAGCCGCCTTATCGGGCGGCATTTAAGCTAGCTCCTTCAGATGTCACTTGATTGGGCCTTCATCACAATAGCTAGGGAAGAGTAGATGCGATAGGCAACAATAAACTACAGAAGAACTCAAAATTGATCATTTCATTTAAGTATTGCATTAATATTTAAGATTATCTTTTAAAAATTCAACGATAATTCTTCTGCTGCCACTTAATTTAAAGACAATTTGATGTACGTAGGTCCTTACTTTCCGTACAAACTGTTATTTATATTTCATGGGTGACTTTCGCTGGATTTCGCAATTAATTTCGATTATTCCCCAATTTATTTCCAAGTTACAAAAATTGTTATCGCACAAAAATAAATTGTCGCAAAAAATTACGTAAAAAATTGCCGAAAACAATCCTAGTAATGAAAACTTGACAATCCAAAATTTCAGATAAGGGAAATGTCTTTTGAGTCCCGGGATGATTCTCTAACGTGCTTTCGACGGTTTTTTATTTTTTTATTTATTGCGCCGTCAGCTATCTCTTTTCCGATTATCTCAGGACTTTAGCATATTAGATAAAATATCTGACAGTATAGAAATGTCTCTCTCTCTCTCCATTCATCTGCGAACATCATTGTGTTTGGTGATTTTAATGCTCATCATGACAAGTGGTTTAATCATTCTAATGTTACTAATGTCGCCTGTATTCAGTCTCAATTTTTCTGTTGCCCAGTCTCTCAGTCAAATAGAAGATTTTCCTACTTGTTTCTTTAATTATTCTGATCAACATGATTTGTTTCTTACTTCTTCATCTAGCTCTTGTCGGGAATCACAACTCTATCCTTTTGGCAATTTGGATCACGATCTGTTGATATTTCTTTTGTATCGTTCATTAGACATGAACCTTTTATTCACAAGACTTCTTTCTGACACCAACATACTGATTTGGGATTAATTTCTGGATTTCCTTTCCGACGCCACTTGTAGTGAAGTTATTAACCTTCCTATTGAAAATGGTGCCATTGATCTTTCTTCTTGGTTAAAATACAAGGTGAAACCACAATCTTCTCCTTGGTTTAAACCTGTCCGTTAATCATTTTTTCCTGCTGTTCTAATGTGATTGTTTCGAACACAACAGACGCCTCTTTGTGTTCGTTCGTAATAACTGTCAACGTATATTCAAAAAGTCTAAATCTTTATTCGTTGACAAAATGAGGTATTGTATATCCCCTAACAAATGTGGTCCTCATGACTAATGGCAACTATTTAATAGTGTGTTAAATAAAAATAAGTTTTCTAACACTCCTCTCGTCGTTTTTTTTTAAAAAAAAATTTTGCCCTCAGCTATCTTTTTCCCTTTATCACCTCTCGTTTTCTTAGGACTGTAGCATATTAGATAAAATATTTGGCAGTATAGAAATATTTTGGTTAATTTTTTTTTTATTTTGCCTTAATGGGTGAACATAAAATAGTATGCCACATTTTAGCGTCTTTTCGTGGTGAAAAACACATTGATTTGAAAATTCTTGCAAAAATCAGATAATTGTCAGATTTTAATGGAACTTTCATAACTGAATGAGATTATTTTAGAAACGTTTCTTTCTTAGAAAATCTTGGTAAAAAATATTTCTTTTTTCATCCACACACTTATTTAATTTTATGAAATTTCGAGAAATTCATTTTTGTAGCGCTTAAAGTTTATATTAGTTATAAGCATAAGGATTTGGAGAATTTAAATAATTTAAGTCAAACATAACTTCCAATTCCAGAAAATCGTCTCGGAATCGTAATAAAATTAAAACATTATTTAATTAGAAAAGCTTTTATTGATTTTATGGATCAGATATTTACAGTTTCGATGCATTTATATTTTATTAAGAAACATTTTTTTCGATTAATAATAAATTTTTACAACAATTTTTTTCATTTAAAATTTTTTTAAAATTATAATAATTCATAAAATTTTAAATCTTTCAAAATTCTCTCTTAATTTGTAGCTGTTAGCTCATAAGATTAATAAGTAAAAACTATATTTACCAATCATAAATAGAAAAGCTTACTACAATTCAAGGACCCCTCGTATTTAAAAAATAATTTTCATTTTTTTGTGTATGTATAAACGTGCCGATTTTTGTAAATACAGGTGTCCATGTCCGATATTATCAGAAAATAAGCACAGTATCAATGCAAATAAAATTGGAAATGAATGCGCACATGACGTTATAATTTGCAGTCACGCAGCATCAAATTTACAAACTTGATTGTTAGATAAAGGAAAATAATAATAAAAAATAATTGCCTTTGAATTATCTGCGATCAGATCATTCGATTCAATATAAATGTTTTTACTTCCATTTGTTAACAGAAATGTATTTTCTTTTTCGGCATTAAAAAAAAAACATGATTAACACTGCGCAATTAAAAAAGCAAAACGAAAGTTAAATAAAAAAAAAACCCCAAAAAACAGACAAATGCTCTAAATTTTGTTATTCTTGCATTATGCCTGAGTAAAAGTAAATCCCCTCTCCCCGCATTTTTTAATTGCATTCGGCGAGAATTATCAAAAAGGAAACGGAGATCCCGAAATAAACCAGAATAAAAAGATCTTTTTTTAATTTTTATAAATGATAGCCATATCTTGATTTACTCAAGAGGAAAAACAATTTTTAATTAACCTGTAGTGAACTCTCTATATACCAGCTATTCTGTATAATTTTATTTTTAAACATTAAATACAGAATTAATTAATTACAGGAAGCGAAAAAGCAGCCATAACGCTAACATCTCCTGTTGCATTCGTCTGGCGCCTTATTAATTTTGAAATTTGTATATTTGGGTCTACCGGACTGTGATTCGGAAAAATCTGGTTCGAGTTCCGACCGAGTTTATTTTGTTTGCGTTTGCACTTTCACTTTCACTTTTGAGAAAGGTATGGCTCCATCTCTTCTTCCCTGAGGTATGACTTAAGTAGCAGGAAAGACTGGGCTGACTTTCTTTGAGGTGATAACCGGTCTAGGATAAGAAAAATTCAGAATTCAAAACTAGCTCGAAGACGGATGGGCAACGACGGGTTATCTTGCTCTAGACACAAAACTTCTGCTATAGCTGTAGTATATGTCGTTCCCCATTGACCCTAATGTGCTACAGGGTAGGTGACGTGGTGTGACTGGGCTGGGCTTTAAGCAAAAAAATAAAAACAAACAAAAAAACAAAAAACAAAAAAAAACATTGAAACGTGTTCGCTATTTCAGTATTTGTATTTTTCAAATAATTTTACCTTACTGCATTACGGTGGTGTGATTTGATGCTGATGGTAGATTCAGAAAGAAAACTGAATAACTTATTAGACACGGTAGTCGAGAAGAGGAAGAAGAAAGGATTAATCATTAATTGTAAGAAGATTGAATGTAAGATAGTCAGCAAAACAGACAGCTCAAGTTGCGAGTTACGTATTGGGAATGTCAAAATCAAACATGAGTGGAAATGTAACTATCTGATGAATATAGTTGCAGATGGTAGCATATATTGAGGAAAGAAAGTTTGGAAAATTTAACACTCACGGGAACATTAATGGTAAAAGAAGCAGTGAGGAAACAAAAAAAAAAAAACATGACTGCTTAACAAATCCGAGGATGACCGAACACGGACCAAAAAAAATGCAAAGGGTAGGGTACAAGAATTACTAAGAGCAAAAAAAAAAAAAAAAGACAGAAAGTTGTGGAGAGATCTTGTCTCTCCGCAAATAAATTGTCGGCATTCGGAACCAAAAAGAAAAACTGGGAAACATTGCTTGTTACTCCTATTCGCTAATGAGATAACACATTTTTTGAGATGCTTCGCGAGAAGTCACCTTTTAATGAATATGTAAGACTATTTAATGACTTTATATGTCTACATTATCGGTACGCTCTTATCGTAAAAATATAATCTAACAATGAAGAAACAACGAAGTATCTGTATTGTTCAGGTGTGCATTGTTTATAATAAATTTGAATTTTTTCATCATTTGACTGCGTTGCAAACATCAATCTTCTTATTTAAGAAACTTTTTGGAACGTCTGCATTATAAATTATATAGACACCAGTCCAAAAATGCTTATCTTTGTGTGTATGTATATATATATATATATACGCGGAATTAAGCTTCGGTAGTGTCTCTGATGTAATCTTTCGGTAACATTCATTCATCCTCAGTGTTTCTGTCCATTTTATCCCTCTATTTCTGTTGGCGGGGAGAGTTATACCAATACACGTAGTTATTAAATACCATTGATTTTTAATTAATTAATTGCCTAAAAATTAAATTATCAATTAAAAGTAAAATTATTGTAGTGGGATTTTACGCATTTGCATATGTTGGTTTTAAGAGAAACAAAGTGTAGAGAGCCAGCCAGGAGGAAGCTGACAAATGATTATGTGTCATAGAACAACACTATACAACAATATGGCGTAGTCAATAAGATATTTAAGTCGCTTGGACGAACCAGAATTTGTCGAGACTTGGATCCGGTGTTTTGTAGCTCAGGCTAGGGC
This sequence comes from Acanthosepion pharaonis, assembly GCA_903632075.3. Taxonomy (NCBI): domain Eukaryota; kingdom Metazoa; phylum Mollusca; class Cephalopoda; order Sepiida; family Sepiidae; genus Acanthosepion; species Acanthosepion pharaonis. Next base: position 266,313 of record CAHIKZ030001057.1, read on the forward strand.
TAAAAATTTGACCTACAACAAGGCAAGAGAGGGAGGAAAATTAAATAATCGACTTGTTTCTAGCTATTGTGAAGCTATAATGAAAATTTCTGTTATGGCATGGACCTCAAAATTGGAGAATTTGACTTTCGTCGAATTCTCAGAAATTATAAAAAGACGTTTATGAACTGAAAAAAAAAGAAAAAAAAAACTTGTCATAGTGGAAAGAACCAACTCCTGGCCTTTAAACAGAAACAAGAAAAATCAATTATATAATACCTTCACAGATTAAGAGAAGCTGGCAGATTCTGCGCATTTCATGAACTGGGAACTCAAGATTTGACTATAGACAACGAATTGATTCAATTTCTGTTGATTGAATGTATGGCTGATACATTTTATAAATATATATTGGAACAATTTCAGTTGAATAAATTGTCTCTAATTGCATGTGTGAAAGTTACACAAAAAAATAAATAGAATTCTACGGAGGACAATATTGAAACTTACAGTATAAAAAAAGAAATGTAAATACAGTAACTATGAGGATGAAATTGACTGAATAAAATGCCCCCGCTTTTGGAAAAATTTGCCGTAACTGCTGAAGAAAAAATAATTTTCAGTCTGTATGCAAAGTTAAAAAGAAAATAGACAGTATAGAAAAATTGGAAAAAGAGAGAATTGTTGACGTTTTTTCCATACAAAAACCTAAGGAAAAGAATTCTTTTGAAAAAATTAAATGACATGCAAGTGGATACGTGGAGTGAAGTCACTGCGATCCCAAGAAATTTTCAGGATCAAAAGGATAAACCAAATTTGAGAAAAAAATGTACATGATGATTTGCATTGTAGCTACGCAGATGAGATTAAAATTGGAGGCGTGGTGATCGGGTATTATCGCTATATAGAAAGATATGTGCATAAATGCCCAAATTGTGTAGAAATAAAGAATTTTTCACAGAAGAGAATACACTCATGGTTTAAAGAAACGGGACCAAGGTCTCGTGTTCATATGGACGTTGCATGCATTAATGACATGTGACTATTTCTAATTTTAGTAAACACCTTTTCTGGGTGGCCTGAAGTCGTTAAAGATAGAAAAACAACTACAACAAAGAAAATATTAAGAGTGATATTTTCTAGAAATGGGGTCCCTAAAACATTGGTATCAAACAACGCACGAGAAATTTGTGAAGATCTATGTAATTGGCTGTTTCCTTTACAAAACACCACCGCATCACCCACAATTTAATGGGATTGCAGAATAAATGTTGCAGACAGTAAAAATGGGATTAAAAGCATTTTCGCCAAGTAACTATAGACAGTTACCAAGTTTACTGCTTAGTTATAGGACGATTCCACATGCAGACAGATTGCAAAGCTCATCAGCGTTAATCGGAACACAAATAAAATCTCCATTAGCAATGTCTTACTGAACAAAAGAAAATGTGTGGTAAAAGAAAGACAAAGTAGCAAGTCCTGAGGGAGCTAATCTCATCATGCAAAAGAGACATAAGACGGCCATTTTATCAAAGAAAGGAAAAAGCCTAATGGCCCATTCTGACCAATTAAGACACAGAATTGAAGATGAGGATGTGATGGAAGAAGATCTTGAAGAAAGGATGAGTTCTTCAGAATAGGATAATGTCATAAGACGAGCCTATGGATGATAGCGGGAGTGATTCAGGAAGAAGATGAAATGGGACCAAGATGTCCATTAAAAAGAGCAGGACATAAACCTCAAGTCAGAGAAGAGGAAAGAGGTTGTAAAAGTTCAAGAACAACGAAAGGCATTAAACATATTCAGTTCAGGGAGGTGTAGTGGGATAGGCAGATAGGATTTTACGTCTTTGCTTATGTTGCTTATAAGAGAAATAAAGTGTAAAGAGCAAGCCAGGAGGAAGCTGACTACTACTCACGTGTCTGAGAACAACACTATGCAACAATTATGTTCTTGTAACATTAATAAAATATCTGAGATCAATATGTTGATAATTGTTTTAAATATATTCTTTGCTAAACTTCAATGAAATTTCTCATTTGGTTCATAAGAAGTCATTGTTTCATGTGTTGCTCTTTGCAAGTAGTTTTTTTTTCATTCTTTTAGGCGTTGCGGGGAGGAACATTTGAGTTGTTTTTGTAAATGGATTTTCATTTGTCAAAAATCAATGAAACGCAGTTTTATGTCACACAGAAAAAGTCGTTAAAAGTGAGTAGATAAATACTTAGTCGAAAAATAGAAGAATGAATAAATCTTAGTGAGTGTCAACGGCTTTGAAATCCAACGTCATCGAAGTTTTATGTAATGTAGCAGAGGCTATCATGGCGTAGGTGTCTTGTTCGTAGTTATTGCATTTTCCTTGATCCCAGAATTTAATTCGAACACCAAATAACCATTTGGTCAAGAGCGTTGTGAGAAAAGCCAACAAAGTTGAAGGTACTCATCAAAAATGGTTGGGAAAAATTAATTTTTAAGCATTCAAGTCGAGAAATCACGACAATTGCTTCTTTTCATTTTTCAAAGCCGATCAGTTTCAAAGCAAAGTGAGGAAATAATGTTTATAAAAATAAATAATATATAGTTTTGGGTGTTTGAAATCTTGCAATTTAATAATTAAAAAAGGAAAAGATTCGATGTAAGAACACACTCTGTCATCTTTGAAAATGGAAAGAATAAGGAAACATTGAAAGCATTTGGAAATCTGAAGATATTCATTCAAGAAGAAAAATTCTAATAGACACGTGTAGCTTTTTGCGCGCACGCACACACACACACACACACACACACACACACACACACACACACATATATATATATATAGAATATAAATGGAATCGGTAGGCTCGGTTCCATACTAGACGAGTCTGTTGTGTTCACTTAGCAGTAGCGGCCTTTGAAAATATATGAATTCAGCTTTTCTTCCTCCATAGGTAAAATAATAGGATATGATTGGGTTCTTTAGTCTTAGTAAATAAACTCAGCCCTGAAGAAAAACTCTGAATTTGAAAACAGAGAAGGAACAACGGAAACAATTACTTCCATTGATCGGGATGGGGTCAATAATGAAAACAAAACAAACATTGTCATTGAAAAGCTAACCCAACTCAGCTTGGGTGAATGGAGAAACAATACAAATGCGTATTAATCACACACACACACACACACACACACACACACACACACATATATATATATATATATATCCACGTTAATTACATTGTGTATATTAAGAATAATATGTACGTACCAATATATAATAATGGACTCTCCCGTCGGTTTCAACGTATGAGGATATGACAACCTAATTGTTTCAGTTATTATGACATTTTGTGTGATAATCTTAAGTGGCACTTTATATATATATATATATATATATATATATATAAAAGAAGGAGGACAACACTGGATTCAAACCTGCGGAGGGTCGTTTGGGGACCTTGTGGTACACGGTGCACCAGATCTCTGTATTCGGCTCTTCCAAAAGGTGTGGTTGGTTCCGCACAAATCTTCACTATAATCAAATGATTTCTGTAGGTAGTCTGGGTGTCAGTTTCTACGAACTGACCGTCTTACGTCGAAATCGACGGGAGAGTCCAGCATATATATATATCTGTGAGTGTGCGTGTGAGTGTATATGACAAAAAAACATTTATCCACGCACGAAAATGTTTACGTACGTATAAATATATTTCTTCCCCAGGTGTTATAAATATAATGCTCAATGTTATGAAACAGTGATATAAGTATATATTAGTGAATACACATAATATCCAACGTCGATAGTACGACTCGGAGTTTCATGCAAAGATTGTATTTGCACCTGAAGATTGCAGCAACTGCATTAAACTCCTAGTCGTGCCATCGACGTTGGATATTATGTATATTCACTAATATATATATATATATATATATATATATATATATATATATATATATATATATATGTATGGCAAAAAATATAGTTTTATGGTAAGATGTATTTATGGGCAAAAGTACTTAAGATCAGTGATAGGGGTAGCCTGAAGATTCTGTTCAATCATGAAATAAACTGTCGCAACTCGATTTTGAGCTCAGTTTCCTCACACACACACACACACATACACAGACACACACACATATATATATATATATATATATTAGGCGCATTTTACAACAGAACAGAAAAAGGAAGTTGCCGAAGCTATATGTTATGTCCCGCGGACTTTCGATTATCGTGGGCCATTGCAAGGAAATGAAGGTAGAAAATCGAGATATAGCTGATTAACACCAAAGGAAATCAAAAGGCTGAATTGACATTCTTATCCGTTGCATTTAATAAAATAAACAAACCGTGTTTATATATATATATATATATATATATATATATATATATATATATATATATATATATATATATTATATGTTTCAGTGTTTCTGCCATAGTAAACAAATTAGTCACGTGGACTGTTGCTTTTGTGGGGAGTTTGATCCTCAGTTGCAATCTTGAATCTGGGATTTTAACTCGTGACCACCAGATAAGCTGTAAGCAGTTAAATATTTTGGTTACTATCCTCTACGATAATCAGGTAGTGGAATTTTGGAGCCTTATACTCATATTTTTTTTAACCAAAGTCTCCGTATATGGCATTTCATTCTATTCTAGATTTAGTGAGGAGGTTATAAGAGCCTACTATATGTACGGATGCTCTTTTTATGTTCTGGTGTTGATCGTTATTCGCCAATGTACTTCTATATCGTATTTTCGTAAAAAAATCCTACGCACATCGAAGATAAAAATACATTTGAATTCTGACATTTATAAAAAAAAAAATAAAGAATAAAAAAAGAGAAATCTGTTTTGCTTACGTGTCCTTCCATCGGATGAATAATAACAGGAGGTTTAAATCCTCTTCTTGTTTGACATTTTGTTGTGCCTGGTAAAATTTTATTGTGATGGGCGCGTTTAAATGACATCTCCCAGTTGAGCTTTGATGCTGCCACAGAATCCGAAATGAAACAGAATAAGGAATTTCACGAAAACCTCAAATAATTATGAACGACAACCAGTCTTTAGGCTCAGTTCGGTTGTGAGTGTAGAGATTTTGACAATGAAACGGTCACTGCAACGAATGTTGACCACTGAATCAAACTGAATACCAATAAAATAAGCAGCAGGATCCGTAATTAGATTTCTCTAACCATTGCAGCATCGTTCCCGCCCTCGCTAGTGATCCTATGTGTGGTCCTAAGAGATAATTTTCTACTTTACTATAGCATTAATATGGTATCCAAGCAGACGTTGGCTCCCCGACCCTCGCCGGTCACTCGGTGCCTTCATCTTCCATCCAATCCTAAATTTGCTAGAATTCAATCGATCTTGTAGGACTGTGCAAGCCGCCATTTTTATTATTCTTCTCATTAATTCGTCCCAACCTCAGCCATCAAACGCCCAACCACAAATTAATTTCGCTTTCACACAAATCAATTTCCAGTATTTTTTTTCCTTCTTACCCACTCAGTATTTGATGCTGCCTCTTTTCACAAACATTTTACTCACTCTCTTTCTCAACCAATTGAAACAGAATTGCGCAAACATGGCCGATGAACGATCTGCATAAAATATAGGACTAAACAGAATACATTTCTGCAAATAATGTTGGACATTATTTGTTAAATATGTGACAGGTTGTCATGAAGTGAATTGTTTCAAATCAGTACCTGCATTCACTTTTCATCTCGAATGTCATAAATTCACTCAAAGTGGGAAAATCACGATTTTTCATTAGATCAAAAGCCAACTTTGTAGACACGAAATTTGGAAAATTCTTACAAAATTATTGTTAAACAACGCAAAGATAAAAGTGACAGTGAAACTCTAAAAAAAGAAAAAAAGTGAAAAAGAAGAAAGTTGAAAACCAAATGTAAATGAAACAATTTTTTGTCATCCTGAGTAGAAAAGAATGTAGAGAAAATGTTATACTTTTAAAATGTAATTTTTATCAAATTCAATTGAAACAATTATTTTGATATCATTTTATTGTTTCAATGTCTGATAGACGCATTTTACACGCAATTCTACTTAAATGCATTTAGTAAATCATTAATATAAAAACGTATTTATTATAGTATTAATAAAGAGGAAGGCCCCGAAACGGTGCACATTCTCTCTTGATGACCCCAGTTTAAAATTCGAGAGGAACACATCAAATTCAGTGAAGTCATATGCCGTAGTGAAGCTCGATGTAAGTGTCATTGGCATGAGGAGCATTACACATTCAGCTCGCTTCAGGTGAGTTTCAATTACTTTCCAGTAATTTCCTTCTAATATGAAAACGTAATTTAAGAGGATTAATATTCGTCATTAATATTATATTGATAATATTAAGTTTTTATTATGGTAATTATTCAAATTAGTCTCTTCATCTTTGTTGTTTTGAACACAATATTTCAGTCGATGCATTCTTCGATTTTCTTCAATCTGATAATCTTTGAATCTCATTTAGAATTTTTATCAAATTTCGGCACAGTTCCAGTTTTGGTTGACAAATCAGAGCGACAAGGATTCAAACTGCTGCATTAAAAATAGGAATTCGGATATACTTTGATTATTCTTAATGAAAAGAATATCACAAATCTGCCACCCAAAATTCTGAAAGCTTCCCAATGTCGCGTTCGACAATGAACTTCTTGAATGTCTTCATATTTTTGTTTATTCTTATGAACATGACACTTTATTGAATTCTTCCATCCCGAATAAAACGATCTGAATTTGAAGCAAAACGACAATATTCACACAACTTGTATGAACAGACTTTGTTTCTAACCTTTTATATGAACTCATATTCAGAGTTTGAGATATAAAGGAATTCCATTGTTGTTGACTCTGGTCCTCTGTGGAAAGGTTTTTTTTTATTTACTTCATAATGTATTTCAACATTGAATGTAAAACCCTATGTAGCCCTGGTGAGGCATATAGTAAATGTCTGCTTAGTATAGTTGCAGTATAAAACAAAGGTTGGCTTTGTGGGTGTCGAAGAAATACAAATGATCTCGAGCAGACAACCACGCTTAGAAACGAGCAGCTGTACTGAAGATAAGAGATCACATTGATTTTCACTTGAAACGGCTCTGATGATGATGATGATGACGATGATGTATTTCAAAGAGCAAAACTTTCTCTTATTACATTCAAGAAAAATTAATTAATTGTAAATAAATGACTCTTTACTCGGATATCAATTTATATTCCGAATCACAAGATTTTCTTTCTTATTTTTAATATAAGATTCGCCTGAATTATTTTATCTGCTTCAACATTGTCACGGCTGATATAAATTTGTGTTTGATTCAAGTTCATGGAACTGAAAAAGAAATTGGAGAATAGTTGGTAGATATTTTTTTCGCAAAAAGGAGGAATATTTGAAAGTCAGTCGAGAAAATCCCTTCCATATAAAATCGTAGAATTGGGTCCTTGTATTGTGTCATTAAGAAAGCATTGAATGGACAATTAAAAACACTTTTAACAGTATCAATATTAGAAGTCAAAGGCTGAATCTGATGCAGATAAACATTGTGGGTGTGTCGTTTGCAAGCACAGTGTCCCGCCTTTCAAAAAAAAAATGGATAAAATATTATCTGATTTATTGGTTCATTAAGCAAACTGACCAGAAATTCAAATGATTTTTTTGATTTATTATTATTGAATTTTTTATATATCAAGATTTGCTGAAACATTATAATGATTTCAGTGCAGTTTTGAATGCTTCTATTGTTAACAGACGAAGTACCATCGGAAAGTTAAAGGATTTTGAACAAATTCATGAATTGAGTAATCTTCCAAGTTATCCTATGTTTCCCGTATCTCGCTGGACATTGATGCACCGTTTAAAATGACTCCATTACGAAATAAAGTTTGACTTTTTATAAAATTTTCTCTGTTTGTAACTTAAATTTTCTGAACTTTTCGATATATATATATATATATATATATATATATATATATATATATATATATGTGTGTGTGTGTGTGTGTGTGTGTGTGTGTGTGTGTGTGTGTATGTATGTGTGTGTGTGTGTGAAAGAACCGTTAGGTTAATAATCCGTAGTTCTTTAATGTTTTTGTTTTTATTTTTAAAAATCAGTGCTCGATACACAAGTAGAGCCGATATTATAATTATTTTTAAAAAATATGATTCCATGTCTACATAGAATTACCATGTTTAAATAGACCTAAAAACTTCCAATTCAATTATAGAATTAATTAATTAATTACCTAGTTCTGTTTCTCAATTCCTCAAGCGAATTTTGGATTAAAAAATTCGCTTGAGGATGAAACAGAACTAGGTAATTTAATTTAATTTAATTTCTATAATTGAATTGGAAGTTTTTAGCTTCTGTTTTTGAAACATGGGAAATCCTATTGTGTTTGATCATGAGCCGTTTTAAACTTCGTCTGGCTGCTTTAATTTCGGGTGAAAATAAAGAAAAAAATTGTCCACATTTGGATATTTTTTATGCTGTTCCTTGATCTAAGCTTTCGGCACACATGAGGCATTTTCAGAGTGGTTATACGGAGATTTAAACAAAGATATCCATCATCAAAAATGATATTCTGTTGACATAGAAGATTGCTATGCGACGATAACGGTCGCGGAATGGCAGACACAGGTAGTAAATTCATAATGCGGTTCTATGACGTCGTACCACGTGAGAGAACGGAATATTAACAACAGAACCATATATGTAGATGCAATGTAATGCGTTGTGATTAGTTTGAAATGTAATTTTGCTGAATTTTCTATATCAGCATAAAATAATATTATATATATATATATATATATATATATAATATCAATTGATGATTAGTAGTGATAATTCCAAGGAAGGTTTTAAATCCAAAGAGAGCTCAATGTAAAAACAGAGCAATATAATAATGAATACAGAATCCTTAAAAATCCATCAGGTCAAGTTATAAATTTATTTCACGTCCATCTCTTCAGACCAGTTTTTCATTAATTAATGGAGTTCAATTTATTCAGACACAAGGAAAAGGAAAAAAGAAAAAAAGGAGAAAAAGAGAGAAAATGGAAAAAGTTTTAATGTTAAAAAGAGAGAAAGGAAAAGGGGAAGAAAGACAAAAATTTCAGTGTAAGTTTTTGTGGAGGAAAGAGAGAGATAGGCATGTGGGAAAGAGAGAATGAGAGAGGGAAAGATGGAATTATATATATATAGTGTATAGGGAATTATATATATATTTATATATATACATATATACACACACACACACACACACACACACACACACACACACACACACACACATATATATATATATATATATATATATACATTGATGCATGTTTCATTAAATAATATAGACAAGCTGCCTAAATATACACAATATATATTTTGAACAATAAAAAATATTAAAAAATTAAAATCTTCAGACACAATGGGTTGTAGATTAATATTCTTTCGTTTTTTTTTTATTATTATTTCATTTAGATTCCTCGACTAGTTTCGGCCAAAATGGCCATCCTCAGAAGAAGAAATATTTCTGCTTGCTGGTAGCAGTGAACTACAGAAATGAATGTCTTGATGGAGAAAATGAACTTTTGCCTGTAGTTTTTAATCTTTTTCACATGAATCTTTTAACATTCCTTGTGTTGGTCAAACAGTCTCTTTTAAGTTGTTATTTGAGATAAGAGCTGGATACACAATATATATATATATATATATATATATATATATATATATATATATATATATAGTGTGTGTGTGTGTGTGTGTGATATTTATTTTATTCGCTAATAAATTATAATGAGTACTTAGTAAACGACTAATTTAGTGGTTTGTCTATCAGTTGGCGTTTTGTTCAAGTGTGGGTGTGATTATATGTTCTTCTGTTTAATTTATAATCTCATGAATGTTTAAAGTCAGAATTGTTTTGGTATTTTAATTATATGAACAATTTGAAGAATTGGATATTTTAATAAATTCTTTTCATATTTTTTGTTCATTTCATTCGTCCATTATTTGTTCCTGCTTGAGTGTAATGTTGAAGACCGTAATTACTAAAGATAATCTTAAAGTGTTTCTTCTTAGAAGTCTACTTCTTTATATTGTTCTACAGGCGTGTTGATATCAAGACGGTATATTTGAATAAAACCATAATTTACGTTCTGTTTTAAAGCAACGTTCATCATAAAAAAAAATAAATAAGAATCAACATGTTTTTACCAACCTCATTTGCAAAACAGAATTCATCTTGTGCTGATGTTTGGAATTGATCTGTAGACTGCGTGGTGTTGTCATCTTTGGTTGTGTATGTGTGTTCTTTGCCCGATTTGTGTCTCTCTCTTATCCCAGTGGTCACTAATTGCAGTTTGTCTCGATTTGCGCCACGGACCAGAGTGTCCGTTCGAGAAGATGTGTGACTCTCGTCGTTATAGCAGGAAGTTTTTCGCTCCATGTTATTTTTATGACCTGAATTCGAAATAAGGATGTAAATAAACACGACAATAAACATATTCCGGTTAAACTTAAGCAAATGTTAGGTCGAAAAAAATATCCATATATTCGAAGTTATAAAATGATTGGTGTTTTAATGGACTAATTCGAAAGAGATTTGAAAATTGAATTTTTAGCAAATTAAAAAGAAATCCATGCCAGCTCTGTAGGTAGATGTTTATTAAATATTCTTGAAAGCTTGTATGAAGAATATAAAATACTAGCAGTAGAGCCCGGCGTTGCCCGGGGATGTAACAGTAAGAGATAGATCAAGTATCGACCATTATAAAGACTGAAAAATAAAATTGACAAAGATTATTGTTTAAGGTTGACGGACACGCATGTCTTAATTAGTTTTTTGTTTTGTTTTGTTTTTTTACGAATTGGTCAAACCCAAACTCAAACAAAAACATTGTTTTCAATCTTTATGAGTCTACCGATTGAATAGATTTTTATTATAAACAATTGTCTTGTAAATGGAATTTTTAAAGCATTTTGAATGTAAAAATAAAGAAAAAAGTGTGCAAGACAATAAGAAACACTACCTACCAAAAAAAAAAAGTAAAATTTTGTTGGAATCGGTTGAAAAATGTAGGAAATCCGATCCCATATATAAATGAACACACACACACACAAACATGGGTTTTATAATAAGTATAACTCGATATGAGTTGTCCCCCTTTCATTCTCGCGACAGCGATGCCTCTTAATCGTGTTTTCAAATTGATTTTGTGCAAAAACAATTGTGTTTTTCCAATTTTTGGCACTGTCAGAACCACCACAAGGTAATTTTACGTAGTCCTGTGAACTTTTGTTGAAATCGGTTGAAAAATGTAGGAAATCCGATCCAATATATAAACGAACAGACACACACACACACACACACAAACAACCTGGGTTTTATAATAAGTATGATATTTGTGAGTAGTTTAATGTTATGACTTTAACGTTAGGATACAGCTTGATGATTAGAGCAGAAGTATCAAATGAGTTTCCTTGAACTATAAAAATGGATTTTCAAAAAGAGGCTGTTCTTTTCAGAATAAAGAATCCTCTTAATACTTTTTCAAAGCAAAACAATTTCGTCATGTAATCAATATTACTCACAATAATTTAGACGAAGCCATGTGCAATGCAGATTCGAAAATGCCAAGCAATAGAATAGGATATTTAATATTGTTGACGCTTTAGTGCTGCGGTTAACTTACCAGAATTACCGAATATAAAGATTAAGAAAATGAAAAAAAAAAAAAAACTCCTTCGAGATAATATGAAGCCAAATTTGTGTGAAAAGAGTCCAATGAAAGGAGAAATTATTTCTTCTACATTTCTTATTTCTGAAATTCATTTTTAAAAGGTTCAAGATTCAGAATTGGTTTTTGAAATCTGATTTATATTGCAAGAGCTAAACGATTTAGCTGACGTGTTTGTTAAGAATCTTTCTACAAATATAGGTTCACACAACAAATGATACTTTACGTAGGCGCGGCAGATTCTAAATTAGGAAACCACAACAAATGCGACTTTAGGTACCCAAAATAGTTGCTGCTTTAGGTACCCACAACAAATGCGACTTTAGGTAACCAAAATAGTTGCTGCTTTAGGTACCCACAACAAATAAGACTTTAGGTACCCAAAATAGTTCCTGCTTTAGGTACCCACAACAAATGCGACTTTAGGTAACCAAAATAGTTGCTTCTTTAGGTACCCACAACAAATGCGACTTTAGGTAACCAAAATAGTTGCTGCTTTAGGTACCCACAACAAATGCGATTTTAGGTAACCAAAATAGTTGCTACTTTAGGTACCCACAACAAATGCGACTTCAGGTACCCAAAACAGTTGCTGCTTTAGGTACCCACAACAAATGCGATTTTAGGTAACCAAAATAGTTGCTGCTTTAGGTACCCACAACAAATGCGACTCTAGGTAACCAAAAAAGTTGTTGCTTTAGGTACCCACAACAAATGCGACTTTAGGTACCCAAAATAGTTGCTGCTTTAGGTACACACAACAAATGCGAATTTAGGTAACCAAAATAGTTGCTGTTTTACGTACCCACAACAAATGCGACTTCAGGTACCCAAAATAGTTGCTGCTTTAGGTACCCACAACAAATGCGACTTTAGGTAACCAAAATAGTTGCTGCTTTACGTACCCACAACAAATGCGAATTTAGGTACCCAAAATAGTTGCTGCTTTAGGTACCCACAACAAATGCGACTTTAGGTAACCAAAATAGTTGCTGCTTTAGGTACCCACAACAAATGCGACTTTAGGTACCCAAAACAGTTGCTGCTTTAGGTACCCACAACAAATGCGACTTTAGGTACCCAAAATAGTTGCTGCTTTAGGTACCCACAACAAATGCGACTTTAGGTAACCAAAATAGTTGCTGCTTTACGTAACCACAACAAATGCGACTTCGGGTACCCAAAACGGTTGCTGCTTTACGTACCCACTACAAATGCGACTTTAGGTGCCAAAAATAGTTGCTGCTTTTGGTACCCACAACGAATGCGACATTAGGTAACCAAAATAGTTGCTGCTTTAGGTACCCACAACAAATGCGAATTTAGTTACACAAAATAGTTGCTGCTTTAGGTACCCACAACAAATGCGACTTTAGGTACCCAAAACAGTTACTTCTTTAGGTACCCACACCAAATGCGATTTTATGTACCCAAAATAGTTGCTGCTTTAGGTACCCACAACAAATGCGACTTTAGGTACCCAAAATAGTGGCTGTTTTGGTACCCACAACAAATGCGTCTTTAGGTAGCAAAAATAGTTGCTGCTTTAGGTACCCACAACAAATGCGACTTTATGTAACATAAACAGTTGCTGATTTAGGTACCCATAGGAAATTCCACTTTAGGTACCCAAAAAAGTTGCTGCTTAAGGTACCAACAAGAAATGCGACTTTAGGTGCCCAAAATAGTTGCTGCTTTAGGTACCCACAACAAATGCGACTTCAGGTACCCAAAACAGTTGCTGCTTTAGGTACCCACAACAAATGCGGCTTTAGGTACGAAAAAAAGTTGATGCTTTAGGTACCCACAACAAATGCGACTTTAGCTACCAAATATAGTTGCTGCTTTAGGTACCCACAACAAATGCGACTTTAGGTAACCAAAATAGTTGCTGCTTTATGTACCCACAACATATGCAAGTTTAGGTGCCAAAAATAGTTACGACTTCAGGTACCCAAAACAGTTGCTGCTTTAGGTACCCACAACAAATGCGACTTTAGCTACCAAAAATAGTCGTTGTTTTGTTACCCACTACAAATGCGAATTTATGTACCCAAAATATGTGCTGCTTTAGGTACCCACAACAAATGCGACTTTAGGTAACCAAAATAGTTGCTGCTTTAGTACCAACAACATATGCAAGTTTAGGTGTCAAAAATATTTGCTGCTTGAGGTATCCACAACAAATGCGACTTCAGGTACCCGAAATAGTTGCTGCTTTACGTACCCACAAGAAATGCGATTTTATGTACCCAAAATAGTTGCTGGCTTAGGTACCCACAAAAAATGCGACTTTAGTTACCCAAAATAGTGGCTGTTTTGGTACCCACAACAAATGCGTCTTTAGGTACCAAAAATAGTTGCTGCTTTAGGTACCCACAACAAATGCGTCTTTAGGTACCATAAACAGTTGCTGATTTAGGTACCCATAGCAAATGCCACTTTAGGTACCCAAAAGAGTTGCTGCTTTACGTACCCACAACACATGCGATTTTAGGTGCCAAAAATAGTTGCTGCTTTACGTACCCACAACAAATGCGACTTCAGGTACCCAAAACAGTTGCTGCTTTAGGTACCCAGAACAAATGCGATTTTAGGTACCCAAAATAGTTGCTGCTTTATGAACCCAAAACAAATGGGACTTTAGGTACCCAAAATAGTTTCTGCTTTAGGTACCCACAACAAATGCGATTTTCAGTACCCAAAATAGTTGCTGCTTTAGGTACCCACAACAAATGCGACCTTAGGTACCCAAAACAGTAGCTGCTTTAGGTACCTACAACAAATGCGACTTTAGGTATCCAAAACATTTGCTGCTTTAGGTACCAACAACATATGCAAGTTTAGGTAACAAAAATAGTTGTTGTTTTGTTACCCACAACAAATGCGACTTTAGACACCCAAAACAGTTGCTGCTTTAGGTACCCACAACAAATGCGACTTTAGGTAGCCAAAATAGTTGCTGCTTTTGGTACCCACAACAAATGCGACTTTAGGTAACCAAAATAGTTGCTACTTTAGGTACCCACAACAAATGCGACTTCAGGTACCCAAAACAGTTGCTGCTTTAGGTACCCACAACAAATGCGATTTTAGGTAACCAAAATAGTTGCTGCTTTAGGTACCCACAGCAAATGCGACTCTAGGTAACCAAAACAGTTGCTGCTTTAGGTACCCACAACAAATGCGAATTTAGGTACCCAAAATAGTTGCTGCTTTAAGTACCCACAACAAATGCTACTTTAGGTACCCAAAATAGTTGCTGCTTTAGGTACCCACAACAAATGCGACTTTAGGTACCCAAAATAGTTGCTGCTTTAGGTACCCACAACAAATGCGACTTTAGGTAACCAAAATAGTTGCTGCTTTACGTACCCACAACAAATGCGACTTCGGGTACCCAAAACGGTTGCTGCTTTACGTACCCACTACAAATGCGACTTTAGGTGCCAAAAATAGTTGCTGCTTTTGGTACCCACAACGAATGCGACATTAGGTAACCAGAATAGTTGCTGCTTTAGGTACCCACAACAAATGCGACATTAGGTAACCAAAAAGTTGCTGCTTTATGTACCCACAACAAATGCGACTTCAGGTACCCAAAACAGTTGCTGCTTTAGATACGCACAACAAATGCGGCTTTAGGTAGCCAAAATAGTTGCTGCTTTTGCTACCCACAACAAATGCGACTTTAGGTAACAAAAATAGTTGCAGCTTTTGGTACCCACAACAAATGCGTCTTTAGGTACCAAAAATAGTTGCTGCTCTAGGTACCCACTACAAATGCGACGTTAGCTACCAAATATGGTTGCTGCTCTAGGTACCCACAACAAATGCGATGTTAGCTACCAAATATGGTTGCTGCTTTAGGTACCCACAACAAATGCGGCTTTAGCTACCAAAAATAATTGCTGCTTTAGGTACCCACAACAAATGCGACTTTAGGTACCCAAAATAGTTGCTGCTTTAGGTACCCACAACAAATGCGACTTCAGGTACCCAAAACAGTTGCTGCTTTAGTTACCCACACCAAATGCGATTTTATGTACCCGAAATATGTGCTGCTTTAGGTACCCACAACAAATGCGACTTCAGGTACTCCAAACATTTGCTGCTTTAGGTACCCACAACAAATGCGACTTTAGGTAACCAAAATAGTTGCTGCTTTTGGTACCCACAACAAATGCGACTTTAGCTACCAAATATAGTTGCTGCTTTAGGTACCTACAGGGAATGCGACTTTAGCTACCAAAAATATTTGCTGATTTAGGTACCCATAGCAAATGCCACTTTAGGTACCTAAAATAGTTGCTGCTTTAGGTACCCACAACAAATGCGACTTTTAGTACCCAAAATAGTTGCTGCTTTAGGTACCCACAACAAATGCGACTTTAAGGTAACCAAACATTTGCTGCTTTAGGTACCCACAACAAATGCGAATTTAGGTACCAAAAAAAAAACAACAACAAATGCGAATTTAGGTACAAAAAACTGCTTTAGTTACCCACAACAAATGCGATTTTAGGTAACCAAAATAGTTGCTGCTTTAGGTACCCACAACAAATGCGACTTTAGGTAACCAAAACTGTTGCTGCTTTAGGTACCAACAATGCGACTTTAGGTAACCAAAATAGACTTCAGGTACCCACAACAAAACTTCAGGTACCCAAAACAGCTTTTGGTACCCTCAACAAATGCGACTTTATGTACCCAAAATAGTTGCTTCTTTAGGTACCCACAACAAATGCGACTTTAGGTACCCAATATAGTTGCTGCTTTAGGTACCCACAACAAATTCCACTTTAGGTACCCAAAATAGTTGCTGCTTTAGGTACCCACAACAAATGCGGCTTTAGGTAGCGAAAATAGTTGCTGCTTTAGGTACCCACAACAAATGCGACTTTAGGTACCCAAAATAGTTGCTGCTTTAGGTACCCACAACAAATGCGACTTTAGGTACCCAAAATAGTTGCTGCTTTAGGTACCCACAACAAATTCCACTTTAGGTACCCAAAATAGTTGCTGCTTTAGGTACCCACAACAAATGCGGCTTTAGGTAGCGAAAATAGTTGCTGCTTTAGGTACCCACAACAAATGCGACTTTAGGTACCCAAAATAGTTGCTGCTTTAGGTACCCACAACAAATGCGACTTTAGGTACCCAAAACAGTTGCTGCTTTACGTACCCACAACATATATGATTTTAGGTACCCAAAATAGTTGCTGCTTTAGGTTCCTACAACAAATGTGTCGTAGTCTGATACAAATGCGAAAATAGATGCATTTATTTCTCATTGTTCCAGTTGGGGTTATTTATAATTTGCGTGGTTGATAATTCCGTGTCAAAAATATTAAAATGCTTTTCTTTAATTTTCAGGAACAATGATATCACAATCAAACGATTCTATTCTTCCATCATTTTAACTGATGTTTATCAAATTGTATTTGAACAACTCACAAGATTATCATCAATATCTGATTCTTTTGTCCAATGAAATACATTGCTTTCTCAAATTGTTAAATACATTGTTATGCGTTTGGCAAACCTGAAGAGCGATTTTTGATTGACAGTCTGGCTTGAGGTTATAAGTTTAGGGCACCCAGTGAGGCCCAAAATCATTAGTAGTAATGATATTGCTTTTTGCTTCAAGGGATTCGTTCGCTTTTTACCAAATATTTGATTTTTGATCAAATTAGCACGCAAATAAATTAAATTATTCTTATTTACAATATAAAATATCAAATAATATGAAAAGATTAGCGTAAGGAGATTACACTGCGTCAGTTTTAGTCTTCCAAATGAAGCGATCATGCTTTCCTCGAAAATCAGCATTTTCCAATCTTGGAATTAGAGTGGCTCAAACATCGACCATGAGCTTCGCTGAGAAATACGCAAAATATTAAACAAGACAAGAACGTAATTATACTTTTGATATTAACGAGACTGGTTTATAAAATAAGAGGATGGATCAATAAGTCTGTAGATGAATTTTCATCAGAAATTTTTACTCTATAATATTTCGTCTCTGTGATTCGTGGAGAAGCTTTGGGTTAAGTGCATTGACAAGGAAAGAGATTATATAGGAAAATACATATTTGTTTTGTAACATACATACCGTAATTCCCCATGTATAATACTCCTTTATTCATAATACACACCCCCTGTGGTGAAAGCGTGGAAAAATGCTTCTAGTCAAGCATAATACGCACCCCTTGTTGGTAATCAAACACTATAAATTGTACCTCTCCAGTTTCATTATGGCCAGCGTTTCCTACTCTTATAAAAAAAAAAGGTTTTAAACATAGAATAGTATTATTCTGATTTAGTTTTATGACAATTCTTATTTCATTTTACATTTGTAAGTCTTGTTAGGTACATATGATTGCATTTGACATACTTATGGGGTCGCAATCGCTGAATATTAGTGTCAAAATATCGTACGTTTGTGGTGAGTAGTTATTTCGCAACTGAAATCGACCTATGAACGGCAATTTTTTGAACATTTTTTCTAGCTGTGTTTAATACGCACCCCACATTTTTCTTTGTTTTTAGAAAAAAAATACGTATTATACATAGGGAATTACAGTTATATTAAAATTAAACGAAAAGATATCCGTGTTATTTCTAAATATTTAATAATATTTGGTCATGGCCTTAAGCTATATTTAAAATACCTGTTAGATTCTTTTATTGTAAAAGATTTCAAATCGAAGGGAATTTCGGTAAGAGAGACGCTCTTTTAGAGAGAGCTGGCATGTTTTTGAATTTACTTTGGTGTTGGTTGTTCTTGACTTCTATATCTAAAAAGGAATAGAACATTAAAATTTATCCGATCCCAAAATCCGATCAAATTTACAAAAATTGGACAACGTCTTAGATTAGGTTACTTTAATTTCCAAACATCGTTTTTCTCTCTAAATCAAATTTTATCCCAAATGAGACGAACTAGTTAGTAATACCAGTTTAGCATTCAGTGAGGAACAAATTCACTCGTGACATCCTCCAAAAGTATTAGGGAGTATGAAAATGGCACGATAAACAGTCTAAATGTAATTAAATTTTAATGTATTTGCCAATAACAATTATTATTATTAGTAATGACAAACTTATTTTTGTCAACACATCGCCTCCCATAGGTTCTTGGAGAATAGTCGGAGGAATGTGGTAACTTCTATCTAGTGCAACCTTTTAGAAAAAAAGCAGAAAAATGACAAAAGTTTTTATTCATTATCTTCACTCAGTGAAGAATGGCAGGCGATTTGCACCAAAATGCTTGAATTTAATCGACAGAGTGTCACGTGTCAAAATTATAGTGTCGCTTTACATACCGTAAAATAAAATCAAGAAAAAGTTTAGTCGTTAAGTTGGGAGCATCTCAGCATCTCTCTTCTCTTGATTTAACAACTTAAAATCTCGGTTAAATTAAATCACCTGGAAATTTACCTACTGGTAAAATCATTAAACGTAAAGAAGGGACTATTTCAGCTCTGAATTAATTTCCCAGTGGGCATTTTCTATTCATTCCAGAAATAAGCCTGACAAATTTATTTTTTATTCAGTCGTAATTACTAATAATACATTTCCACAAAAACAAACAATAAAAACTGTATCCCAATTCTCTTATCTCATTAGCATATATTGGTTACACCACATCTTACTCAAGAAGATTACACTGTCACCTCGAAATCCAATTATCAGATATTAACAATTAACTCAAATCCAATTACCAAATATTAACAATTAACTCAAATCCAATTAACAAATATTAACAATTAACCCAAATCCAATTACCAAATATTAACAATTAACTCAAATCAAATTACCAAATATTAACAATTAACCCAAATACCAAATATTAACAATTAACTCAAATCCAATTACCAAATATTAACAATTAACTCAAATCCAATTAACAAATATTAACAATTAACTCAAATCCAATTACCAAATATTAACAATTAACTCAAATCCAATTACCAAATATTAACAATTAACCCAAATCCAATTACCAAATATTAACAATTAACCGAAATCAATTACCAAATATTAACAATTAACCCAAATCCAATTACCAAATATTAACAATTAACCCAAATCCAGTTACCAAATATTAACAATTAACTCAAATCCAATTACCAAATATTAACAATTAACTCAAATCCAATTAACAAATATTAACAATTAACCCAAATCCATTTACTAAATATTAACAATTAATCCAAATCCAATTACCAAATATTAACAATTAAATCAAATCCAATTAACAAATATTAACAATTAACCCAAATCCAATTACCAAATATTAACAATTAACCGAAATCAATTACCAAATATTAACAATTAACCCAAATCCAATTACCAAATATTAACAATTAACCCAAATCCAGTTACCAAATATTTACAGTTAACTCAAATCCAATTTCCAAATATTAACAATTAACTCAAATCCAATTAACAAATATTAACAATTAACCCAAATCCATTTACTAAATATTAACAATTAACCCAAATCCAATTACCAAATATTAACAATTAACTCAAATCCAATTACCAAATATTAACAATTAACCCAAATCCAATTACCAAATATTAACAATTAACCCAAATCCAATTACCAAATATTAACAATTAACCCAAATCCAATTACCAAATATTAACAATTAACCCAAATTCAAGACCCCGCTTTCTATTTACCATCAGATTATGGTCAACAATATAAGCAATTAAAAATTTTGAAGGCTCTCTACATTAAACAGCGAAAACCCATCATGAATAAAATTGGTTTTAATCTATGTGTGTGCATATTCTAAAATGCTTTTGAACTCTCGGTCATTTTCGTCACCTTACTCTAAAATCTTTTCGACCACCATAACATGTATACTCACGTCCAGACAGTCTTTTCCACACTCATTACAATTCGAAGATATTGTATAAAGTATAGTGAATGGCTTCTCTCTGTATGTGGCGCTTTGATGATTTTTGAGGCCTCTGTCCTACTTAAGGGCGCCCACATACATAACACGCTATCTCAAACATTAAATATATTCACGCACACACATATACAGGGTGATTGATGGGCACCTCGATGTGGTCTTAGCAAGCTTGTCTCGCTAGAACAATTACGACTGAGTAGTGAGTTCGATTCTGACTGGGTGTCCCATACTTTCGGCCTTGTGCCACATCTGAGCTACGCTTGGAAAATAACTATACAGGGTGATTGAAAAGTAACTACTTATTTTATGTATGATGGACACTCGCGTCTAACTAATTTTTACAAGACGGGAGAATCCATCATAAATAAAATAGGGAGATACTTTTCAATATATATATGTGTATGTGTGTGTAGTTTTCCTTCATGATCACGAGACCCGTAACCTATTAGGGTTGTAGGGACACCACATGTAGTGTACCCGTAGTAGCAGTGGCGTGTCTTGGGCAAGATAGCCTGACGAAGCCCAAGCTGGTTTGAATTCAAATCTGGGACGGGGAAAGTGATGAATTCATATCTTTCTCACAGTTTTCCTTTGAGGGAACTGGTCCATTGATTATCAAGCTTTAGTATTTAGGCCTAAGATAAAAAGGATGCCTTTCGAGGCAACGAACATGGCCGCTGAATTGCATGTAGAGAAGGCTCGAAATGCATCCAATCGACCGTGATTACAAACGCGGGCATATGTGAGGTTTTTTGGAGACTACTTTCAGGATCTGTTTGCCAGAGAGCCCGGTCATTTCGATACCTATTCAGCCGACCTTCCCCCGCTCGAGACGGCTGAAGCGGCCGGGCGCGAGGGTTCTATCACAGAGTCTGGGATCTTGGAAGAACTGAAGCTGTTTGTCCGGTACAAAACTCCGGGATAAGATGGTCTTCATAACGAACTGTACTTGAGGCAGTCGCCCATTTTTATTCCTTTGCTGGCACTGATAACAACTGGATGAATCAGGAGTCTATGCCTCAACGCTTCACCAGGAGTGTGATCAAGCTGCTTTTCAAGAACAAAAACAGTGGGGACAGAACAGGTAATTATTAGCCTTTGACAATGTTGAAGATTTTAATCAAGATCTTAGCCTGCCGTTTGCAGGCTGTCTTCACTAGTCTGATTTTCCCCTAGCAGACTTGTGCTGTGAAAGGCAGGATTATTCATGACAATCTTCATTTGGTACGCTTCATCATCGAGCAAGTCGACAGTGAAGCCGCGCTGATCAATTTAAATCAATCCAAGGATTTCAATAGGGTTGACCATCGATTTCTTGAGGCTGTCCTTTTCGCCGCCGGTTTAGGGTCGTATTTTCGCATCTGAATCCAACTTCTGTAGGCGTCCCCAGGTGCGCTGGTGGAAGTGAATGGAGTAAGATCGGAACCTTTCGTATTGTCTTACTCCATTCGTCAAGGTTGTCTATTTTCGCCCTTGATTTACGTTCTTGCGTTGGAGCCTTCCCTTCACAAGGCGAATCCGGTCCTACGCGGAATTTCCTTACCTAGTGCTACCACCTCGGTTAGGTATTCTGCCTATGCCGACGGCTTTTCGGTTCTCGTGTCAAGCAGAGCCGAGATTGACGAAATTGGCAAAGAGATCAGAGGGTACGAGACGGTCACAGGGGCCATGATCAATCGCGATAAGTCTGTTGGGTTGCAGTTGGGTGCGTAAAATGGGGCAACTCTTTCCGGATCTTTCCTCTGGACGGACGGCTCAGTCAAGATACTCAGCGTCTGGTTTGGTCTCGATCTCCTGTTGGAAATGAATTGGTCGGAGGTGCGGGAGAAGGTAGAGTGCACAGTTCGTCTCTGGTTCCGAAGAAGGTTTTCTTAAAGGGGAAGGCGGAAGTATGTAATTTGCACAACTACCAGATTCTCATTTACCGCCTATCCGTACTTCCACTCCTGTATGCTACACTAAGGGGTTCAGTAAGAGTCTTGTTCTCCTTCTTGTGGGGAGGCAAGGCTCCCGAGTTATGTCGGGAGATCTGTTACCTCCAACCTTCTGAAGGCGGTCTGGGTGTGCCTAGCGTTGAGATTCGTCAATATACGCTTCGAATCTCTTTTCTAGACCGGGTGTGTTTGCAAATGGATGAGAATGGCGAATTCTGGAAGAAAGACGCCCGTGAACTTCCCATCCCTGACAAATGTGAGGAGGCCCGCTGTTTACCCTGAGGCGAGAGCTCCTATCGTGAATGTCGGATGGCTTCTCCGACGTCCAGGCGTTGTTCCGTAAGGCGTTATATCACGTGCTAGTTAGGAGGTCCGTTCAAGATGATCTGATAGGTAAGGTCGGTCTAACGAAGCATGAAATTCACTCCGTATGGCCTTGGGCGCCCGGGTTGAAATGCCTCACTAACGATGAGGCATCACTCACCTGGCTGGTGTTAAGAAGGACCCTTTGGGTTGGCAAGAAACTTTGTTCGGCGGCGTTGGAAAAATCTGCGTTCGTTGTGGTGAGTGGGTGGAAAGCCTGGGTCACGCCTTCTTACACTGCAAAGTCGTTGTCATGGTTCGCATGCTGCCTGGAAAATTCATCGAGGTCAGTTCTGTTTGTAGCAATGTCGTACCACCGTTGACTAAGGCTGAGCACTATGTTTTTTGCTTAATAGGCGTTATGCGAGTCGTGATATGGACGACGCAACAGAAGGAGTTCTATGGGGACGAGAAGTTTACCTCTTTTCAACTAATCTTTTTCTTTAGGCAACAGCTTAAAGTCAAGATTAAGACGGAAAGAAAACGACTCCCACTAGCGAAATTTGGCAAAAGGTGTGTAAGTTTTGTGCGTCTGTGTCAAGTAAAAAGAGCTGACTTAGAGTGGCATTTTGATGCCGATTAGTCATTAAGATATTGGAAATTCTGGAGTGAACATTGGCAACCCCGTCCAAAATAGGATAATTTTGGTTTGTTTTGCTTTTGTTTTTTTTTCTGATAAAGTTAACTTAGCTTGGGGATGTATGCTTATTGGCCCCCTTTTATTTTTGCCCACACTCTCTTTAGTTTAATCCTCGCTTCCCTTCACCGTTAGGTGACCAGAGATGTTCTCTGGTAGATGCGGGATGTCTTTCATTTTTCGAGTGTTTTTCGTTTTTTGTTGTGTTTGAATTGAAGTGTAGTTGAGTGAGTGTTCGGTCGAATGATTGTTTGAATATTAAAGTCCCGCATTAATTTCGTCCAATTAACTAATGTTTCTTTGTGTGTGCGTCTGTGTGTTTTGGGAGGGATTACTAACAGTATTTTGTTTTGTTTCTTATAAATAAATCTTGTAAATATCCACTAGGACTATAAATTTTTAAAAGTTGTTAATTTATTCTCCAACTTGTGGTGGCTGTAGTAAGAATGTTAAGTAAGAATGGGTTGTTCTGGTGTAAGGATTATTGTGGTATGTTTGGGTCAGTGATTGTGGCTAGCTAACTTTAAGTATAAGACAGATGAAGACCAATCTTCCCTAGCCTCCATTTTTAGCCTTGTGACATATTTGTACATTTTCATACAATAAATATCGTTTTCCGTGGACCAGCGTTAATCAAATAAATAAAAAATAAAACAAATGATATGTAAATAAAATACAACTTTACTTAAGTATTCACTGGTGATGATTTGTTGGTTGAGTACTTAAAAGTTCGAATCGATTTTCATTTTGTTAAGATGGCATTTTTCGTTTGTTGGGGATTATGATGTGAGTTTTTAAAATATCTCTCATTTCCCTTGCAGTATTCCCATTTACAAGATGATGAAAATGACTGGTGACTGAACGGTATTCAGTTTGAATTAAATAAATACACGATCCACAATAAAAGTAAAATCATTGGTCACACTTAGAATTTGAACTCTGTTCACTGATTTTATAACTCACCATGAACATCACTTTTCCGCTTTAAATTCAAATAAAATCAAATTGTAATTTTGCAAGAGAGAATAGAATTTCTGGAGTTATACTTACCGCATAATGAATCGGCAAAAAAATTGGCTTTGGTGCTGAAGAGATTTTCTTCTTGTAGGAGATTACCGCCGCTGAAATGCTTAATTGACTGCGACGAAGAAGAGAATTGTTTGGTAATTACCGTTTGCATGTCACGCCCTTGGTGTATGGGTGCACAGAGTTCAGGAAGCATAAGTCGACCCCCAGCAACAGGCATCGCAGCTAAATCGACAAACATAGAAAAAAAGAAAAGATAAAAAAAGAATCAATACGATTGCACGATTGAAGGAAATAATTTAAAGTAATCAATACAATTTTTTGCCGACACACTGGAAAAAAAAAAAAAAAATGTATCTATGAAATAAGACATCTATCTGGCGTAATGCAATCTTTGAACTTAGTGCTTTTCTACAAGTTTTATTATTTTTTCAAAAAATCTTATGTGCATATGACTTCAAAACCCTGCCTTCAATTCAACCAAAAATCTCTGGATGCTCGGCAGCGACGTTACCCTATTTTCACGTTACGTCATTATTCCATCGCTTCATTTGCGGGAACTCTCATAAAATGTCACTCACTAGGCAAGTATCTCCCCATTAGGAGGGAGATGGCTGGGGTTATCAACCAGCACTTGAGTCGTACCCAAAAGGGAAAGTGCCGAGGGATTGAGAAATTTTAATACGGTATCGCCTTTAAACCCATTTTAAATTGACATTCGTTAGCGATATGGGCGCACTTTAAAATAGACATTTTAAATATGCCAGAGTTCCCCATTGGTAGGGGTGGGACATATAGGAATGGCTCCTCTAGAGAAAAAGTCGAATAAGAAGGTATCAACCGAAGATGTCCCAACACTGAATTCAATAGACGAAACAAAATGGAATCATTCGAGGAGGAAAACAAGTATAAGACATTTGCATTGGTAGATGTCTCAGAGTAGAGCGATGGACTACCAACTAAACTCAAGAATATAACTAAGAAGGTAATTTATTGATAAAGCTTGGTACTGAACAAAGCTAAATGAAAAGAAACGGAATTTGGAAGATTGTTTGTGTCTGTCCATCTTCAAAGTTGGTTTAACTATCTTGAAAATCAGCGTTTGAAGTCGTGATTTTCGTCTGGGCTTGAACTAGCATCGATGGGAAATATGCACCTCTTTCAATCAAAAGTCGACTGTATTGTTATTGAACTACAAAGAGAAACGACTGGTTTTATGTTCGGCTTAGCACCTTTCTTTTTCGTCTTGCTCAGATCAACTTGTCAGTTTCTAGAAAAAGTTTTTTGTTTAGAAATTTAAAAAAGCTTTTGTTTTATGTTTAGAAATTTAAAAAAGCTTTTGTTTTATGTTTAGAAATTTAAAGAAGCATTTGTATTATGTTTAGAAATTTAAAAAAGCTTTTGTTTTATGTTTAGAAATTTAAAGAAGCTTTTGTTTTATGTTTAGAAATTTAAAGAAGCTTTTGTTTCATGTTTAGAAATTTAAGGAAGCCTCAAATTCAGTATTCTAACAGAGACCAATACATGTGATAAGATCCACAAAATATTTGGAATACTTCACCTCTAAATAAGCAGACCATGAAATCCGAACATCTTATGAACGGAATAAAACACAATATGGCAATGGAATCTTCCTTTTCAAGACTTACTTGAAAGTACTGAAAAGGTTCTTGATCCGAACAAATTTATGAAGTTTGATCAGATTTTAGGAAAGTCGTTGAGCTGAGAATGTTTGAGTAAACCTCCTGTATTCTTAAATTTATGCAGTTCTGGTACAATTACATTTTAATGGCCAGGATTTTCTGCGTAGCTTTTCGTTTCGGTTAAAATCCATTTGCATTTTTCCCATGTTCGTGACTTAATTGTCTTTTTTTAATACCAGGAAGTACGAGGAATTATTTCAGTCCTTTGAAGTTATTATTTTATTTTACTACGCGTTCTTTTCATTTTTGTTCTTTTTTTTTTCGTAGGCGTTGCTTTTCCCATTTCTTTTTTTAGTTTCCTTTGTTTCTTTCCTGTTCGAATGAATGTTATTACTTTGAGGGGGTTTTCTTTAACCACACACACACACGCGCGCGCTCGCGCGTAAAAGATTGACGTCACTGATGGGGAATCCTTTCCTTTGATGAAAAGATAAACGCAAAATAGAACATATATTTAAAATTAAATGTATCTGAAAATCCCATTCTTTTAACCTGTCAAGAATGTCACGTTAGAATCCGCAGGAGATAATTTTAATTTCAGGAAATTGCATACCACTCAATTCTTTTTTACTCATACTCATATCAGATTAATGTTTTTGAAGAGAAAATACTTAAATATCAATAACCGTTGAAGAACTATTTTTATTCTATGCAATCTAAGTTTCGGCATTTTATTTATTTCTCGATCTGATGATATCGTCATTTAAACTCATCAGCTCATTCATTCAACTTATAAGAAGGTAAAATGCTTTGAAAAGTACTCAAGTGCAACTTATACTTAAAGATGACCGTAGAACGTATCACTAAAGCCGTTGCAGTAAAACAACAAAAATGAAGATATTAGTCTTAAACTTTGAAATAAAAATAAATTAAATTCTTGCAAAAAAAAACAAAAAAACGTCAGAATTTACAAAAGCCAACCCAGACAGCTGCGACTGAACATGCAATATGGCACAATAAAATTATCTGAATTGCATTTTTCTGCATAGCAAGCACCTGGGATGAATGGTAGGAATCCGGATGTTGGTCCGTTCGGGAAATGACCCTGAATTTCATACGATTTGAAAACTTCCAATTTGAAATCTTCAGGCATGGAAATTCTGGAACGGAAAACCACGTCCGGTTTAACGATACAATTTTAAACTCTATGATTTTGAAGTTCACATCCTACTCAATGTGTTTTCTTTTTTGAGAACGATGTGAAAAATGCTGAAAGACGCTGCAAAAATTTGATTGTGAAGAAAAATTGAAATCTCATTAAAAAAATTCAATTTTAAGCTTTGATTTTGATTTTTTAGATTTTCTAGTCGGAAGTGTAGAATCGAGGCAGAAAGAAATTGACTGTAAAGTAACAACAATAAGTGCCTTTCTTTGGGATCCACCCTAGAGCGATGTTTAATTAATAATAGCAGATCATTCGTTTGTTTTTGTGCTGAGTATTAGCACTCCATATTAGTACCCCATTGTCAATAAATGTCCTCTTCTTCATTTATATCGACGAAATATATAAACCTCGTCTGTAGTCAAAGCTACACCCTGCTCAATGAAGCTATCTACTTAAAAATTTAAGAATATTGATAAAAATAAATGGACTCTTAAGCTATAATCAAGATATATGTAAAATAAATAATAAGTCTAAGGATATGACAAGAAATAAATGTTTTTTAAAGATTTATTGAAGGGAAATACACCGTAAAAACTGTTTTTTATTCATTGTCTGTTCCTGGATTTTTATCGAAGCGAAATCAAGAATGTTTGGAGTAAGCAATCGATGTAGAATACAATCGATCATAAATAAGATAATCAATTAAATTTAAGGTTTTAATCGAGGTAAATAAAAAAAAAAAAAAAATTCTATTCGAGTCTACCGTCATCGTCGATAATTACGGTACAATATTTATTGCAGTTTGTCTATTTCCGAATAGAAAGCAAACTGAAAAAGGATTTAAGTTGACTGATCCTCTCGGCATGGTTGATAAAGTGACTCATACAATGTGACGCATCTGGAGGGTTCAACTATATGTCATACAAATATATTAACAGATGTTATAGTTTTCAGTTTCCATTTTTGAGCATATCTGTGCTAATTTGTATTTTTTAATAATTTTTTTCTGTTAGCTTCACACAAAAGGAGAATATTTTTAACGACAGGTTGGAAGTGGCGCCAGATGGAAGAACAATGTGCTCAATGACAAGACATCTTAAGTTGGTCATCTATCTTCCTTGATTCATTGTTAAGAATTGACTAAACGCCATGAAAATCAATTATAAAGTAGTACTTGCTTTCAGACCATATAAATAACTAAAGTCTATTTAAAACTTTGAACCAAAAAAACAACCCCAGCTCAAAAAAAGAAAAAGAAAAAAAAAAGAAAAAGAAAAAAAGTTTCATCAAGCATCTGGGTATTCAAATTCAATGTCCCTAAGTATGAAAAATAGAAAATGTGGGAAAAAGTATTTCAGTTGATACAAAAGATTATGTTACTGAATTTCGTAGGCTGGCCCAAAATGGTAAACTACTAGTTAGAATTATGACAACCCGAAGTGAATAGTGTGTTTTGAATCCTGTGGGAGGAAATTCTAAGTGATAGATATTCTTTGTTTAAGTTTTGATATAAGAAAAAAAAAAAAAGCGCGAATGCAGTTAGTACGGCTGCAAGGATAGAAGGGTTAAAACGTCTCGTCGCACCCATGTTCCTTAGTAAGACAAACCACCACTTTCGGTGATGGATAGTCGGCCAACAAGTACGACAAGCCATCGAGTGGTAATGGATAGTCGGCCACCAATTTGACATCCGTCTTCTACATCACCCCCGCTCTCTCTCTCTCTTTCTCTATCTCGCTCCAAGAAAAGGATACTATGACTGTTGTGTCACCCCACTAAGATAAAGTAAATATAAATAAATAAAAAAATTGTCCGTCTTCAGTTCAGTCTGAGGCTGAGACCAAAAGAAGCCAGTGACGACACGAGAAGCCAGAGAAAACATTCTAAGCAAAGTTTTTAATGAATATCATGTTTCTGTGAATTCTTCATCTCTCTTGCAATTTTTTAAAAAGAATTATAATTCAAGCACACTTAACATGAAGTTTTTAATTCTATATTCCTTTTAATCATGTGGTCACCACACTAAATGCTTCGGTCCCAGACAATGCTTAATATTCCACTAGGCTATTTATATAATGAGTTTAATAACAACATTAAGAAATTGATCCGTGAATTCGAGAGGATAAAAATAAAAATAAGCAAACATAATATATCTAGATTATTCAACCAAACATATATATAATATCTAGTAGGCAGGTATTGAAATCAAAACTCTTTGTAAGGGGGGAGGGTCAAGTCACTGGATCCAACAAAAGCTTTTATTCACTGGGCCATGTGTATTTGAAGTGATCAGCATATGATTTTTTTTTACCTATAAACAATGTCTCAAGAACCATTTTTTTTTTTTACCAGAACCCATATTGCAATATTTGTTGCTATTGCTTTTCTCTAGCACTCCGTATTACTGGCTTCCTATATTGTATTCATTTCTATAGTTGACCAGCTTAGAAGATTTTTGTACTGATATGTGTTGATTCCTTAAGTTCTAGTATTTTCCAATGATGTTCTCTATTATTTCAACCTCATCCCTTTTCTCTCCCTATGTGGTCAGCTCCGCCTGATTTTTCTATTTCGCCTCGTGTTACAGCTTCACAATGGTTCTTTCAATCTTACCTTAAGAGGGAGGTCTGTTTCTCCTTTATATTTCTTATCACAGCTGCAAGAGATGGCGTACACACAGTCCATAGTCATGCTCTATCTGGCTACTGCAGTGGTGAACAAAAACTTGGAGAGTTGAGTTAAAGGGAGATAGCTGAGACATCCGGAAGAGGCATGGCACGTGGAACTAGAACAATTTACCACGGTGGACGAAATAAAGGATTCATTCGAAATTCCAATTACATGACTTCGCAGACCCCCTTCCGTGTAAGACCTGCCCCCCATAGACCCCATGTGCTACGGAGTGCCAGAGAAAAGCAATAATAACAACAACAAAAATGGCAATATGAACTCTGGTAAAAAATGATTGCTGAGACATTAATTTTATAAGTTCCCAAAATTCATCCACTTATGTCCTCAAGGACAAATGGCCCAGTGGATAAAAGCGTTGGTTGGATCCAGTGACTTGACCCAAAGAGTTGTGAATTCAAAAACTTGGAAAGTTGAGTTAAAGGGAGATAAATGAGGCAGCCGGAAGAAGCCTGGTACGTGGAAATAGAACGATTTTAAGGGTTCAGTTCGAAATTCAAATCACCTGAAGAAGGCGAAGCGTACAACGACTGAAACGTCGTGAATATAGCAAGAAAGATAAGGACAACAGTCTGAACAATATATATATATATATATATATATATATATATATATATATATATATATAAAAAGTTGTAAATTAAAAAATAATGTTTTTTTATGAAAGTATTTATTTATTTATATATATATTTGATATTTCAGATTGACCTCAATCTTTCTTCAGAAATAACTGTTTGTTTACAAGTAGCGTCCGTCGCGAAATGCGGACGTCACGTGATATGGAACGCCACTGTGTTCGAATATTCTTAACGTAAATCTAACTGTAATAATATTTTAGATGTTGTTTAAAAAAATAAATAAAAAATTTAAAAAATTTAACTATATCTAAAAAATGTTTAACTATTGAAATATTTATAAAGATTTAAAATACCCAAGTCTTTATTTAACCCTAATTTATATGTATTTAATTTTAAAATCCAGTATTTTTCTTTTTTTCTGCGTGTGTATGTGGAACTGAAATCAGAATAATATTAATAAACATTTGCAGTTTTCTAATGAGTGTCCTGATTGATTAAAGTGTTCAACTATGGGGGAATAAGGATTGTTTTGACGTATTGTTTGTTTATGATATTGTATATTCCCACACACTTAGTCACAATTAAAAAAAAAGGATTACAAGAACCTCCAGTTAGACAAAAAGATCAAAGACATTTTCGATAAAACACCCATATTATTATTATTTTTTTTAATTTGCAACTTTTTCTATATATACATATTAAGAAAGTATACGTGGCTTCTCAGTATGCTATATATATATATATATGTGTGTGTGTGTGTGTGTGTGTGTGTGTGTGTATAGAGAGAGGGACAGGACAGTAACGGTGACTTCGTCTGGAGATCACACTGAAGCGTGAAACTGAGTTTTAAAAATGCAATTGATTTCTATATCCACATTGTTTATACATCTATAAACGTCATATCGCCGAATACCATTACTCTATGGATATAGCAATTTTAAACTATATATATATATATATATATATATATATATATATATATATATATATATATTTTAAACTATATATATAAAGAATTAATTTATTTTTTAATGCGATATTTTTTATTACTTCAAACGTATTTATAGTGAACACTGTGAATAGACGCCTGATTTTTATTTTAAACAGTGCATATTAAGTCTATCGACCTGCACATTCGAGGAATCATAATAACGAAAATGTTTTCTCCTCCAGGGATCGAACCTGCGCACCACTTTGTAGGTGAAAACACCGTTTGATCCGGAAAGCATTCGACAGGGTTTGGCATCCAAGTCTTCTTCACGGGCGGGTGAGTTATGGTTTCACCGGCCAAATTTTTGAACTGATTCTGTCTTATCAAATCGTGAAATGAAAGTTATCTTGAACGGCCACTCTTCTAGATCCTTTCATACTAATGTAGCTGTCCCCCAGGGCTCCATTCTTGGTCATACTTTGTTTTTAATTTTCAATAACGACTTTCCCGATAGCTCATGTCTCAACTTGGTATCTATGCTGATAGTACAACCATTTACTTCTGTCTTGATAGTAATTCTGATCAGTCCGACAAGTTTTTATTGATGGCTGATGTCAAAATCGACCCGCAGTCTGGGGCAAAGAATAGTTTGTTAATTTTAACATCTCCAAAACTAAACTATTCTTTATTAATCATCTGAGAGACTCCTGTCTGATTTTCATCGAGGAGATTGACTCGTTGCGCTTTCTCGGGCTAACGTCCTCAACTGACATGAAGTGGAAAGACTATATTGAATCCATTGCTAGGACAGCTGCTAAGAAAGTTGGTTCACTGTGTCGTGCGAGACAATTTTTGTCCTCAGAATCTATCTTACATATCTATAAATCTACCATTCGTCCATGCTTAGAATCTGGCGTCTAGTCTTCAGTCACTTTCTCACCGCTGTAAAGTTACCTCCCTGTGCCTTTTCTATAAATATCTTTCTGATAATTGCTCGAATCAGCTCTTTGCTATGGTACCTAGAATTTTTGAATTTAAGAACAATATTAAACTGGCGACGAGGTTTCATCAATTTACATTTGAATCGTCTAGATGTAACTGCAACAGTTTCTTTTCTCGAACTTGTCGCTTGTGGAACTCTGTTCCAGTTCCATGATTTCCAGTCAGCTTTAGTCTTCAAAAATGTAAACGTAATGTCAATTACCATCTACTGTCTTCCTGATTACTCTTCTATTGTTCTAGCTCTTTAGTAATGTTTCGCTTTTCCTCTCACACCCAGTAACGCCTTGTGCCATAGTGGTTAAATAGCCTTGCTTGGGGTGAACTTGATTTATGTATGTATGTATAAATGCTTATCAATCTAAAATGTTTCACTTTTATTAAAGCTTCGTCAGAGATTGAGAGAAAGCAGACAAAAAGACAGAAGTTCTAGAATTTTCAATTTTGTGTAGTTCGATTCTTATTGGTCAGTCACGTGCATTAAAACCGAAATTAATTAAATATGTATGTAACTTTGTAAAAATCTAAGTTGTCTGTGCGGGTATCGGGTGATAAAATGTATTCGTAATTGTTGTGTGTGTGTGTGTGTGTGTGTGTGTGTCTATCTAGTAGGAAAAAATCTAACGTTTTCACTTTGCATCGTCAGTCTGTGTAGTAGGGTGGTATTCTATTGATCTGGGAATGGTTTTATGTACGTACTATCTGTATTAGATAGACATATGTTAGATTCTTTAAGAATGGATTCAATAAAGGATAGTAATGTAATATAAGGATTTATAATCTCAGTCCTAAGAAACAGTGGATATTCTAACAAACAAAAATGAAAACAATTCAAACAAAAACAGCAGGAAAAGAAATATAATTTGGTCCAACTCCCCCTACAACATTACAATGAAAATAAAAACAGGGAAAATATTCTTCAAAATAATTGGCAAACACTTCCCTAAAAGCAGCAAATTATGAAAAATACAATCAAAATTAGTTACAGCTGCATGGATAACATGACGAAGATAATAACTAAGCATAATAAAAAATACTCAACAACACCAATAACAAGTACAACAACAATAGCTATACCATACAGCAAAATAACACCATTAAACATAATTGCAGAAACAAAGAAAAATGCCCACTTAAGAATAAATGTTTAACCAATAACATAATATACAAAGCAATCGTAACTAATGACATTAACACAGGTAAAAAAAGTTTACATAGGCACCATACACACACAAAAAAAAACTTAAAAGAAAGATATTATAAGTACAAAATGTCCCTCGAAAGAAAAAATACACGAACAATACAACCCTATCAAAATATATTTGGAGTAAAAAAGAAAACAATATCCCCATCAAAATCAAATGGGAAATTATAAAATGAACAGGCACATACAGTATTAATAGTAAAAATTGTAAATTATGCTTGGACGAAAAATTAACAATAATTAGTTTTACAAACCGAAATAAACAAAACAACTGAAATAATGGGTAAATGTACTCATATAAATAAATACTTTCTTTGCTATAGAAGCAGTAAAAAAATAAACAAATAAATAAAATAAATATAAACTTTAAAAAATCTAATTATTAATAAATAAATAAATAAACGGGCAAATATTCAACATGCACACCTATACACGCGTGTGTACATGTATATATAAATATATACATATACGTATACACAAACAACTACAAACAAACAAACCTAGCCACCCATAATTAATACCTCAATATATAACACCAAGGCAAAAACAAATAAACTACTAACTAAATAAAAATGAAACATTGGATAAACGATAACATAATATAAGCAAATATTTAATTTAATACATGTACAATATTTGGCAATTATATATATATATATATATATATATATATATATATATATATATATATATATATATATATATATACGCAGGGTTAGAACGAGGCTCCATTGAGATATCTTGTAGTCTATTAATATTAATATGCAGCGTCCTGTCCTGTGTAGACAGAGGGAGATGAAATTCAGGTTGGTCCTATTCGGAGAGATTACTGCTTAACCTAGAAAATATTTATTACTCATAAGGTTTTTTTTCCCCTCTTCCTTTAATTTTCCCCCGTTTTATTACATCTTGGTAATCTATTGTTTTTAACATCAGCCATTGATAATAATTTTTCTTATCTACTTCTTTGTTGTATACTGCCGACGATTATTTTTCTGAAGAAGTGTCGGCCGAAAGGTGCCTTAAATCCCTAACTTTTTTTCTTAAACGGGATACTTTTGCATGTATTTTAACAATAAAATGAGAAATATGATCCTTATATTTAAATCAGTTTTGACTTGGTGTGGCAGTAAAGAGAACCTGTTTATATATATATATATATATATATATATATATATATATATATATATATATATATATATATATATATACGACCCGTCAAAAATGTGTAAATTTCTTTTCATTTTTCATTTTTTGTTTCAACCTTTGAAAGTAAAGTCTGATGATCCGCGGTCTTTTAAAAGGGCTGTGGTGAAATAATTTATTACATGGAACCTTAAAGTGGTCTGTTTTTATTTAAATTATTTGCTCTGGATTTACATTGAGCTCTCTGGATTTTATCCTCCTTGAGTTTACCCATACGGATTACCTAATTTTTCATAAATTATATATATATATAAATATATATATATATATATATATATATATATATATATATATATATATGCGTGTGTGCAGGTGCTTGCAGGTGCGTACGTGAGTGTGCCAGAGTATATACTATATATATTCAAACAAAAAAGAAAACATTCTATAAGCGCAACCAACCATAACTAATAAGCTAAAAATAGAAAAAAATAATTTTACCATTTAAGCACTAGTTCATTATAAATAAAAAACAGACATAAGTGTACATGCGCCTGTGTACGCGCGTTTATATGTGTATATACATGCATGTGTGTATGCCTATACACAGGCATGCATGAATGTGCACGTATGAGTATGCACAAGCGTCTAAATACAGATATATGCGCATAAATTCAAACAATAATAAATAAAATTTAGTTATAAACCTAACCTCCTACAATTAATACTTTAGATACAACCAAACCAAATAGGAAAACGAAATAATAGACTAGTATATATATATATATATATATATCTATATATATATATATTCTTTTAAACATTAAAAAACGGTGGTACAGACAGGCGCATGGCTGCACGCGCGCAGACACACACACGAACACGAACAATACGGAAAAAAACTTACACCAATGATAAGTGCATAAAAAAATGTAAGCAGTCAATTGATAAACACTGAAGAGTGGACGGACATGTCCGCCTACGAAACTGGAATCAGTCAGCTAAATGACAAACTTTTACTTATATTAATTTTATAGACATAACTCTCACTCTCTCTCTCTCTCTCTCTTTTTCTCTCTCTCTATATATATATATCTATCTATCTATCTATCTATCTATATATATATCTATATATATATATATATATATATATATTAGTATTTCACATTGAGTGCTGGTAGTAATAAAACAGTAGGCGATGTATAAGAGATAGTGAAAAGAAAAAAATGTATATATTATTATATATATATATATATATATATATATATATATATATATATATAAGCGTTTCAGGATGAAGAGAAGAATAGGGGATAGATCGAGGCATCTGGAGACGTCGATTGACATTAAATTTGAATAGTTGGAGATTATAGCTATCAGGGAAACAAGAAATGGGGAGGGAGTTCCACAAGCGAGAAGTGCGAGACATGAAGCTGTTGGAGTAGAAGAGACGGCTGCATTTAACACTTTCGACAGTGAAAGGGTGAGAGCGAGATGCCAGCCTAGTTGAACGCTTAAATTCATGAAGTCTAGGAAACAGCGAAAGCAGCAGTATTTGTAATAAAGACAGAGAGAGGCGACGGCACGTCTGTGAGAGAGCGAGTGCAGACGAGGTGTCAGATCAGAGACAATTACATTACATATCCGTCTCTGGATTTTATCAAGAACCTTGAGACAAACAGCATGGGCTCCAGACCATATATTTGCAGCAATACTCCATGCAAGGGCGAATGGTTGATTTGTAGATTTGAAGGAACGACTCCGGCGAGAAAAATTTCCTGGCGCGGCACAGGAAGCCAACTTTCCTTGCGGTGGACGAAGCTATTGACTCATTGTATTTGTTCCATCTCAGGTCAGCAGACAATATCTAATTAGACATTGAAATCAACACACAGAGGCGACAGTCTGTTATGTTTTTGCCCGATTATTTATATATACAGGTCAGTGATGCGTTGTGGATAGTCTATTATGTTACATTGTGGCCTGACAATTGCGTTTAGCATTAAACAGACTGTTGGCTCTGGGTGTTGACTTCAATCTCCACTTTTACATACACTCTAGCCTGATATGGAGCACTTTAACCTGTGAATATAGCATACCTTAAAACTATATTTTATCATATGGAATATATATGTGTGTGTGTGTGTGTGTGTGTGTGTGTGTGTGCGTGTGTGTGTGTGTGTGTGTGTATTAATTGTAGGATACGTCTTTACATAGCGAAATATAGGTCGTCTGAAACTTTCTGTTCTAAATTACAATGGATGGATAATTATAAGAAAGAAAGAAAGAAAGAAAGAAAGAA
This sequence comes from Acanthosepion pharaonis, assembly GCA_903632075.3. Taxonomy (NCBI): domain Eukaryota; kingdom Metazoa; phylum Mollusca; class Cephalopoda; order Sepiida; family Sepiidae; genus Acanthosepion; species Acanthosepion pharaonis. The sequence continues at coordinate 303,580 of CAHIKZ030001057.1, forward strand.
AAAAATCGTCACAGTTTTAGAACAAGTTTCCACGTATATCGAGTAAACAATCGTCGGCATTACAACTGAAGTGTTTTTGCAAGCGCGATCTTTAAAACCTGCGCTACTTGATAGTGTTGAACTGAGGGGAAATGATAAAGACCTTTGAGTCTAACAAATCAAAGCGATATGCCGTCGGTGTCGAAAATGAAGGAGTGCTCAATAAAGACCCGGATGTAGTAATAACTTGGTATTAACAACTTTACGAAGGCAAAATAAAGTATTTTGCCTGTTCCACACAAACGAGCATCTTCATTTTTTTTTTTTTTTTTTTTTTGATTGGGCTGTTTGTTATCCGTCTAATTGTGAGACTTCGGAAACAGAAACAAGTTAATGATGAGATTCGGACTCAATTCTTCTAACACAATTTTTTTCCTGTAATCTATTAGGGGCATCACTTGTACTGCAACTATAACAGCAGCAATGGTGTGTCTAAGGCAAGATTACCTGACGGATCCCGGTGTTCTCTTTTGTGTAATAATTTTTAATTTTCTTGATGTTCGCTTGCTCGATGGTTTAGGTAGGTATTTTTTTTACTAATTTTTGTACTCGGTTTTTGAGTCCAGGTAAAAAATTTCGAACACTGATTTTCTCGACCCTATCCACTTGAAAAATTGATGCAACCTAATCTTTGTGACACGAGAACCTAAACTCTTCTCTCGAACTAATTATGGCAAAGCACTGCATTTAAAGTTGGAGTTTAACGCGTACATAGGACAAATAACAATATTTGCTCATGCCTTCTCGGCACTTCGTTTTGGGGAACATATCAGGAGCCAAGGATTAGCCTTAAATTTTTTTGGAGGTACTTCCTGCATTGATGTGTTCCATTAGGATTGAAGCACATTATACTTCATTCTAACCTCCGATGGCTGAGTCAGGTGTCTATCCGCATGCCCACTCAAACAGAATGTGGCACATGGTTGAGTTTAAAGTGCGTTTCCTAACTGTACATAGACTAGGAACAAAGGTTGCTCAAGCCCCCTTGGCAATTTCTCTTCGGGGGCTCCTTATGCGCCAGGTAATAACCCTAGCTCATTCCCGAAGGAGAAATATTTCTTGTAGTGACGGCACGTTGTGGCTCGTGCACATTATATTAGGATGTTCGGAAAATAATGACGTTATACCAGAAAGGATATAAAAAGAACTTCAGTTAAATTGATTTAAATATTGTTTATCAAAATGTAATCACCTTTATTTCCAACGGCTACAGCTCAGCAGAAAATGGTAAAATTTTGATTCCAAGTTTAAAAAATTCTGGAATTTCCTCGAAAGTATTTGAAAGACTATTCGAATCTTTGTTTCTGAATATTTTGTCACTTATGAAAAGTTCTAATATTCAAAACAAATGTAAATTATTATTTATATACTAAATATGGTGAATATGGCGGATGTGGGAGAACCTCCCGTTCTGTTTACCATGAGAGGGCACTTTCTTTGTAATACTTCGTTTAACCGATGAAATTGCGTGCAATAGACGCTTGCAGAGATGGTCCTCCCATATTCCAGTGGTTCCTAATAGACTACAGTTTTCAAATTGTGGATGCAATCCTGGTTTTGGTGTTGGTATTGGCTTCCCTTTTTGTGATAACCATTTTTTTCGTTTTCTATTGACATGTAAATCCAATTTTTATCAACTGTTATAGTGCAATACGGTGGACACGGTGGAGTAATGGATAAGCGGCTCGGATTGAGGAATCGGAGAGCCGAGTTCGAATTCCGGTCGAATCCATTACATTACTAATACTCTTGTGAAAGGTATGAATCCTCTTCTCCTCCCAGCTATGAGTAAATAACAGGACAGACTGGGTTCTATAGCGTTGGATGGCAACTGGTCTACCGCAAAAAGAAATGGCAACCTACTGCGGAAAAAATCTGCCTCGTCAGTCATGTATCAAAAGATACATGATCGCCTAAGCGTGTATCACGCATGGCACATAACTGACTGGTTAAAATACTGATGCAGATGGTGTAGCATTATGTTCGATTTTCAAGCAAAAGTTTACGAGGAACTAAAAGTACCTCTTTCCAAGTTTTCGCAATTAAATTCTGAAATGCACTATGAACGACAATTCTGTCGGAAAGAAGGGATGATGAATTAATTTAAACACTGTTTCTTACCATGGGTCTGCTTTGGTTTATTGACACAAAATTCATAGCTTTGAAATAAGTAATTAGTTTCCGAACACCATAATATTAAATTTCAACCTCACACTCAGCCTGACTAGGTCAGGTAAACAGATATTCATCTGCAGGTGCACTCGAACGTAACGAGACAAAAAAGAAAAAAAAATATATACACACACCCACACCCATAAACTGGCTTGGGACGAAAATTGTTCATGCTCTCCTTGGCACGTCCCATTTTGGGGATGCCACATGGACTAGATATTTTTCTTAACCTTCTACTGAAGGAGAGGAAAACCCTGGAGGGACCACTTGGGGTTCGAGCATATAATATTTTCACTCCCCAGTCTAAGTGAGGTTATTTATCTGCAGACCCACTCGTATATAATGTGACGCAAGTTTAAAGTGTGATTTAGTAGTCGTATAAAAATTGTTCAAGCCACCTTGGCACTTCCATTTAGATGACACTTCATGCACCGCTTAATGACCCTCCCCCAGCCCTGCAGTGGTATAAGGAGCCGACGTGTGCGTATTTATGCTGAAAGACGTGGTATTTATCTATTCGCCTACGCACACAGAATGTGACACAAGGTTGAAGATTAAAGTGGGATTTGGTAGCCGTACAAAAATTGTTTGCGCCACCTCGGCACTTCCATTTTCGGAGGTCACCGCACTCACATATCGAGTATAATATTTATTTTGAATTTTAGTTATGTATATGTTCTGGGAGTAAGCGCTATCTTTATCGTTGATTTTCATAGCGTTTACTCAATTCTTAACAATGAATTAAGGAGAATAGATGACCAATCTAAGACGTCTGGTCATTGAGCACATTGTTCTCCATCTGGCGCCACCTCCAACCTGTCGTTAAAAATATTTTACTTTTGTCCGGAGTTAACAGAAAAAAAATAAACTTAGCACAGATATGATCTAAAAAATGGGAACTAAAAACTATAACATTTGGTAATATATCTTTGTAACATGTAGTTATATATAACATATGTTTATAACATGTAGTTGCCGTTGTAAACCCTCCAAATATCTTGCAATGTATGTCACGTTGTCAACCCTGCCGAGAGGATCAGTCAAACTAAATCCACCCCCTTTTCAGTCTGCAATTCCCTTCTTTTTGGAAATGCTTAACCTACAGTTAATATTGTACTGTAATTATCGACGATGACGATAGACACGAATGGAGACATTTTAATTTTTATTTATCTTGATTAAAACCTCAAATTTAATTGATATCGATTTATCTTGTTTATGATCAGTTGTACTCTATATCGATCGCTTACTCCAAAAAATTCTCGATTTCCCTTCGGCACTTCCTCTTTTGGTGCGCCTCAGTCTCCTCTCTAAGGAACGGTAATGCTTGTGGAGGAGGTTGCTTTCTGAAGCCAGAGCCTAATATTCAGTTGGCACCCTTCCCAGTCCACTGGGTTTAGTAAGTAAACCTCAAACGCACTGTATTATTAATAGTTGGTTATCGAATATTTTTGTTGCTATTGGAATGTTCTACTGGGTCTTCACTCTGTTTTTAGCAGCCAAAAAATTATTGTGCCTAAAAATTACAAAATTCAGGCAAACTGTCCGCTTCCTCGTCCCATGTATCTCGTCCTTTTTTGACGATGAAAGATATCGACTTTTAAATCGGTACCTAAATAACTGGCAAACAAAGCAATTTCCTTTTATATTAACACCCACACATTCTAAAAATGTTCTCACAGTTAAAATCTGTGTGAATTCCATAATTCCGCTCCATATCCTTAAACAACACAAAACATTATCCTTCAAGTTAATCCGCGTCCCATTTGTTGAACCACCGAAAATAGAATATCTGTCGGAACAATACTCTCGAAAGATTTATCTAAAATTTCACTGTGTCTCCTGTTAATTCAAATCTCTTGCTATACAACTATGTTCATGTGAGAGTCCTCTTAGTGGGTGAGAGAGTTGGATACGTTCGTCTAACATTAGTGATCGGGGTTCGATCCAAAACAAAAGACAGGATGTTCAAGGTAGGCAGACTGACTCGCTTTAGAGCAAACCGCGTGTTCCTCTCTATTCCAAATTTAATAAATAATTATATACAAGTGTATTTGTGTAGATTTCCAATTGAAGCAAAAAAAAAAAAGAAGTCCTGATTATTGGAGTCAGATTGCTTTTACAAGAACGAAATTAAAACAAAGTCGATGCAATGGAATATATGCACAAATGAGTAGATTATGAGGCATAGTCAGGGCGATATTTGAAAGCCTATGTTTGCTAAATTTTGAATTTCACTAAATTTTGGGACTATTTTTTAAAAATAAGCTGAGATAGTGATAAGGAAGTCAATTCAAAATTTACTAGATGTCTTTTCAGATATAGTCCATTTCGATAATTGTTTTCAAATCAGGCAGCCTTGCTTTTAAACAATAAGTGTAAAAAACAGAAAAAAAAACAAAAAAAAAAACGTTTATGAATTCATGTGATAAGAATTCAATGTTTGTTCAAGATTTACCCAGCGAAGAATATTGGTAATCTACTATTTAAGTTTAAGGTAAAAAAAAAGCCTGGCATATATTTGAAATGAGCCTGTTTTTGTGACAAAATGTCACACAATACGAAACCCAAGAGCCACTCAAGGTAGAGAATTACTGGATGAGATTAGTGTACAGGCGTAAGATAAGGAAACAAGTGCTGATTATGAAGATATTTAGGATAGATAACAGGTTTACCATAGAACTGAAGAGATTAAGATTATAATAGGGAAGAGAGCATCCTCTCGGGAGTCTGAACCACAAAGTAGTGATTCTGGGGAAGAAGCCATGTATATTTCAAAAAGAGAAAAATATTTGAAGATAAAGAGAAATAAATCAATTGTCATCGTAGTCAGATTAATTCGACTCAGTTATAGAAAACAGAACGCTTATATACACACACGCAAACAAATACACACAACACAAGACGTGTTAAACAGGTTAGTAAACAATATACGTGGGACATTTCTTATACAAGACAACTTCATGATGACTTACGAAGGTCTGCTACTTTTCAAATTTAAGAATTCTGTTCACTATTTACATTATTCGGACTATTGTCCTTATCTTTGTGGCCATATTTATTACAACGTTTCGGCCGTTATACGCTCCGGCCTTTTTCAGGTGGTTGGAATGTCGAAATAAATGCTTTATTTCGCTCACCCCTCTCCAAGTTCTCCGCCGCCTTAACTCAAGGATACATGGCACAGTGGATAAAGGCGTTAGTTAGATCCAGTGACAGGACCCAAAGAGCGTGAGTTCAATACCCGGTTAAGGCAGGGGAGAACTTGGAGAGGGGAATTAACAGAAGATAACTGATAACTGATATCCATTAGACATGGCACGTGGAACTAGAACAGTCTACCCCAGTGAGCGAAATAAAGGGTTCAGTTCGACATTCCACCTACCTGAAGAAGGCCGGAGCGTACAACGGCCGAAACGTTGTAATAAATATGGCGACAAATATAAGGACAATAATACGAATAATGTAAATAGTGTACATAATACCTCATCTCAGAAATATAGACAGATACTGAAGAATTCTGTTATGCTTTGTGATTGTGTTGCGCCAATTTTCTAATGATAAGTAGGGGGATATCGCTAATGCCAGTGTAAAGTACGCAGCAATATCAACTTTAAGACACTCTTCATCCACTTGTGATATTGAATGAAAAACTATCAAATTCTACACTTTTCATAGTATATGAATTTCAGTTTCTCTCATTTTCTACGCTTGGAAGAATAGTAACATTTTCCAGGTTCATCATTCCTGACCACAAAATGAGAAATCCAAGAGCTCAGTTCGAATTCCAGCCCAATTTGTTATTTTCCCTTATGCACAAATACCCTTGGCAACGGTATGAATACATCTCCCCTCCCAGCAATGGGTCAAAGAACAGAACTTCTATATGGAAAAATCTTTCAATATCTGTCTATATCTCTGAGATGAGGTATTATGATTATTTACATTATTCGGACAGTTATCCTCATCTTCATTGCCATATTCATAACGTTTCGGCCGTTGTACGTTCCGGTCTTCTTCAGGTGACTGGAATTTCCGGAAGAGGCATGGTACGTGGAACTAGAACAGTCTACCTCGGTGGACGAAATAAAGGGTTCGGTTCGAAATTCCAATCGCCTGAAGAAGACCGGTGCGTACAAAGGTTGAAACGTTGTAAATATGGCTATGAAGATGAGGATAACAGTCGGAATAAAGAAAAATCATTGTTAATTCGAAAAAATGTTTAATGCAGTATTCACTCACAACAATAAAAAAATAATCCAAAACATAAGCCACAAATAATTCACAAAGGGTTGATAAACCGTAAAAATCAAATCAGTCAGTCAATCATCATTCCTGACAAAGTCACGTGAAAGGGACACCTAGTGAGGTGGCTTGAATCCTTACCGGTTTTGTCTGGTACAAGGTCATTTGAAGGGAGTGTTGAATCATTATCTTTATAGAACACCAGCATCAATGTTTTAGAAATTTTTCGCATTTGTAATATATTTGGGTTTGATATTGTACAACAGGAGAATTTGTTTTCAGACTCTGTAACATGTCTGAAAGAATATGGCGATTTTATCAAATACAAAAAAAGACCACTTTAAACCGCTTTAAGCGCATAAAAATAAAAAGGGCTCTTGTTCAGTGTGAAACTTATACAGAAAGAAATTGTTTACAATAATTTATGTGAAGAGGAAGAGGCCCAGAATAGTGTCAATTAAACCGATTATACTAAGGCCAGTATAGATGATCAAAAACCCCAAAATAGCAAATGGAGACTCTGTGGAGATAGCAGGTGAAATTATGAGTTCTATCTTAATGGAATGCAGTAAAATAGCTTTAGAAAAAAATACAAAATGGAGCATAACTGGGTGGGAAGAGTGACGCATTGGGAACTGCATAAACGATCATGTAATTCAATATGCACAATCCATAATTTGTATTAGAAAAAGAAAGGTAAATCTATGATGCTTTGAGGTTCAAAGCAGAAAAATCATTGTAAACAAAGAGAAGGAAATCTGTCAGATTGTGGATGTTGCTCTTTGAGCAGACAACCATAGAGTAGAATTGAAAGCGAGTGAATAGCTAAAGAAATATTTGAATCGTGGCAAATCAGAAAATTAATATATCCATAATTATTGGAGTACTTGAAACAGTTCCTTGAAAAGAATTCAAAATCAGAGGAACAATAGAAACCACAAGCAAAACTACTGAGAACAGTATTAAAGGAACTTATTGTTACTTGGTCTCCAGTTAAAGCTACAAATATATTAGTGGTGCGAAACCGCAACGAATAGATGATGATGATGATGATCACTTTTCTCTCTCAAATTTGTATTCTCTTCAACAAGAATAATTACATTTAGCATTCAAATATTTTTGCTTATTTTTTTTTTAGTGGGTACATTGCATAATTTGGAATATCTTCTTAAAGGAATCATGATTTCTGGATACAGATATCAATCTTCCGCTAAATGTCTCCTCCCAGAGAACGACGAAATAGAATCCATAGAAATATTCATTTCACGATGAGATTGAATGGAAATCAGTAGGTACAATTCGCATTCCTCACATGAGACGTCTCCTCGATCACATTTGGGGGATGAGTAATGTGATCGAAACTTTGGACTTGTGTTATCGATCTTTCTTATCTGATATGTTTTACGTGTTGGGAAATCAATAAAAAGTAACACGAAATATTCTTATCAACATCAAAATATATTTAATATTTTTCGTGAAGTTAGGCAACATTTCATTGGTGAGAGAGCCCTGCACTTACAATTTCAGATGAAAAATCTGGTTGTTGAAAATTATATTTTCTTTCTTTCTTTCTTTCTTTCTTTCTTTCTTTCTTTCTTTGTAGTTGACTGCGTAACGCCTGTTGGGTTTTCTATTTATTGTTTTGTATTGAAATAAATATCCACAAAAACATCCTCGAATCCAAATCATTTATAATATAAAACATTATTCTTTAATTCGAACATTTTCGAAATTAATTGAACAACTACTACAGAGTAGTAATTAGCAAATGTACAGACCAATTTAATGATTTTGATCCTTATTGGTACTTTCAACTTGGAACCTTAACCATAAATTCAGCTATAAGGGTAATTAAATAAATTTACAGCAATGCGACAGAAATTATATTTTAAAATATTTCCTTCCGTCTAGTAAACATTATTTTTAGGATGATAATAGTGAACAGTTAGCCCCTGTCCAGAACAGAAATCATAATTTCCTTGAAGAGAGACGTATCCGTTCTCTGCTTATTAAGCAGGTAAGTGACCCTCCACAGGAATATCTCTTAGTTTTAAAGAGGAAAATTAACTTTTGCTCACAGAAGTAGGGAAGTAATTTGCAAATTACGATTTTATTAGCAAAATTGGTTGTTTTAACTAAGAGCGGCGCTGTGTTATATTTTCCGCTGCCGACCGTCGCCATCGAGTAAATATCGTGATCCCGACAGAGTTATATTGATATTTGGAGAAACATTCGTGAAAGTATGTTACGAAAATGACATCCGATATTGCATTTCGCCTTTAAGTTTTCTTCAGATGAATAACGAGAAATGTCTTGTGTGTGTTTGCATTTGTGTGTTTAACATAATTAAATCTTTTATTATTTTCCTAAGCTGACGTTGCTCGAGATTAAAAAGAAAATGAATGACTTTAAAAAAAAATCTACCTATTCTGACGGATTTGCATCTCAAGACTCGGAGACTTAAGACGGAGAATATAAAAAGTTAAACGATATTTTTTTAAAATCCCTCATTTTCTTTTTAGTCTCGAGCAGTGCCAGTTGGGAAAAATAAAAGATTTAATTATATTAAACACACACAAATGAACACACACACACAACACATTTTTCGTTATCCATCTGAAGAAGCCATAAAGGCGAATGCGTTATCGGATATCATTTTGGAACATACTTTCACGAATGTTTCTCCAAATGTTCATATATATATATATATATATATATATATTATATAAAAGATTTCCTATTTCCTTCTTTTTTTGCTTGCTGACGTAAGAAAAAAAAATCAGTGAATAAAATGTATGTTTCTGAATAACATATTAAATTAAAATGATTATTTTTTTAAAGTTTTCTTTTCCATTGTCTGTAGGTGAAGGTCATGTAAAAGTCGGCTGACTGACAAAGTCACCTGAGTCAATTGTTGACAATTCTTCTTGCTGACAGTATGGGTGTACCGTATTTTCATGAATGAAAACTTATATATATATATATATATATATATATATATATATATATATATATATATATATGATGGACTCTCCCATCGAGTTCGATGTATGAGGTTCCGACGACCACGAACTAATTATCTACATGCCTATGACGTGCATGACTTTTGAGACCGGCTTGAGTATTTCACAAAAGACCACAAACAGTACAGGAGAATGTATTGTATCCAAGTGCATCAGGAACCCTGTTAGCTGTCTTATTTTGCTTTCGTGTTTCACGTAGTCGACTGATGCTTACTTCTTGATGGTGCATTATTCCTGAATGGCAGCTACAACGATACTCTGATCTAGTCATAGCTACCATTTCAAAGTTCTTGAATGGAATGTTGACGCAAGAAAGGTTGCTTTTCAGTTTTTCTTTATACCTGAGCCAACGTCTACCAATATTTCTATGACCACTATGATGTTCACTGTAAAAAAAGAACTTTTGGTATTATCACTCATCCTTGCAACATGGCCAACCCAACGTAGTTGTGATTGCATCATATATATATATATATATATATATATATATATATATATATATATATATATATATTCTTATTCTTGCCTAGAATGCGTATGACCATCCTCAACTCAAATCCGACTAACTCGTCAAAAGACGAACACGTGTTTATTGAACAAGCCAACACGCCTTTTCCGTCGCGTCTCCAAATTTTACGACCATGACAATCAAGATAAATAAAGCATTTTAAAAATGATTTTAAAACTAAGGAAGATTAAAAAAAAAGGAATAAAAATGCTTTTCTCAAAATTCTCAGAACGACTTATCTTTGTTTTCACAGGATATTTATTTTTCAGTACTTATCTGTTGTAAAAATCTCAAGTGCTCTTAGCCTCGAAATATTGTGTTGTTTAAAACATTCATAAATCTGGCAAATATTTGTAAAGTCGGGATTTTTGTACATAACGAAGGAATCGATCATTTTATTTCATTGGCGATTATTCAGGTTCTTTTAGGGTCTCCACAGAGTTGCAAATTATCTGGAAAAAACATTGCTTAACTTTGTTTATCAAACAAAAATAACGTTTCAATTGGTGTTTAACAGTCATTTCCCAAAGAAACGTTGTCATTGCTATTATTAACATCTTATCAAGCAAAATGATTAACTGAATTCAAATTTAAGCATTTATAGTTTTTAGACCATTTGTTCTCAACCGAATTTGGACCATGCCCCATTTTGGTATGTCTAAAATTCTGATGCCCCTGTAATATTTAATTCTTACATATTCAAGATTTTACTGCAATTCACATGAAGGAAGCATAAAATGCCATTAACTTGGTCTCTAAACAAACCTCCAAAGACTATGGTGTCCATGAAAGAGAAAATCTTTTAAAAATCCCAAAAAGACAGTTAAATATATAGTTTCAAAACATATAATAGAGAACTGAAAGGCAGAAATATAAAATATTTGAATGAAAGTTTTATTCTGTAACATACTTTGATCATTTTAATCATGAAATAATAATGCAAAATGAAATTTGAGCTCACGTTGGTAAAGTAAGCCGAAGGGTGCACATCCTAAGCATGCCCCACTAAAATATTACCATGACCCACCGGTGGGGCATGCACCTCACGTTGGGAATCTTTAGTTTAGACTCATTGACTGAACTGATTACTTGGCAATAAAAAGTAAAACTAATTCGTTATCATTTAGAGAGAAAATGGAGGGCAAACAGACAAGAGAGAATGATTATCTCACAAGCCGTCAGAAAACTGTAAAACTTTATGTAAGCCCAAAATTAATAAAAGTTTATGTGGGAAAGAAAGTTACAAATATCTATTCAAACACAAAATAAAATTATGCTTTTATTTCGAGGTTTTCCTTTTTTCTTAAGTGAGCAGTTTTATTGTCAATTCAAACTGAATAAAAACATCTTTGCATTTCTGGGTCATTTAAAATTTGTTTTGCTGTTTTATTTCTCCTTTTAAAGAGATAATTATACACCTATCTACATATTACTCGTTTACTTTCATATATATGTCAATATTGATAAATCTATGTGTGTGTAGATAGATAGATAGATAGATAGATAGATAGATAGACATGAACAGACTGAGATAGATAAATAGATAGATAGATAGAAGCAAGTAAATAAATGTAAATAGGTGCATCATTAACATCATCGACTAATGATGAAGAAAGCATTTATTTTACATTTTTCCCTCCATAAAAACGCAGATTTTATTATGCAAGTCAGTATATTTAGAATGAAATTAGTATATTGACTAATCGATGTTGGTAAAATGTTCAGTTTATAATATTTATGTGAGTAATAGATCGTACGAGTTTTAGCTTATATCTTGCTATTTAAAATTTTAACAACTTGTTGAGGAATGTTAGATTTTATAATAAAATGCAATATACGTTCATAAATAAACTCAGAAGATATATACGCTGAAACATCTCTTTCATTAAAAAGCAATATCCCATATATGTGAATAAATAATTTTATTAATTTGCATATTAATAAAAGAACATTATATCGGCATGAATCGACTCTTTCGCTCAAATTTTCTTCATTATGGTCAGTACCATTCAAAAGAACACCTTAAAAAAAAAACAAAAAAAACATTGATTTGCATAACAAAATCTGACATAATGTAAAAGCCGTTCTTGTTAATGCGCTTAATTCAGTGGTAAGTACTACTCGTATAGATCGGACATTATACAATGAAAATTAGAGATCATAATTTAACTATGAATTTATTAAAAGTGAACCAGTAAGTTCATTACAGTCATTAGCTGAGTTTTGATCTGAAATTTTCCCTATATAATGTTCAAATTAAATGATTAATTTAGAACAGTTAAGTGAATTGACAAGAATGTGATTATGTTAAAAAACAAATATTTGTTTAAAATAAATGCGTTTTTTATCATTACGATACTAACTTATTGATGTATCTATGTATTTATGCAGATGCGTTTATATATATATATATATATATATATATATATATATATATATATAACTATAAACCTAAAGAGCCAGGCAAACCGGACGAGTATAATTACTTATATTTATAAGACTATTATTATTATTATTATTATATATATATACATATATCATATATATATATATATATATATATATATATATATATATATATATATATAAAATAAATAAGAAAGAAAAACAGTAAAAATATAAATTGTTTGGAAGTATACAATGGAACGAGACTATGGATTTAAAATTTTATAATTAAATTTATAAATGTAGTTTCAGTTTTGAAACATGGAAATTTTCTGTGTCGCGATGTAATCATATTTTAAAAAGAAATGAATTATGATATATATATATATATATATATATATATATATATATATATATATATATATATATATATATATATATATATATATAGTAAATTGCTTTACGTAGATGTTTGTATGGTTTGAAATTTTCCTTTAGTATTTCTATTTGTATATTATTTTAAACAAAAAGGAGTACAGGTATTTTGGTTTATTGCAAGAAATTCCCTGGATTTTAAGGACGCAGTTTATCTATGCACTTACGCGCACAAACGCTCACACACACACACACACACACACACACACACACACACACACACACACACACACACACACATATATATATATATATATATATATATATATATATATATATATATAAAACGCAATGCCTGTCTGTCTACCTTGTGTGTGAATCATTAATTTACACTGTTCACATACTGCACAGATACTAGGCTCTGATCTTTTGCCTACGAGTAAAGACATATTGATTCTAAGCAAAGTGCATTTTCTCTGATCCATAGCCGAAGTACTAATCCATCGGCAAATAATATAATGTATAAATGTTTTAATGAATATTAACTAACGTATCTCTGGTGATTCTTTTTAATTCTTTTTGTTATAATAATGATTGAATGATAATGTAAATAATTCTTTTTCTTATAATAATGTTTCGACAGAAAGAACAGTGTTTCAGTGTTTGAATTAAGTTTTATTTAAAGAGTCAAAATGTTCAGTTCAGAATAGAAGAACCTTACAAAGTTTGAAAGTGAAATATTGTGTAGACATTATTTTAAATTGAGCAATTTTGTTTCGCAATTACGTCTCACAATTACAGAAGTTACATTAATCAATAATATTTTTTCTGTGAAATTCAAAACATAGCCATAGATCTTAACAAAGTTTCGTAGGCATCATGTTCATATAGATGATACAGATGAAGGATAGAGAATATTTTCAATGGATTACCTTCAGCCGAGAATCTTCTGCCATCCGATTTCTTGAATGGTGAATACATTTTGTTACCATTTAATAATGAGAATCCAGCTCAACGATTATCCTTCAAGTCGAGTGTTTAACTGTGATTGCTGCGCTAATAAACTGCATACAGTAGAAAGTCGCTCAAAACCGGATTTAAATGACGAAACGACATCGGGCATTTCCGCTTCGTAGGTTCTTGTCATTTTAAAAACATTCTATATACTTAATAACCCTGTCTCTTCCTCTTTTTTAAAAATTTTTTTCATTACAATGTTATTTTATTTTCCCGTATCGTTGTCCATACCTCTCAACATTTGCAACCTTCTTTTTGTCGTCCCACGGTTTTAGCCTCTTGCGTTAACTATATGTGTGTGTGTGAATTACTTTTTATCTTTCAAGAATGCAACCGCTCAAAACTCTGACAGATATACACACGTTTCAGTTCTTGATCAAAGATAAATAGATTGTTCCCAAATAATTCATTAATCTAATCAGAGAGTTAAATTTTGTTCTTATTTGTAATGAAAACTTCGATTATAATTCCAACGAAATGTTTTCAAATGTGACTGTGTGTTGTGTGCTAAAGAGTCGTATAAAATTTTCGATATATAAAACTTTGAAAACACACCGTTTTTTTTACAACTTTCTTATGCCCGTGTCAGCGTAAGGCCTTTTGCACACTAACTCTTTCTTGCGTACACACACACACGACTGCACACATACACTCGACTGCACACACGCACTCTCATATCGATGACACAAAGGCGTTCTGTTTTCCAAGTTGTGACCAAAGGAAAAATGATTTTGTTGCGGGATGTGCGTGGAGTGAAATGTATCAGAAGGTAAATTTATGTAAGACGAAGTTTATGCGTTCTTATAATGTCAGTATCACACAACATGTAGTGTAGATTAAACAAACAGTTTAAGGACAATTTGCATGGTTAGAAATTACTAAAACACAGTTGTTAGAGAATCTAACAATAAAGAAATTTTTATATCAACAATAAATACATATGTGATGACAATCAAAATGTTTGTTGTGGTAATAACTAAGTTAATGTTATAAAGAATGTATATGCAAAAATGTGGTCAAGAAATGTCGATGCTTTTTGATTGTTCAGCTAAAAACAATTTTTACTTCTTTTTTAATTTTTTGAATTTATGTACATATGTTTGTAAATATAAATGATTTATTTAACAGGCATGAAACCATGTTTTCTTTATTTTAATTTTATTATTGTTTGGAATTCGGACGTTCTGGATTTTAATAAAAAAAAACCCTGGACGACAGAATTTCCTACGGGGGCAACAGTTGACATTTTTCTGATTATAAACGTTTTGATCTTTGATAATTTTTATTTTTAGTGTGAAAATAATTATTCTGAATATTTTGTGCAGAAAATAACTTTTTATTATTTCTCACAAAGGAACCATGAAGAATTCTTCAATATATATCCATTACTATTTATCGCTTTCTACCAGCGTTCAGGCAAATCACAGATTCATATGCGACAGAATATGACCGGTTTTAAATGAGATATTTTTTGCAGTGCCATTTTTGACGTTTGTTAATGTTACGAATGATCTCACTATTGGTGGCATTTTTATGGAACGGAAGAAAACTCCTAGCGAAGCGCTGGCACGGGTGAAATAAAGGGATGTGACAGAACTTTCTAATTCCAATCGATCGTCTTTGTCGGCAAAAATAAATTCAAAATTTTCTCTGGATCATTTGGTTAATTTTGATATGTTACCATATTCAAAATTTAACAAATTAGTGATCATGTAAACATTTCAGAAGCATATTAAAAAAAAATCAACATGCATAAACACACACACACACACACACACACACACACACACACACACACACACACACACACACACACACAATTGTGTGTGCATGTGTGCGTATGTTTCTCAAAAACAGACAACAGTCTCCAGGAAAAAGCCCGCCAAAAATAAAACCTAAAATAAGATTAGAAATTTGCAGACGAAGTAGAAAACAAATCTCGGGATATATATATATAAAAAAAAGAGAATTGTCAACCCGTTGCTGTTCATTCGAGTATATTTGAAAACCTTTCAGTCTGTATCTTTTGAAAACAAATAAATACGATAATATGATAAACCATACAACATTATTGACCGCTTTTCACAGATTAAACCCTTCAAAATTGAATCAATGGAAATAAAACCTGTAAATACTTACTGAGTCCATTTCTTCAATATCGCATAGTGAAGGTGTCAGAGTTACTCCCTCCTTAGTTCCCTAATTCTTCACCAGGTCTCTCTCCCCATACTATAAATACTGGGCGACTTCTTGCCTTGACCTTTTTTCCCTCAGGCCTCGTGCCGCATCCCACCTCGCGTGGATGTGAGGTAATTCTTTCTCTTCTTTCTTCATTTCAGCGAACACCGCGACTATGTGAGCTCTCACAAAAGACAGAGTTTCCCATTTCTGGGAAGACGCTATAAACATTACGAACATACACCTACATACGAACATTCACCAAAATATGAACATTCACCAAATGTTCACACGCAATCACAATGTTAACTGTCTATATGCTTTGTAATTGTTTTGTTTAATACATATATTTGTTTATATATATATCGGTCTTGTTTGTTTGTCTTCTTTATCTTCGGTTGGACATAACTAAAGTCCGACATTTTCTTGTAGCTGGACCTTCTAGCAGGAAGTTTAAATGCACGTGTTTTCTTTTCATCTTCACCCCCGGTCCTTTACAAAGGCAATCAAAATACAGAACCTGATTGCGTGTTGCGGTCGGCTTTTGCGATACAAGTCGATATCAACGTTTTGTAACAAATAATAGAGGAAAAAAATCTCACGAAGAAATCAAATCTTTTGCTAACCTTTAAGAGTTTTCAGTGTCAGACAATAATTCTAGTAAATGTGTGTTATGGTGAAACACACCTATTCTATAGTTAATAGACTCTCCCACCTAATATAAGTAGATGTAGTAATAGAAACGACGGTCAGTCGATGTCGGACGACAGTTAGTCGAATACGAAAGTATCAGCGACCACAACAAGATTACTCTGCGTAATACCTATTATATCAAGTTCCTAACGTTTTGTATGTCGAACCTATTTTAGGAGCGACTTAGTACAAATACAAGCCTCCACTGCGAAATCACTCCACAACAATGTGATGTATCCATATCTTATTTTTGCATAAATTTCATTTTGATAGCATTCATTCATTGTCACAACCTGGCATTGGATTAACTATAAAGTTAGTTAAATGCAGTTACTAATGATTAAGTATAGATAAATTTATGAAAGAGCAAAAGTATTTATAAGGCATAGGAGTAAAGAGGACGTAAAATCTCTTATCCTGAGTATTTTGAATGGCGCAAATGAAAAACACAAGACTCTTAATCTGGTGTGAAATTTGCAGAGAAAGAAAACATTCCCTCAGTGATAAAAATATTTCTCATGATATGCAAATAGTACAAATTACAATATAGGCCTTGCACAAAATTTACCTTGTGTTCCTCAAATAATCAAGGTAGGTCAATAGTTCTTTCAAATACAAACCACTTTTCTCTTAGAAAACTACACTTTTTGTAAAGCAATTTTTTTTATCAACAAAGGGATTTTAAAAACATTTCATATAAATCTATTTTTATCAATAAAATAAATATACGTACTAAAAAAAGTTCACAATTCAAAATGTCACTGGTTCAAAGGTTGAAAGTTGAAAGATGGGTGAGAAAAGTTTCACCTTCTTCGGCGATGCTGATTCACTGGGTGCCTTTGACGAATGTTCAGACTTTTGGAACGGGTGTCCTCAAATTTGAGATTAACTCTAACAAGTCTATGAAATTCATTCATATTAGGAGAATTTATAAAATTCTTCTGCTATCCTCTTTGTCAACAGCGATAATGGTAATAGTCTTTTATCATCCCAGAGTGGTCTATTTCTTTTTTCAGTTGCAGCAGACTTTACATGCCGGGACGGTCAGATCTTTCTGCCTGATGATAGCCTTTAGCCCGAGTGGCATAATACCTTATCGACAACAGCAGTCTTTCACTCGAGTGTGGTCTAACCTTTACTGTCATTGCAGTCAAAATTTTCTCTCTTATATAACAAACACGTGGATCAAAACCGACACGTAAACCAATTCCTTATGGAGGGAAGATATGGAGAAAAAGAACATTTACTTGTGTGTTGTTTGATTTTCATTGGTCAGTCATGCATCACGTGCATTCGACTCTTTTAGACTAACGTTAGCATAAAATGTGGCGTTCTTAATTAAATATACCAGAATTTCTTTCTTTTCCTCCATATCTCAGTCTCTGACGAAGCTTTAATAAAAGCCAAACATGTTAGATTGATAAACGTTTCCTATCTTATCATTCTGTCGGATCCTGATCCATATTTGGTCTATATCTATCTATCTATCTATCTATCTATCTATCTATCTATCTATCTATCTGCTGGTCTCTCCCGTCGTTTTTTCGACGTATGATTTGATTATAGTGGTGAAGGCTTTGTGGTTAGGTTCTTTGCGTAGAACCAACGACACATTTTGAAGGGCCAAATACAGGGTTGTTCTAGAACAACTCTGAATTTATAAAGTTCTATAGCCTTACCATCCAAGGCTATATTTACCCATACATTATGGGGGAGAAGAAGAAGAGGATTCAAACCTTTCCCAATGGATTCGACTGGAATTCGAACTCGGCTCTCCGATTCCTTATCTGAGCCGTTACTCATTACTCATCATCAATTTTTTGGTCAAACAAAAATTTACAAAAAATATGCTCTGAATCGTAAAAAAAAAAAAATGCAATAAAACTAAGACATTATTTAATTAGAAAAGCTTTTAATTGCTTTTATGAATAAAATATGTTATGGATACTACTGTTTTAAAAAATTTTTTCGATGAGTAATGAATTTTTACAAGAATCTTTTTAATTTTTTAAAATGCTAATTATAATAATTTATAAAGTTTTAAATCTTTTAAAATTCTATATTAATTTTTATTGGTCAAGTGATATTGTTGTTAAATGAAAATTATATTTACTAATCATAAATTTGAATAGCTTATTAAAATTCAGTGCCCCTCCACAGTATTTTAGAAAGAATTTTGAAAGTTTTGTGTGTGTATATACGGGCCAGCATATATAAATACGGACGTTTGTACACTAAATTATCTGAAAAAGAAAGTTAACTATAGTAAATGTAAATTTATTAGTAATTTCATAACATTTCATCAACGAGATTCCTCATTAGTAAGACTATAAATCCAAAGTACCTAAAATTCAATAAAATATTAGAATGCTTAAAGTATTTTAAATTCTTAAGATTACTGTGTAGTTAAAAAATATCTAAAAAAGGTTTTACACTGTATTCGTCATGCAATGTTACTATAATTATTTCCCCTTACATTAACCCTGTAAACATCAGGTTATCGATAGATGTGTCAACACCTCATAAAAACACCCACCTCCATGTTAAAAATGCTTTTCTGCGATATTTTAAATTAAAAGTAAGATTTGTTTATATTTCTGAGATGAGGTATTATGTACACTATTTACATTATTCGGACTATGGTCCTCATCTTTGTTGCCATATTTATCACAACGTTTCGACCGTTGTACGCTCCGGTCTTCTTCAGGTGGTTCAAATGTCCAACTGAACCCTTTATTTCGCTCACTGGGGTAGACTGTTCTAGTTCCACGTATCATGTCTAATGGATGTCAGTTATCAGTTATCTCCTGTTAATTCCCCTCTCCGAGTTCTTCACCGCCTTAACCAGGAATTGAACTCACACACTTTGGGTTCTGTCACTCAAGGACACATGGCACAGTGGATAAAGGCGTTAGTTAGATCCGATGACAGGAGCCAAAGAGTTATAGAAATACTGGGAGGAGACCATTTACTTCCTTATTTCGATACATCGTGAATTCTTTAAAAATTGTGAAATGACAAATATTTTCTTTATAGTTTTCTCTGTTTTGACCTCTGCCATTTTCTCCTGGCACTATAGCCATCTGCCATTTTAAAAATTATTTGTAAACTCGTTACATTGTCAGTCATCAACTACTAACCTGATGTATCTGCTTGGCTGGTACGGTGTGTACTACGCAGGAACCTTCAACGAGGTTGGTGCCTTAAAAGGTTTAGTTTCATTAGTGTTTGTTTGCTTTTTGTACTTTTTTTCTACTTAAGTTATATTGTCAGTCATCAACTATAATAATCAACAGGGCCAGTGCTTACTACCTTGAACCTCTCAATCGCGTAGGGGCCCCATGTCTCCCGGGGAGGTAGGGAAGAAGTGCTAATTTCAGTAGCGCTTATTTTTTAAAATTGTAATTTTCTTTCTGAACATTTTTTTAAATCAATTAAGAGGGGGAATATATTTTGGTAAAATCATTTTTATTCGGAGATAATCCACTAAGGAGGATCTCTGATTTATTTTTACTAATAGTCATACTAACCAGAAGTCCATGATTAGTAATTAAAATAAAATCCCTATTTTTTACATTTCTAGAAAGATAAAACCAAGAAAATGATCGCTTAAAAAAATAAAAATGTTTAAACATTTCAACACATGAAAATTTTCCCCAAAACTGAAATATTGTTTTTAAAACAAATTTTAAAGACAATCCCGTTTATGTTGTGTTGGAATCTTTGTAAAACTTCTTTTTTCAGCGGAGATGCGTCGACGATTAATCTTTATGGAAATTAAAAAATTTGCGACTGAAACATTTTTTTCGAGTAAAATTTAGTCATGAAAATATTGGTGTTATTACAAAAAGAATAGCATTTTCTCAGATTTTTTTAATAAAAAAAACCCCATTCATTATAAAATAAATAATTAACGAATATGTACTGAAATCTGCATTTAAATTGGATAATTCCCTGATTTTTGGTAATTTAAAAAATGTGTTAGACTTCCTTTGAGGTTTTGTGGCCCCCAGGTTGAGAAAGTTTGAATCGACATGAAATAGACAGGGGGCCCTATCACAGTTTCGTCGGGAGAGAGACCCTAGCGCCGTCCCTGCCTGAAGATATTTCAGTAAAAGATTTTTGCAATATCAAATTAGAAAGTGTCTTTAAAATTTATCTTGATGGCCTACAAAAAATTCAATAAAACTCAAAAAAAGATTATTATTTTCTTTCCGATTTGACAGGGGAAAATCTACAAACAATATTTATTTTTCCAAAATTTACTTGTAATTATTTTTTTACAGTAAGGCTCACCCTTTAAAAGGTCCGGTGGCCACTCGAGGTAGAGGGTTACGTTAGGATGTCATTTGTGTGTATAGAAGTGGAAGATAACGGTTAACCCTGACCTTGATCATGTCAAGACTGTAGTGATCGGGGAAACATCCTGTTAGGAGTCAATTCCACAGGGCAGTGTTTCACGGGAAGAAGCTGTTCGAGTGGAACTTCTCACCGGTGGAATACGGGGGGAATGTGGCTGATTTGCTACTATGTAAGTGGCGTGTCGTATTCTTGCCGTGAAGGTTTGACTCAATGGGACCATGGAATGTAGTTCTTCCGAGCACTTTCCATGGAAGTAACGGTAGAGCAGTGAGAGTCTCCCCATATCTCGCCTGTGGGAGAGGGGTTGTAGGGTGGAGAATAATTCGTCACCCACAACGGCCCAGAGACGCTTTTGAACGCTATAAAGTTTGAAGAGTGATATCTGGGCAGCTCCCGCCCTAAATATGACAACAGTTCTTCATTTTTAGCTTGATCAGGCTCTTGTAGATGTGATAGCAGGAGGAGTCGGGTACTTACTAGAACGGTACAGACAGCCGACCATCTTACCTGCATCCTTAGCAATTGATTGTATGTACAGTCTTTTAAGTCACGTTGCTTCCCCGAAAGGATCTCCGTTCGTCCTGATTGGTGGTACTTCGGGTTCTGTGCGATTTTGAAATTTTTGAAGTTGCTGATGACAAAAGAGATCTATTTTATTAAACCCGCGTTAGTCACATGGGATGTTTTGTTACCCACAACTTTTTAAAGTCCTCGTAATTCCAAGTTGGCAACTTTTTTCTTCTGCTCCCTCGCACTACTCTCTTGACTCAGCGAGGATGTGTGGGACGCAGTGTGGCGCAGTTGTAGCACAGTTGCCGCCAGGGGACTATCCATTTTCGGAAATCTGAGGTGAGTAACGCAGGGTTAAATAAAGATATGTTTGAAGAATCGAAAAAAATGTACAGTTTAATGTCATTTTCTTGTGCGAAATATTTTAAAAAGAATTTTTACTTTTTTCTTTTTGCAAATGTTAAATAATTTTTTTCGTACGGATGATCAAATAGAAATAATTCGGAATTACTTCCCTCTAAATTAAAATGGATTATGTATGATGTCTGGAGGTGTCTAGAATTTAAGCTGAAAGAAAGCAATGTGCAGACAATCAAATAACAGTCCCAATTTAATAAGGTTTTCTTGGTAGCAATTTATTTTGTTCAATAATTTTTCTTAAAATAATTAAAAAGAACAGATTTGGTGTAATTAAATATTTAATGGAATCAAATAAATAAATACAGATTAAATGTCAAATAGTTAAAAAAGAAAGAATTAATGCAATTGATAAAAATATCACTCAATTTTATTATTTACTAGCTTAAACGCCGCCATATCGGGCGGTATTTAACCTAGCTCTTGCGGAGTGCCTTGGGCCTTTATCACAATAAGTAGGCAGGAATAGATACGATAGGCAACAATTAACTACAAAACAACACAAAATTGATCGCTGCATTTAAATATTGCATTAATATTTAAGCTTACCTTTTCAAAGTTTAAGGGTAATTTTTCTGCTGCCACTTAATTTAAAGATAATTTGATGTACGTAGGTCCTTACTTTTTGTACAAACAATTATTTTTATTTCATGAGTGACTTTCGTTAGATTTCGCAATTAATTTCGATTATTCACAAATTTATTTCCAAGTTATAAAAATTGTTATCATACAAAAAAAAAAAAAAAAAAAAAAATTGCCACAAAAAATCACATAAAAAATCGCCGAAAACAATCGCAGTAATGAAAACTTGGGAATCCAAAATTTCATTATTGCGGGTCCGAATCCGACCCGGAATGTTTTTAATTTGCTCACGGGGTCAGCCTGATTCCAAAATGGTATGACATGGGCTCTGGCGTAAAATTGAAAAAGTGTAACACACTGACATTCGCATTTATTATATAGATTTAAAAATATTTTTATATTATTAATAGAAAACATTTCAATTCTAAGTTTCATAGAGGCTTATAGAATAAAAAAATATATCCCTGACTATATAAGGTTATATAAGGTTCTTAAAAATGATTATTTTAAAACATAAATGAAACCAGATCTTGTATTTTGGTACTTTTGGAGTTTTGTATTTAATTAAATTTATGGCAGCTTTTTTAAGTGGATGTTCATGAGTATGTTGTTAATAAGTGGAATATACCTTGCTGTGTTCAAACCCCTGTCATCAGGCAGAAAGGTTTGACCGTCTCAGCGTGTAAAGTCTGCTGCAGCTATTGCTGCTAAGAAAAGAAATAGACCGTCAAGCCATGACCTGGGATAATAAAAGACTATTGCCATTGCCGCTGCTGACAAAGAAGATAGAAGATGAATCTTCTACATAAGATAACACATGTGACTTTCCTAAACCCATGAGAATTTATTAAAGTCATTCGTGTTATCTTGAGGACGCCTGTTTAAAAATCTGAATATTCGTCAAAAGTACCCCAGAAAAATAGCTTCGTCTAGGTATGTCAACCTTTCTTCCTTTGAAACTGCAACATTTTGAATTGTGAACTTTTCGAAGTACATAAATTCTTATGGCTAAGAAATTAATTTATATGAACTGTTGCACTAAAAGCAACTTGTTAAAATTCTTTTGTTGTTAAGGAAACTATTTTCTTTACATTAACTGTAGTTTTCTAAGAGAAAACTGATTTGTATGTTATGGTCCAATATCCTCGCACCACAGTTATGGTCCAAGGTTAGAACCAAGGAAGAACAACACGAACACAAGAGTAGAATAACAAAGATATATTACAACAGAAATATAGTACAAGAAGTTGAAGGTGTTTGTAATGACTGTCCGTCTGGTTTAGAGTGAACTAATATTGTCTCGACTCGTTACACCATTCATTCATTATAGCTCTTGAGAGGCGCAGTAGTTATAGTGTCAGGAAGAGTCCATTATCGTTATAGGTAAGTTCCCATAACAGTATTTGAAATAGTTGTTGACTTGCCTTGATAATTTGAGGCGCACAACGGAAATTTTGTGCAAGGCCTATATTGTATTCTTTGTATATTGTCATTTTTTGTCATTGTAAGAAATATTTGTTTCGTTGCAAATTTCGTACTAGATTAAGAGTCTTGTGTTTTTCAGTTGCACCATTCAAAATGCTTGGGATAAGAGATTTGTGGGAAAATGAAATAAAATCAATAAATAAAAAAATACTAATAGAAAATAAAAAAATAAATACATTTTCCCATGATGCTAGTAATAAAGGAACCGGAAAAGGTCTTTGTTCAACTGCACAATTTTATTAATCTAATCCCGTAAAGGACAGAACCGCTCTCTTACCAGTTTCCAACGCATAGCATTCGTACGTGTTTTGCCGCTTCATCCATGAAGTAAGTACAACCTTTATTTTGGTCGTTCCAACTCAGCGCAAAGCTGACTTGAGCTCAGCCATTGTAACCATTCTTATCATTACTCTGGGCCAGAAAAAGAAAGCGGACATAACAACTTCTAGATTAATTGTTTATAAGTGGACACGCACACACCTACCGTACGCCAACACGTAACTTTAAATTCCATAGATTCTGTGTTCTCTCTTTTCCTATTCTCCTAAGAAATCATTTTCTTAGGAATAAAGAAAGATGCCTTCCTGAAACTAAGGAAAGTTTCAAGATAGAAAAATATCGTTGGAAAAGCGATGTAATATCTAACATCTTATGTTGCAGTGAACTTTTGATAATCACCACACAGATGAAGAGGAGACTTAAATCGATATAGAGATGCGCTTCTACCAACTAAAGTTTAGAATATTATAAACAGAACACGCGGGAAATTCGAAAGTTTAAAATAAAATATGAACTACAAGGGAACATATACTTACACTTAGAAAGAGACAGTTCAAATTTATGTAACATATAATCGGGAATGAAAGGATAGAGAATTTAACTCTTACAAGGCATGTTGAAAGCCGCGTAGCAGGTGGAAACAGCAAGTCATCTACTTAACGAATTTGTGTGAATGGATGGGATAACAAGGACAAAGAGGAATATTAAAGTTTAGACGACGCCACTAACAATAAATAAATAAAAAAGCATTTTAAATAATTCAAATATGTTTAAGTTAAATTTTGGTTTTATTGGAAATATAATCGCTTGAAGTTAATGGGTAAAAAAAAGTTACATTATACTGGGTTATCGATTTTAGCGAAGTGTACGAGTGCGGAAACAGATTAGTTTGATTTGGCCTTGTTAGTTATATAACCCACCATAAGAGGCGTATAAAAAAAGAAAATCAAATTGTAAAGTGAACAACAATTTTTACATATAATTCAATTAAGGTCTTTACAAATAAAATTAATGTATTTTGGTTGATACAAGGTCGTCAAAATGTTCGTAGTAGTTCTTGCAAGAATGAGTTTATGTGTACGTAGGCAGGAACGTATGTGTGGATGTATGTATGCATGTATGAGCGTTATCGAAGGGTAGGAATGTCTTTGAAGTAATCGCTCAGTCTTAAAATGTTCCGTTCGTTTATCAAGTATAAAAGAGGTGAGGGAGAAGGGTAGAGATAATAATAACGATCGCGTGACGTTTGTCAAGGGACTTGTTAATACGCTCGTCTCCTTCTCTCTGGTGAAAGTCAAACTTGCCCGTCTTTTATTTTTGTTTGTGGGGCTTGAAAAGGTCATTTGGGAATTCACTCCCGGATATGATTTGGGCCTTTCCATTGGACGACGAACAAACTTCGCGTCGGCTCGCGAAAAGGTCCGTAAAAGAATTTGCTTCTGAGAATTGAAAATTATTTGAATTTTGTTTTTAAATGTTTCCTAGTTTTCTATTGGCTGAAAAAACATTTCGCATCAAGGTGTAAAATTTCACGAGTTTTGTTTTGGATTCGCTTTTGCGTGTGTGTTAAGCAAAGTTTGTAAATTCGAGTCTTTTTAATTTCTAACAAAATCAATGAGTCAGGGCTTAGCATTTGAATTTTAAATCTAGATCTTGTTTAGTTCATTGCAACATATATAAATAAGTTTTTTTTAATACATATTTAAAATATTGGAACAGTCACTCATCAAATTTTCATTATTGATGAAAAATGAAAACAACAAATTTAGAAATCTTTTAAAACTCCAATATTTGCCCTAGTGATATATTTAAAAGTAAATTAGTTAAGTTAATGATTGATTAACTGAATTTTATAAAAATAATAATTACGTTTTGTTTAAAACATAGTAAAAAATATCATTTAATTATGTGCTGTAGCCCGTGAGCCGACATAAAAGTCATAGATCAACAACAGTAGTTTTCTACTGCTCCTCTCACTTTTAGAAAAACTGAAAATTAAAACTGAAATTAAGTACGGAGGACAACAACTACCAGACTCTAGAAACTGGTATTATGTTTAAAAATAAATGATTTTTAACCGTATATAACAAATGAATATATTTTTTCATCTTATAGGCTTTTATAAAATTTAGTAGAAGGATTAATTTTATTTTTATGCAACAATAGGAATATAAAAAAGAAATTTGAAAAATCGTTAAATGATAGTTTACTCATTGCATTTTATTTGATGTCATAAAATATTTAATTGCGTCCAATGACTTTTTCATTTTTTTTTTTTTGGTTTCAGAATTTATTAAAGAAAGTACTGCTACAAGTACATGTTATTTAAAATAAAAATATTCACTGTAGAGTTTTCCTGTTACATCTGGTACAAAATAATGTTTCAATTTATGAAAACGCTATATTTTTTGAGTTTGTGGTGGACTGTTAATAAAAATTAACCATTTGTAGATGTCTGTTTATGGCTGCGTGAATAACATGACCACACAATTTATATTTAACGTAAAATATCACAAAATATGAAATACAAGAAGGAACAAGATGTTTTTTTAACAAACAACATTATATTTATTTTTCTGTAAATGATGTACATGGATAGAGTTTACTATTGTTTGGTGTTATGTCCCTTTGACTAATTTTTTTTATCTGAGCTCACAAAAGTTAAATGAATTATAAAGCTGAAAAATACTGAATAAACTTTAGCTTTAGAAGATTATTTCAAAGAGAAAAGTTCTTGTTGCTTTTTTGAAATGTTCTGTATGTTTGTAATGTAGTTTGGAAAATTTTCGTACGTACGTGCATGCGTGAAAATGCTTTTAACATCTGACCGCCCATGGTCGAGATGAGAATCCTTAAGGCCACATCTTCGCAGGTAAAGAGAACAGAAGAGAGAGCATGAGCAAGCTCGTGTCTGTTATTTATAATTGATGTAATCACATGACAGGATCAGAGAAAACTGGCGGGAAAACTTGACTTGGTCACGCGCTGGAAAAATATTTGTACGTGAGTGGATTGCAAAGCCCACTTGTGTGTATTGACCAATTAGAAGTTGATATCTTCTGGAAATCTGTATGAAGCTGAATAAAATTCAACATTGATAAGAAAGTGGTAGCGGGATGCTAAAAGTTCAGTGAATTACATTTGGACGAATTTTAATTTTCTTTATATTCACATTTTAAATTTCGTTTTTTTTTTTTTTTTTTTATTTAACTGTAATAACATCTTTAAGGATTTTTGTTCATTTAATAACACTAACAGTAAAAATGTTTCGCACGTCCCCATCTCTAAAGTGTTCAGTTCACAATATATTGAAAGGGTCGGTAAAATTGACCAACATTTACAATACATTATATAGTTTTTTTTAAGGTATACTATATTTATAGATTAAAGTGCTCAATATCGGTGACAAAGCGTAAATATAAAAGTGGACATTGAGACCAATGCCCATCGGCGACAGTCTGTAGCTTATGAAACGATTGTGTTTTTAAGCATGAAACAGACTGCCGCCAATGGGCGTTGAGTTCAATGTGCACCAAGACAAAATAAAAACTATTTCTTTACTAACGCATTTCGACCATTGAGGGACTTTATCAAGGTAAATGTGAATATTTTTTTATTTTGTAATTATAATAATAATGGACGTTTACAAGGTTTTATATTCAATATAAAATTAATTCTTCAATAAATTAGTCTTTTTCTTCTATGTGTCGTGTCCTCTCGGGACGTAGACGGTGATGGCTCTCCAAAATTTCCTGTTCTTTGTAGCTCTTAATAAAGTTTTGTCTTTTTGTTATAATTACTAGCAATTTAAATCGGAACGTCTTGATTTTCGATAGACTAAAAAAATATGGGGAGGTCTTTTTCTCTTTTTAGAAATTATTGATACCTAGTAAAAGACTAAAAATGACTTACTTAGGGCAATAGAAGACAGGAAGTTGTGGAGAACTATGATCGCCCACATTCTGAAAGAACGTAGCACATAAAAAACTTAATAAATCATTATTAAACTGACAAATATCTTTAGTTTTTTTAAGAACTTTATTTTGTGGTGTGCCGTGTGTGCTTGTTATGTCGACTACGTTCGTAAAGCGGAAAATAAAATACAACACCAACTTTTGCGACGATTTACTCAGGCATCGCTTCTATTTTAAAATTGAATTTAAATAGTACTTATTTGATCTAAGGGAGGTAACTATGTAGAGTTTCTGAATATTTATTTTTGCAATAGTTTAGAGATAAACAGAGATTTACGAGCAATGTGTGTGTGTGTGTGTGTGTGAGAGAGAGAGAGATAGAGATATAGAAAGAGTGAGAGAGAGAGATAGAGTGAGAGAAAGATAGAGAGAAACACACACACACAACACAACAACACAAACACGATAACCTCGCTGTCTGAATGTAGCTACTACTATTGTACGGAAAGCTAAAAACGCTACAAAAGTAGCTTTATGATTATTTAATAGAAAAATTAGACAAGATTAATAAAAAATTTAATTCAGATGATTTGAAAAAAAAAACTCATATTTTTAATTGTAAATTAAAAAGAAGACTATGAAGAAATTAAATAAAATTTATAAAAATTATACCTAATTGCTGACACTACTAAATTTTAGCTTTTACACCTGTCCAACTTGTCAGATAATTTTTTGTTTAGTGACTAAACAAAGATATTTTGTTGTTTAGAATTTTACTTAGCATGTTTTAATTTTAAACACACTAAAAGAATAATTTAATTCTGTATTTTAATAATGATTTTTTTCATGATTATATTTCTGTAGATTAAAAATAAAAATGACGTGTTTTTGTACATCCGGAGACGAAAAGTAGTATTGTATTATTTATTTCGTAAATATTTTACAAAACGGAACAATTAACTCACTGAATAAATAAATACAGTGATTTTTTTAATTATTATTATTTATTAAAATAAGCAACACATATTTTTATCATTTGAGTTAAAAAAAAAAGAAAAAAAGTGTTGTTTGTGGTGTAAGCGAAGTGGGTGCGTGTGGATGACTAGCCTCGTTCTGAAAATTGGCGCCAACTGTAAAGAACTGAGATAGAGGAAGTCGTGTTTGTTTATTTTTTGTTTAATGGATTTCTCTTTGTTTTTACTATAGATCTTTGATCGCCCAGCACGACAATGATGCACGTTGAATTGCAAGCGACCTGCAGTGCCCTTGGATATCAGGAGGGTTCGAAATATCTGAAAGAGCCTGACTGTCTCGAATCCGTGAAGGATCTCATTCGTTTTCTTAAACATGAAGACGACACTCTGGAAATTCGCCGTCAATTAGGAGACGCGGAAATTCTACAAAATGATCTTGTGCCTTTGGTGGTTCAGTACAAAACCGATCGGATTTTATTCGAATCTGTTATCCGTCTTATGGTTAACCTTACACAGCCTGCACGCTTATGTTTTAACAACGTTATTCCGGCGGATAAGACAGCCCGGAATTACTATATCGAGGTGGAAGTCTGCCTTCGGAAATACAAACGAGCCTTTGCTGATGAGGAGCTGTTTGCTGTACTCACTGAGAAACTGGGAGCACTTTTAAAACTAGACTGGGAACATCGACACGAAGAGGATCGTCTTCTGATCGAAAGACTTTTAATTTTAGTTCGGAATATCTTGATCGTTCCTTCCGATCCAGATGAAGAAAAAAGGACCGACGACGATGCCAGTCTCCACGATCAGCTGTTGTGGGCCCTGCACGTTAGTGGTATGGAAGATTTGCTGCTTTATTTGGCCAATTCTGACGAAGAACGTCAGTATTGTATGCACACCCTGGAAATAATTTCTTTAATGTTTCGCGAACAGGGTGCCGAAATGTTGGCTCACGTTGGCATTCAACGTGCAGTCAGTGAAAAAGAAAAAGATGTACAACAACTGGAAATAATTCGTGAACAGGAATTGATGGAAAAAAAGGAACGAATCCGCAAACTCAGTTCGAGACATTCGCGATTCGGAGGTACTTATCTTCTGAAAAATATCAAATCTATCAGTGAGAAAGATGTTATTTACCATCGGAAGCTGGACCAGGTGAGCAAGCATTCGTTTGATATTACGAAAAAGCCCCAAAAGATAGCCAAGAATCGCGCCCCTATCAAAGATATAGAAGTTGTGCGTCGTTCGACGCTCAGCATTCGACTTTGCTTGAAAGAATTTTGTGTGCAGTTTTTAGAGAATTGTTACAATCGTTTGATGAGTGCCGTGAAGGATAATCTTGTGAGGGAGAAAGCCCAAGCACATGACGAAACTTATTATTTATGGGCTATTCGTTTTTTTATGGAATTTTGTCGTTTGCATAGCGGGCAAGTCGAACTCGTATGTGAGACCTTGAATGTGCCTACTTTTCATTATATCCAAGTGAATCTCTTCAACTATTACGAAATGATTTTAACTGAGAAAAAGGAGGCCATTGTTTGGGCTCGGCGTGTCCACTTAGCCTTGAAAGCTTACCAGGAACTTTTGCAGACTTTACATGCTATGGACAATTCCAAAAATTCTCACCTGATATCAAGTGCAAAGGTCATAAAAACTAATATTTTTTATATGATGGAATTTCGCGATATCTTTGTTACTTTGCTGAGTAAATTTGAACATAGTAAGCATTCTACGTCCTATCTAACGGATTTAGTGCATACCACTCATCTTTTTCTGAAAATGTTGGAGAAATTTTGCACCTCCAATCGCCACATGGTTGTACAGACCAAGAGAAAAAGTCATAAAAAGAGAAAAGCTAACAAAGAAGCAAATGCTGCTGCCAAATTTGGTCAGTCTCAATTAAGTGAAGAACAACTTCTGGAACTTTGGGATGATATTTCTGGAGAACTGTCTGCCATTGTTGGAGGTGAAGGCTTACTTCCAACTGATGTGTTGCCATTTGATGCTGCTTCAGAAGTAGATGTTGAGCAGCAGAAGGCTGATGCCATGTTACGTATACAGCGGTGTCTTCGTGGTAAAAAGCTTCCAGAGTCTGTGGCCTTGTTTCGAGCTGCACGTGAAGTATGGCCAGAAAAAAATGAATTTGGTGCTGCCGACATAGCTGCTGAGGAGGAATTCATGGCACTTAGGGAAATATTCTTGGCAGAACTTGCTCAGCCCCCAGATACAGTCCACAACGAGGAAGCTGATTTTGAAGAAGAGGAAGAATTTAATGAAATTGAAGAAGAAGAAATGTCAGCCGTTGTTACTAATGAACAAGAACTTAATTTCAAGGAATTTGTCTCCAAATTTGCCAAGCCAGCTATCTTAAAGAATTACACTCTTTTATTGTCGAATTTCAAGACCAATTCTACACACACCAATCATTGCACCATTAAAATGATGCATCGAATTGCAGTTGATTTGAAGCAGGAAGGAATGCTCTTCCAAGCCAGCTTGTTTTGTATTTTCCGTAAAATCTTTGCCTTGTCTCGTGTGAAACATTTTCAGGAAATGGTAAAATTTGCCAGGTTCATCATCAATAAATTTATTCCAGCTGCACAAGAAAATAAAAAAATTTTCATGGAGATTCTGTTTTGGAAGACTTCTCGTGAAGCTGCACAAATGGTGACTGGTTACATGAATGATTCAGCTGATCCTAGCAGTAACCTTTGGACTGAAGACCAGAAAATGGAGCTTGAGCGTTTATTTGAAGAATCTAAACAGAATACTGAGCAAGATGCTTTGAGTTACATTATGGCTCATATAACAGATGAAAATAAATCTCGCAGACAGGTCTTGCGTCAGTTGAGGCTCTCTGAGCTGATTGAGTCGGCAAAAGATCTAAAAGCACCAGCACCCAAAACCAGTGACCGTAGCCCATGGACTGAAGAACAAGAGGAGGAACTGAAAAGAGCCTTTGAGGAGGTTCGTAATTCGGAAGACCCTTTTGGAAATTTATTGGAAAATTTGTCATTTAAAAAACCAAAGAATTGGATTAAAGATAAACTTTTCAGTTTGGATCTCATCCAAGACAAAAAGGAATTAAGAAAAAAACGACCGAAAACTAGTAGAAAGAAGAAAAACTCTTTGAAAGATGAAGATGAGGAGGAGAGTGATGAAAATGAGCAGTCTAATAATAATGAAGAAGTAGAAGAAAATTGGCAGGAATCAACTGTCTTTCCATATTCTTCTTCTGAAGAAGAGGATTCTGCTAAAATATCTGCAACTTGTCAGCCTTCAAATAAGGAAGTAAATAATGCAAATGCATCTGGGTTGGTTCCAGTTGTTGATGTGAATATTGAGCAAGTTCTTCAGCGCTTAGTGGAACATGGTTATGCAGCACAAATTAAATGGATTCAAAGAAGTCTTCAAAGAACTTCAGATGACCGAAAAGAACCTGGGGAATATTTGGGTGTGCCAATTGTGCCACTGACCGAAGATAACGAAAATGCTATGGATGATCCTGATTTTCTAGATTTCCTTGAGCTGATTGGATTATCGAGGCCTGTAGTTGGTCAGGAAGCCTTTTGGCGAATAGGAGGAGAGCTTAGTTTTTCTGAATTAACCCAAATAATTGAGGGTCTGACACTGGATGAGAATAGTCAACCGGTTAATATTGCAAATCTCAAGTCATGGTTGTCCAAGAGAAATTCAAAACTTAAAAGCTCTAAAGCGAATTCTTCAAAATGTAAAGATTCTAAATTAGCCTCTAAGAATTCAAAACGAAAGATTGCAATGACAAATCTTGTTAAGAAACAGAAAAAGAAACCAAAAGACCCAGATTCATATCGGAAAAATAAAGGTCAGCATCAAACAAAGAAAAAAAAGGATAAAAACCCAAATTTGGAAAAGAAAGAAAGGAAAAATAAAAAGTTTAAAATGGCAGTGGATGAATTCACTGCTTCCGTGACTGAAGAACAGTCTGATTCTGATCTTTGTCGAAGGTCAGGAAAGAAAGGTAAAAAGAGAAAATTACTAGATGATAGCAGTGATGACAGTGCTGATGATGACCCTCTGATTTCCCAGGTAAAAGTAAACATGAACAAAAACCAAGGAAATGCTGAGAGCATTGATGGAGAAAATCAGGATTTGGAAAGGCGTCATCTGGAAATGTCTGCTGATTCTGACAGTGACTCTGATAGATTGGTTGTTGATGAGGATGTTGGTTCACCACCAAAAAAGAGAAAAATTGCAAAGAGAGTTCTAAGTGATGATGATGATGATGATAATACAAACAATGAAAGGTCCTTGAGTAAATCATTTTCACCTTTGAGTGCTGTCTCACGTAAACGGCCGAGAATCCTAGAAAGTGATGACGATGATGATGATGATGATGATGATTATGACAAAGAAAATCATCAAGTTGAATCGAATGTACCTCCTTTAACTGAAGTATCTAAAGATGCATTTGATATTGCCAAAAATATTTCTGCCAGTAAATCTTTTAACCAAGTAAGTGTCCCTATGTCTGTTGACACACCTGCAACTTTAAATACAGACTCATTTCCTGCAACTTTGATGTCTTTACCTCGGGACCATTCAGATTCGGAAATCGTAGATGATTATATTACTCTCAGTACTGTTGTAAAAAAAAAACAAAGACTTTTCAATGACGAAGACGAGAACTGATAACAGTGGTCTGTTTATTTGAAATGTCAATCATATTTTTTTATGATGAAAATTGGTCTTTTTTTAAATTTTTCATTTTTTTAAGACAAACAAATTTTGAAAAAGTCTTTGATCCTGTGAATTATACAAGTTTTTGATTATTCTGTTTTGGATAGGTAGAAAAATCACTGCACCCCCCCCTCTCTGTATTTGGATCCTGGCAAATTTAATTCACCTACCCTAGTCCTTAAATTGTCATCAATTTAAAAATATTTTTTAAAAATTGTTTTTATTATACAAATGGTTTGTTTCTGTTAGATTTTCATCAATTTTTCACCAATGCATTAGTGTCCTTGCAAGGATCAGGGTATGTGTCAGAATAACATTTTATGTAGGTCTTTTTCTGTTTTATAAAATAAATGTCAAAAACATATACATCCTTAAAATTTTACAATAGGAAAGTAAGTAATGAAAGTAAAATTGAGTTTCTTTGCCATTTTATTCACATTAATCTGGCTACCTTAACTTGGTTACATCATTTTTTTTTTTATGAATAATGGATTTTTTACATTGAAAATTACTTTTGTTAAATCAACAAAATAAATATTACTTTTATAAGGACATGTTTTTTATGATTTTTTTTCATAATGTTTAAACTGTCATAAAATGTTACAGATATTTTCTCACAATAGAAAAATTTCCCTTGAACTGTTATCAGGAACATTTTTTGAAAATGAGTTTCAACAGTTTCTCTTGAAAATTTCTGCTTACAAATGATATTTTGAAATTGTTATTGAAATATTTCTCTCATTCATTACATTTTGAAAGTTTTTCCTCAACAACGATGGAGAAATTACATTTTTAAAACTTGATTTGTTTCTATTTGGATAAATTCATGGAAAATAAATACTAAAATTGTAGTTTTTAAATATTAAAAAATGATTTTATTCTTGCCAAAATTTTAGATTAATTTTTTTGCTCCTTAAAAGAATTGAAAATATTTTTGTATTTTGATTCTGTTTTCCCTTTCAATGTACATTTTGTTGTTGAACTTAGAAATTTTGACAGGCTTTTAGCTAAATAACTGCTAATATCTCTACATTGGGTTGTGATTGTAAATTTTTCTATAAGTAAAACTGATTAGGACTTTTTTGGGGACATAATTTGGTGGGTGGGGGGCATTATTTCGTTACTAGACATCTTTCACATTTGTTATTGGTGCCTCTGATAAAGTAAAATGAATTTTCAGATTTGTTCACTGAAATAATATGATCTTTAATTGGGAAAACTTATAATTTATTGAAATTCTTTCAAAAATTGTTTTGCATTAATTTTCTAACTGGGGATGGCCTACTGGTCTTAAAAATCAAACTTCAGAATCTTAATTTTATTTGAACGTGAATACTAAATATACCACATGGAAAAACTTAGCTTTCTCAACCACAAGGCAATTCACAACAAATATGATTTTTTTTTTTTTAATGATTGTTGCAGCTTGCATTTTTAGACAATTTTTTCCATTTTCATCAATTTCATTAATTAACATATGAAGTACACCCAATTAAAAAAATTGAATTTATTTCTGGTTGATTCATTTTCAGATATAACTTTTAACTGCTTCGTTTGTTTTTCAGTATTTGGAATCTAACAAGTTAGAATTAAAAATATTTTCAGTCTGTTTGAAATGCTTCCCTGTTATGTAAATGGCAATTTTGAAGTTTGTACAATACAATATTTTGTATTCATGAGATCTACAATTATTACTGTCAGTTTCATTTTTTTTATCAAATGCTAAGGGTTTCTGAAAGATTCTGGCCTGACTAAGAAGTCTTTTAAGCAAAATTCTGATGTTGATCAGAGTTTGAAGACACTGACCAAAAATCTTTCTTCCTCACTTTGTAAACTTTTCTTGAGAATAAATGTGAATAAATATGAATATTTTATGTGAATATAACAAATTTGAATTATTTGTGAACATTTTTATCTTATCTTCAAAATTTAAGCCATCTTTCATGGGTTGATATGGGATCACCTCACTCTAATGACAAATATTTTTTTTTCTTTTTCATTTTCAAATGACAAACACTGCAGGATTTAGAATATTGTGCCTTGAAGTATCATGTCTGTAGTTTTTGATTTTGAAATTTTAGCAATCTTAACCTCGCAATTCCTTCCAGAAGATAGTTATGTCACTTTTATTTGCAACAGTTGATGTCTTAATGTTAAGTGAAAGTTTTAAAATTAATGACATTTAATTATTGCAAAAAAAAAAATGTTTTTGTGATTTTATTGTAAGAAGTCTAACAACCAGATTGACTACTTTTTTTTTTGTCAATGCTGAATACACAGAACATAAAATTTGCACATGATCATCTCGCCACTTTGCAATTAGCAGCCATTTTGTTTGAAGAGATTTACATTATCATCATCACCTCAGTCTCATCATCAGAATCCACAACCCCATGCAAGTACTCATGATCCCATATAGGTAGCAATTTTTAACTCTTTTTTTTGTTTTATTTTTATTTTAGCAAAATCTATGTAGTATAGATTAGAAAATCTTGTGGACAAATTTACTTTCATGTTAAAAATAAAGGGAAATAAACGTTTGACTAAATTGTAAGACTATTTCTCATTTCATTAAAAAATGGATGCTTTTTATATTTTATATTGTGATATGAATAACATCAATTTCCTTGAAATTTAATTGAACTGGCTGATTTTGATTAAATTTCTTTTCTTTAAATTAACTTCAATCAAAGCTATCGCCACTATCATTGAAATGATTGTCTAAATTTTATAAACAATTTAGGTTGTCTTCAATTTAATTTACTCATTTGGTATAAATTGTCTTAATTTCAGTTAAAAAATTTTCTTTTTTTAACTTAAAATTTCTTAATTAAAAGCACTTAAAACATATACTCATTTAAATAAAACTATTTTTGCTAAACATTCAATTCAAATGATATATGAAATAATGACTATTGTTCTGTTAGAAAACCATTGTGTACAATGTTTAAAGGATTCTCGGTGTAAAAGGACTCAAAATATCAGGGGAGAGAACTCCGTAATCTTTATTGCTGATCGGTTTGTTTAAAATCTCGTTATAAAAGCATATTCTTACGTTGAAACATTACAACAAAATATTTTCAATTTCAAAACTGTTAAGCCTTGTGAGTTTTTAAAGTCAAAGTGACTATTGCAGTGAAGTAAATTTTCTCTTATGAACAATTATTAATTATTCTAAATGCTTAGTCAAAATGATTCAAATTTGGCACTATTTTCAACTTGATTTTCAATGTGTGGAAAACACACTGTAGTGTAGATAGAACATGTTCAAAAAAGGGAAAATACTGTAATTATTACAGTTATGAGACTGATACAAATAATTTTTACTCATCATTCTGACAAGAAGTAGAGATTAACTTTTTTCTGACCCTATAAGATTCCCAAGAAATAAAAAAAAATTCAAACAAAACAAGCTAAATCAAAAATACTTGTCTAAAAATTGAGTAAATAGATTTTCATTCAGTAAATGTCAATTTTTTAAGGTAAAGATTTCCTGTTCATCAAGTTGGATGAAGTAACCATACTGTATTTGAATTATTTTTGTCAAATTTCCTTGGTTTTAAAGCATATGAAAATGGATACAGAAGACAGTTTATTTGCAATCATCATGAAACTAGTATTTAAAATAATTTGACAGCATTAATATCTTAAATCTATGTCAGAAATTAAACCAAAATGATTTTATAAGAATAGAAACAGCTTTTTAAGTCTAACTGAAAAAAAATAAAAGAACTTTTTAAGTTGTAAAAGACAAATATTAATTTTTATATATTCAGTTAGCTTTTAATATATTTTTTTTGAGCAAGATAGAAAAAATCATTTACCATATAATTAATCAAGTATAAACTAAAATTTGGAATGCAGAATTATCATTATTTACACTATTTGCATGCAGACTATTGTCTTCATCTTTGTTGTTATCACTGTTTCACCCATTGTGTCCTATGACCTTCATCAGGTGCATGTTGATCTGGGTAACCTTCAGAAAATTCTGAACAGAACACTTCATTTAATCTCTGGAGCTAAACTGTTCTTGTTCCATTGCCTATGTTTAGGGATATCTCAGGACAATAGCCTAGAGGTTGATTTTGAAGACATAATAATTGTGAGCTCAATCTCTGAACAGGGCAGCATGTACTTGGATTCAGTGGAGACAGGGTAAGTAATAACTAGGCAGTACTTAAAAAAAAAAAAAAAATACTAGATGAGAAATTCTTAGACATGAGCAGTGGAATGATTCTACCCCCATAGATTAAATAAAGGGTTCATCTTGGAATTTACTGTAAGTTACCTGGATCAACATATACCTGATGAAAGTCGGAGGGCACAATGGCCGAAACATGATAGCAACAACAAAGATGAGGACAATAGTAATGAATGAAAATAGTATAACTATTAGCTAAAAGTTTTATCATTTCTGTTTGAAATATGTACTTCAACGAAAAAAAAATGAAACAATATTTACATATTTAAATTCTTGGTTTATTTTTGTCTGTAAATGTGCTAGAAGTGACATTGTTAGCTAGGCACATGTATGCATATATGCAATGACATATAATGTTTGTGTGTGTGTGTATATATATATATATATATATATATATATATATATTGATTGTATAGACACTTCAGATGTTTATTGCTTATGTCACTCTATCAGTGGATATTTGATACTTGGGTATTTCACTTGAAATATAAGTTTTCATTAAAATTTGAATGAATGAAAGGTGATTTTCTAAGCATAGCTTGTATGTGGGACAAAGCTGAAAATATGGTACACCCAGTGAGGATCAAACTCACTATTCAGTCATAATTGATCTAGTGAGACCAGCTTGCTAACCATTACACCACATCAAAGTAACCCATTATAATTTGAATGATTGACAAATTATCTCACCTAAGAGTTTTTCTCTGATTTGGGATTTATCAAGTTGTTGACAAATAGATTGAAAAAAAAAACTGTTATAGTATAATGAACCAGTGTTGTCTGCAGTTCTGAGATGAAGTGTTATTATTCAATTTAGCATTCTCATCATTTGGTTTTAATCATATGTCTTCAGATTTTGTGAGTAGACAAGTCATTTTTAAAATTTTTATTGCATGCACTTGAGGAAGTTGGAAGACTTCATTGGAAGAAATGTTCTGATAAAAACAAAAAAGTAAAGATATTAGTTGTTATACTCTGTCTAAAATTAGATCTCTCTCTGATTCACTCTACTGGATGTAAATGCTAAGAAAGCAAAATAAACAAGTCATTCTCTGCACAGGTGCTCCAAGCATCACATCTGGCTCACAAAACAAACCCCCTCAAAAAAAAAAAAATAAAATGAAATACAATATAAAAGGAACCAATCACAAACATTGCTGTCAAAGAAAAAACATGAAAAAAAAAGATGAGTTCATAACAACTGAAGGAGAATCATTGTGAATGGACAAGTTGTTGATGCCACGGCAAACTCTCAGCATCACTAATAGTGACCTCAGTCAACCAATACAACACTTGCATCAACTCTAGGCCCTACCAACTCTACCCTTCCTCCATGTTGCTTCCCTTGCCCACAAAGAGACATTCCATTCACAACCTCATTTTTGGCAATACAAAGAAATTTATATTAACAATTCTTGTCTTTCTTTCCTTTTGCCTCATTGGTACTTCTTGTTTTGTTTGTTCTCTCATGCTACCATATGTGTGTCTATAACATAGTCCTAATTATTTGTAGAATAATGAACCCGAGTTTTACACAGTTTCAAATTTACTTTAAT
The DNA here is from genome assembly GCA_903632075.3 of Acanthosepion pharaonis. NCBI lineage: Eukaryota > Metazoa > Mollusca > Cephalopoda > Sepiida > Sepiidae > Acanthosepion > Acanthosepion pharaonis. Next base: position 343,217 of record CAHIKZ030001057.1, read on the forward strand.
ATACAAGTTTTATTATTAGTATTATAATTTAAATTTACTATATCATTGTTGAATACATAAATCATAAATGCAAATTAATAAATAAGAAAAAATAGACACGTGTTGCGTTTGTCATCAGACTTTCAAAACTAATTAAAAACAAATTGTATAAAGTTTACTGATCCTAAATTAAAATTTCTTTTTCCTTTATTTCTAGCACAAAGTAAATTGACATCACCAACAGAATGTATTTTACTGATTTTTCAATTCCCAAGTTTCTAAGTTAGTTATGTCATAGAATCTATAAAGAAATATGGCTTTGTAGAGATTTTGTTTGCTTTAACAGTAATATGTTTTTGTTTAATTTTTTTCTGTCTAAGATTCTGATATAGTGTTATTTTATATTTTTTGTGAACCATGGAACGTCGTTAAAGCACATTGCATATATTGGGTATAAATGGAAAAAAGACAACAATTACTTGAAATCAAAAATGTCAATCACCTTAGAGACGTTCCGACCTCTATTACAGTGCTCTTTAAATTTTTAACACCGAAGTGGGGAATTTATGATTTTCTCATGCAATAAATTGACAATTTCACAAAAAACATATTCTGCGAAAGGCGTACAAAAGTCAATTAAATGTAAGAATTTATTAACTATTTATTAAAAGCTGAAATTATTTCAGTAAAATATTAATCAAAATTAAAAAATAATAATAATAAAGAGATACGAACACCGTGCAGATCTTTGACCTGGAAAGGTCATGTAAAGGGAGTACTTATTATTCGGTATTAATAAGATAGGTAACCATATTTATTTTACTGATAAATGGTGAAACACCAACAAAAATCAAAATTACTAGTTATTATATATTATTAAAATTTTCAATATTTTAATAAAGTTGTATAATTATTGTTTGGTAGTATTAGTATTTAATAAAATATGAAATGGTCCCCTTGTCAACGACATTCATAGTAAGCATGGCGGTCGCTGTGGCATCAGCAACATTAAGACTTGTATTTAATGATTTCTCTTTGTTTAAACATATTTACAAGAGGGTGTTAATGACTCCCAGGCCATGTTGGGCTTTGCTGCTTTCGAGGAAATACATTTTTTTAGGCCATACTAAAACTTTCCGTTTGTTTACGAAATATAAACCACTTTCATCATATATGTTGTATCATTCACCATCATCTTTAGGAAGGACGATATGGCACCGGAAAAATTCTTTCTTCTTACCCTCTTCTACTTTTCCCCTTTTTTCTTTCTCTATACGGACTTGTTGTTCTTCTCTTCTGAACCCTAAATTTTCCTCAGCTGCTCCCCTTCTTTCTGTTTGCAATAACAGAAGATATCATAATGACAATTCGGACCGGGCACCCTTGAAGCTTATGGATTTCCCCGAACTTATTTGGCCAAGTCCATTGAAATCTTTCAGGAATTGGTGGTTTTCAAAATTGATCAAAGGATATTACGACAATACTTTTACGATGGAATCCTTTTTGGCCGGAGCTGAACAGGTCAGTCATACATCGATATTTTTTACGTGTTTTTTGATCGGGAGGGCCAGTTAAAGAAAATAATTTCACTTGAATTTATTTACACATCTGATTTTAAAACTTGATAAATTATTTTAAAATCAACTATTTTTTTAGGAAGTGAAAAAAGTTTAAAGCAGTCGAATTTGATTGAATATGAATTTTTAGTAATCGAACCTAAATTATTATTTTCGTTATTGAAATAAGCTTTGAAAATTTAATTTGAACAAATCAATTTCAAAATAAAAACCATATTGATTGATGTTGTAAGAAGATTAACTTCAGTTTGGAAAAGTGCATTTTACTTTTTTTTTTTTAATTTTTTTTTTGCTTCATAAATCATAAAATTTGTTGTAGCATTTTTAAAAATAAAATGATGAAATAAAAAATAAGGTATGTTCAACTATATTAATTTTTTAAAAAAGCCTCCTTAATCTAAATAACTAACAAGTTTATATTTCACTTGTAAAAAATTCTTTTTACCCCAAGAAATTAAAAATCCAGAAAAGAAGAGTTTCGATTTTCTGATTTAATGATTTAATTTTAAAATAATTTTTTCCGTTGAAAAATTTCCGTTAAAAATTAAATATGTAAAAAAAGTAAAACAAAATAATTTTGTACCCGGACCCCCATAAAATAAAAAGAAGAGATACCTAAAGTTTTAAAAATGCATTTTAAAAATGAAAAAATCTTTCTTGAAGCTTTTTTTAGTTTTAGTTTCACAAGCTAATTAAATTGAATATTTCCATTAAGCAAAACTTTGCAGTGTGTAGACTACTTCAAAAATTGAATTTAAATCGAGTAGATTGATGTTTTTTAAATTGTTAAAAAATGGCAAATAAATACATTTCATTTCAGCCAAGCTCAAAAATATTCAATTTTAGATACATTAACCAAAAAAAAAAAAAAAGAAAAAAATGTTTTAAATTTATTTTCTGTCAGTAAAGTGATTCTTAAAACGAAAAAAAAAAGAAGCTTTTATTTTAATTTGGAAACAATAATTTGTGTTCATTTTCGTAAGTTTATTTTTGAGGGGCAGGACAAAAAAAAAAGAAGAAATAACAGGTGGTAGGGGGCAAAGTCGCTCAACAAAGATTGGCCAGAAATACAAATAAAAACTGTTTTTATTAAACGTATTTTTAATTTTAATGCAAGAATGTTTTAGTTTTGGATGTTAAACTTATGATCCCATTTTTTTGTTTCCTACAGAAACAAAATATTTATCATTTGTGAAAATGAATATTTTTTTATAATGTTTATAATCTTTGAATAGAGACCAACAACCAAATTTCAATTCAGCAAATTAAGTTAAAATAGAATCGATAGTTACTTTGAACATTAAACCTTAGGCATGAGCCAGTCTCAAAGAATAAGGAATTATTCTTGGGATTTAACTCCCTTGTTCTATTTTTAAATAAATTGTTAACAGAACTACGGATTGTAGTAATTAATTTAACCATTCAGAAGTTTGGTATCTAGCTTTCTTTATGGTTATGAAATGACAAATAATTTTTTTTTTTTTTTGCACTCTAAAAGATTATTAACCTTTAGCACTCTGTCAGTGGCATGCCTAGGTCTTGGTCCAGGAGGGTGCAACAGCTCGACTCGAAGCTCCCTAACGCTGACCACAACCAGTGGTCAACAAATGGGATGGATCAAATATTAATTTTTTTTGAAATACAGATACTTCTCGCAATTATTGACACAATATAATCGGAAACACAAATGTAAATACAAGTAATTTCCTTCCAGATTAAAACAAAACAAATACTTCTGAAACTAAGCAAAAAAATCTAAATCTAGATGCTTTTTCACACAAATACAAATGTCCTGAAAAGTATTTAAATACAATTCAAATACATTTTTATTTGATCTGCCACTACCAACAAGAACTGTGCATTAACAAAACCTGAATTAAGATATCAAGACTAAAGCATTTCATTTCATCTAATTGAATTTGTAAAGCCGAGTCAACCAACCAGGCTTGGTAGACAAAAATTTGTCAATAACACCATTCACATTTATATGTCCAAATTCTTCATCTTCAATGCTTAATAAAGCCAAATTGCTTAGGTGTTCCTGACCCATTGTGCTTCAGAGATAAATTTTTTATTAATTTTAGTTTGCTGAAAGAATGCTCACAGGATGCCACAGAGACTGAAACAGCCAACAGAATGTGCAGTGCTATTTGTAAATTCGGGAAAACATCATTGCCATAAGATATTATGAAGTTGAAAATCTCGATTGGGGTTTTTGGTTTAACAAAGGCGCTCTTTTCTTTTTTGTATTAATATTCAGCAGTTTCTAATTTCGCAAATGAATTCTATTCCATCAAAATCACCCTCCTATGCTGCAACAGCTACTTTGCATTTTTCTACCACGTCTTTGTTCGTGTCAATGAGGCTTTTAATATCCAAGAGGAACCCAAATTGCTCATGTAACTGACTCAACCTTGTACATCGATCTTTCAATGCTGTATTCAACCTGTCCAATACTGCCTTCAAGGTGACATCCATTTCTTCTCTCACATTTAGAGGCTTGTCTTTTGTCTCCTCACCAGCCATTCTGCTTTTATGATGCACCCTTCTCTGTTGACCAATGTCAATAGCCCATTCTAAGCATTTTCCTCCCCTTTTGCAATTGAATTTTTAAAGAGAGGATCAGTTAACTTATAACAGACTGATGCAGACTTTGAATGTCAGCTCTAATTTTATTGAAGTTCATTCTGAGGCACTAAAGTCTCTGCTGTACTCAGTCAATGTAAGTCAGGATGTTGTTCCAGAATGGCTGCATTGTTAGAAAGCTGAAAGTTTGCATGTTGTGCAGCCAGCAGCTGGCATCGCTTCTTGTGTCGACTGATACTGTAGTGTGACTTGCCATATCCTCCATGTCATCCAACTTTAATTTTAACAATGTGAACAGAAATTAAAATAATTTTCTAAGAGTGACTAGCATTCCATCTTGTCTCTCAGAGTCCCGAATTTACAAAGTCGCCTGTTTCCTTCAATTTCTCTCACTGCAGTGCTGAGCTGGAGAAAAACTACAATGAATTAAGAACTCCAAAAAATGATATAGTAAATACCTGTTCTGATTCTGCATGTACTCTTACGAGGTTCAAAGAATGGTTGTTACAATTCACAAAGATTGCTTTTAGGGTCTCTCAGTGATATGCGTTTCCAGACACTGGATATCTTCCCAGCCATTGTTACAACATTGTCATAGTCTTTACATGACAGTTATTCAAATCAATTTTGTTCCAATTTTAAGATAGTGTTGAACATAATAATCCTTTTGATTCTCTGTAGGATAGACTGACGTACTTTGTTGCCAAGTAGGTCAATGAACTCATTCTGTATCTTGCCAGAAAAAAGTGTTGCAGAATGTGGATGCAACTTGACATAATCCAAGTGATGCTTCAACAGAGGGTTGTACTTGCTAAGTAGCTTAACGAGTGTAAGAAAATTACCAGGATTATTAGTTGATGTAATGACTTCTTGGTGTCCACGAAATGCCAGATGTTGAGTCACCAAAAATCCGATACAATCCACAAAAGGCATGAGCAGATCCTTCCACAATTGCTACTGTTCCTCTGTATGTTTTAGTATTACTCTGTCAATCATAGACCCCTTCTGATATGCGTCTCTCAAAGTCTTTCCATGCAAGAAATGATGCATGAGTGCTCTGACATATTTTGCTTATTCTTTTGCTGCATTTTTTCCATTTTTGAAATCCATAAGACTTTTTGAATAACATACTTTGCATGACTGGGGCTGTTGAAAAACAATAAACAGTGAAAACAATATACTGCATCATTTTATTTAACAGAGTAAAACAACTAATTATGCAGAATTGTAGACCCATCCTGTCTTTTTTTTTTTTTTAATCAGTAATTTGTGAAGCTGTTTTGGGGTCATTTCACTTCTTTCTGTCTTTGACATGTCAGCTCTCAATAACTTCCCGATCTTTTGTAACTTTGAAAGGGCTGTCTTTGTTCTGAAAAGCTTTAACACCCATCTTCACCATTTCTACATGTAGATCATCAGAAATTTGTAATTTATTGCAATTTACATGCAAATTTAAGCAACCTACATCTTTTTTGGTCAATACTGCATATTTAGTTTCATCGTATTTTGCATCTTCATCAGATTGGCAACAATCTACTGACTCTGGTGCTGTGTCTGTGTAGTCGGAGCCAGTGGCAAGAAAAAGCAATGCGATTGTCACCATCTCCATCTGGACATGGTATTTTAGAAAAAAATTTCAAAACTTGACGGCTGGTTTTCTGTAGATCTTCATATTCTCTTTTCCTATGATTTCTTCCTTCTGGACCAGATTCCTTGTTCTTTTATTGCCCATGTTGCTCCATTCTTAAAATTTCTGCTTGAAATAGATGTATAGCTTTCCCCCTCAGTTATATAAAGATAGTGTAGCTAGTTATCTCATATGGGTGTTTATTGTTGACAAAATGACAGCACCAAGGAGCCTTAGCGTGATAACACCATAACATTGAAGACTGAAATAAACAAAAAATGTCGATATCAGAATCTATACTAACTTAATAGCTAAATATATATATATATATATATATATATATACATTGCAATAAAGCATTTTTCCCTATATTCGCAGCGGGAGTGCATGGTTTTCCATAATAAACTTCAAATACCTTCATTGAGTTTCTCTGCGTAGTATAATCATATAATAATATAATTGCAGTGAAAATTACAAAAAAACACCCTGCAAAGCTTTTGGCATAAAACTTGTGAATATTTTCACATAAAAACCCTGTATATGGGAATATATGGCACTGAGTTACAATAAGATCATTATGTTTAAATCTTTTATATATTCATTGAAATGCTATGATCTATCAATTGAGTCAAGGAGAAAAATTAACATTCTTATCATTTTAAAAAGAAACGCTGGGTTTACCATCCCATGAATACATCTTAAAACATTAATATACATTAGTTTTCAATTTGTGCCTCAACCAAGGGAAAACAGCTAAACAACATTTTTTGTTTATTTAAGACATTTCATGTTTTGGCTGACATGTGCTTCCATCCACAATGTGCATGTTTGAAGAAGTACTGAGTGCTGTTGTCAAAATAATTCATGACATGCTGTTGATGAAATAAGTATTTGTGGGCAGTCATGAAAAGGATATTAACGTAAATAAAAAGGAGGAAATTTTAAGTCCTCTTTCACCACTTTTTGAATTCATTTCCTGACATTTTTGCCAATAAATATGTTAAAACTTAACCTAACTTGGTTTTAATTTTTCACCGTGATAAATAAGTTTGGTTAGATTGGGTTAGGTTAGATGACATTTCACACCTGTTTTCTTGTGAAAATATTAGAAGTGGAACATTTTGCTTGCAATTCACTCTCAGTCCCGGCAATAAACTTGCCAATCACTGAGCGTATTTTGTGCCCCAGAGCAGCTTAAACCTCCTGTCCTGCCATTCTACTCTGCAATATTCATAAGTATTTCATCCTCATCCATTGGGTTATAAGTGGCGACATGACTGCAGTAGCATCTTCTTTGATTTTCAGTTAGTCATTTTCCTGTTGTCATAGTAGGATATGACAACACTAGCGCAAAATTCAACCACACTATTGTCTGATGATCAAAGTTGCATGCAGTGGCTGTACAAACATTTTGTTTGACAAATGAAGTCACCTACATACAGAGTGATAAAAGTTAATGAATGAACTATCCTATATTACCAACAGGTTGGATGAAAAATAGAAAGTAATCAATCCTTAGAATGTTCCTTCTTACTCCACAAAGTTCACCAGGAAAAAAACCTGAACAGAGACCAATTGGAACCTTATGAAAAGAATAGTGAGGTCTGCATTACTATTACAATGTGTTCTTTAAAAACTATTTTCATACTTATTAGCAAAGTAATTAATTTAGATTAATTATAAGTATTTACTAAGCTTAACTTAGTCTGGTACAAGGCCACAGATATGGAGCACTTTAAACTGAATTCACTACAGCTTGTTAACCATTAGTCCATGGAGAGTGTTTAAATCATGTAATTATATGAAGTGTGTCGTCATAGTTTAACTTTGTTTTAAAGCTTTTTTAAAAAAGGATCTGTTTTGATTATAAAAGATTTAATTAATGGTCATTGATTTACAAAAAAATTCCAACATTCTTTTTACAAGAGGTGTTAGTTGACAATGATATTTCAAAATTCATCTACTTTTATCAGTCTTAATTATGAAAGAGTGAAAACTTTGGTCATGAAAGCTCAACTTGATGAGGATATTTATTTCCGTAAAAAACAGAAAATGTGGCACAAGGCCTAAAAAGGTGGGGTTGGGAAAGGACGGTCATCATCTGTCTTAATTTTGAAACTTAACTAGCCACAACCACTGACTCAATCAAACAAAATAATATTCCTATCACCAAAACAACACATTCATACTTACCTTTCTTACTACATCCACCAAAATACCTCATTATCTCAATGAAAATCCTAAATAGTCCCCATATGTACAAATATTGTCTGTGTGGGGAGGGGAATAAAAACAAGAAGTTAAAAAATCCCCAATGATTATGTACAATATGACTTAAAATATTTACATGTAAACTCAACTTGATGAGTATTCAGGTAGTATGACAGGGAAAGTAATCCCTTTCCATGACCTTCATTTCAGTGAATGCTTAATATACTTCACTATTGTTCAAATTTTGAGACCTGATCCTTGATTAGGTCAGTAAATATTGAAATAAATACAATTTTGTAATTGAAATATAAAAATTATTTCTTGCTAATTAAGGCATTAACTCGAAATCACGGAGTTATTTCCTGATTATTATGGTAGAAATATTTCATACACTGCTGAATAATTTTTTTCTTTTTGTTTCCTTTCAGTGTCTGATATTTTTTTGTAGGGAAATTTGTCTTAGAAAAATCTTGTCTATAATGTTCTGAGATGTAAGTGAATAAATTCTGGATTCTGGCCTTTTTGTTGTTGTTTTTTTTTTATTGCTATTCGTACCAATGATATATGAAAAAAAAAAAATTCAAGATTATGAGATGAAACACGTGAGTTATATAATAAAAGTAACAAAGTGAGGATAATGGTTTGAACGATTCATTAAAATGATATCTTAAATTTATATTGAATTTTTTTGTTATGGTTGTGTTTTTAACCAGAGTTCATCTCATTTGGAAACAACAATTATTCTTCCTTACTTCATATCATCATTGTAATGTCTATAAGCAAACTGTAATGTTGCTTCTAAATTTATTTAGCATAAGAAATTTACATATTTGACACTGAAGCTATAATGAACAGGGCTGTCCTTTCACAGTCTCACAATAACTTGGAGACAATAGTAATTCATTATGGCCTGTAGGCTGTATCTCATTTAAGTCAATCAGAAATCAAAATTCTTTCACATTTGTTACTTACAGGTAAATCATTTTCACAGGAAATCTATTTAATACTATCTCTGTCCCATAATAGTTGTTACATTTGCATATATATATATTTCAAACATTTAATGTAAGTAGTATTATGGGACAGAAGTAGTACATAATTATTTATATAATACTACCTCCGTCTTATAATAATTGTTCCATTTGTCTGCATATTTCAAATACTAAATGTAACAATGATTATGGGATAACGAGTAGTATTTGTTTTTTAAACTATTTTGTGAGCTGTGGTTATTTTCAGAAAATATCTGAGGCTTTTGAATCTATTTACTTTAGTTTCTTTTTTTTTCTTTTCTTTTCCAGGCTATTCATCATGTATCAAATTGTTTAGCAGAAGGGGATTTTTTGATGAACTTAAAGAAATTATAGAACCAGCAGTAAGTTTCTTTTATTCTATTTTGATTGTTTTCTTGAACATTTGAGAAAATTATTGGCATTTCTTGGTTTAAATCTTTTTGTTTGATTTATTTTTTTGTTTGAATTTTTTTTTTGTTAAGAATTTATGTTGCAATGTTTCTTGTTAAATTCCATTAAAATCCTTTCATATTGTTTCTTCTTTTATTCTCTTCTCTCATGGCAGTAGATCAATTTTCAGTTCAAGGAATAGATATTAATTGGTTGGAGTTACACATTTACATTTGATAGTGCAATACTTAATTTGTTTCAGAATATCTAACATCAGTAGCAGAAAACTAATCATCATGTTGAGTCTGTAGATGAAAATTAAAAGTTATGAAATGATTGCTGTTTGTATATGATTTGATTATGACAATTATTTAAAGGAGAGAATTAAAAGAAATGAAATTTGCTTATATGATGAAATTTTTGCTTAAAAGTTTTGTTTAAAACATTTTTTATTTTCAATGTCACTTTCAATTTTGGTAAATCTTCTTAATCAGCAAATCTTGCATTAAAAACAACCATTTCATAGTTGTCTAAAAGTGAACAAAAATTTATTGTACAGCATTGTATGGACATGAGACAGAACCTGGGACAAGCACAACTGGTCGCGACTTCACCTTGTCCCGCCAAAAAAGAGCCCGTGTTGCTTAGCATGTAAAGCTACTGCAGTTGAAATGGGGAGGAGAAAAAAAGCACTTACCCGCTCTGGCGTAATCCATCCTCGGCCAGATAACAAAAAGAATGAGGGACTGGCATCAGCATTTTATCCAATAACGATGCAATGCATTATGGGACATGGACCTAATGCATTATGGGACATGGACGCAATGAATTATGGGATCACAGGAAGACGCAAAGGGATTATGGGTACATGAACAACTATAAAAACAACTACTTTTTTTCCAAATCGGGCGAAGTTCTTGAGGGAGCGTTCACGGTTGACGGCTAGAACGGGCAGTTAGTGTGATTTGGAGACAGAACTCAGGAAGGAGCGACTCAAGTTTGAAATACCAGTTGGAGAGCTTGAATTTACTCGCTGGTTACTGTTTTTCTTCATTCGCCTCAAAGCTATTTCGGCATATTGATTCTTCAAAATGGAAGGCAAAGTCTTTGGCGTCCGTTTGATTCAGAATTCAGCGGCGCCCTGAGCGGATATGCCCATTGTTGAATGGATAGAAAATGTGGAATTGGTCACGAACTTTTGTGCCATGGACAAGATCGGCGCATCTTGCCTTCTACGACTTGGCCCGGTGCCTCGCTGTATATAACAACTCAGTGGAGAGCAGAGGGTGACGCGGAACAAATTAAACGGGCCCTTATGACTGCATACGCCGACTGACAAATTTAATGCGTTCGACCAATTTATGGAACGCGCGTCTTCGCCAGGGAAACTGTGGATGAATTCCTGGCTGAAATGCATCGTTTGGCAGCGGCTAGTAGGAGAACCGCTACCTGATGGGGTGGATGGCATGTGCATTTGTGTCAGGACTGCCACATCATGTTGGCAACTTCTCAAAGCTTCTTCCAGGATGGACGACATGAATCTAGAACAGATTCTGACCCGAGCAAGGGCTATTATGACCGGATGACGAAGGGTGCCAGGTATTGGCCGCCACATCCAGAGCCAACGCCGCAGAAGCTGAGGTTCCCCTGCCAAACCTGTTAGCAGAACGATTACCTGCTACAAGAGTTTCCCGGGGGAAAAAAAAGGGGGTTTTTTTGGGGGGGTTTTTTTTTTTTAAAAACCCCCCCTTTACTGACGTACTTTGTTTTACCGTAGGTCAATGAACTCATTCTGTATCTTGCCAGAAAAGTGTTGCAGAATGTGGATGCAACTTGGACATAATCAAGTGATGCTTCAACAGAGGGTTGTACTTGCTAAGTAGCTTAACGAAAGTGTGAAAATTACCAGGATTATTAGTTGATGTAATGACTTCTTGGTGTCCACGAAATGCCAGATGTTGAGTCACCAAAATCCGATACAATCCACAAAAGGCATGAGCAGATCCTTCCACACCGTTACTGTTCCTCTGTATGTTTTAGTATTACTCTGTCAATCATAGACCCCCCTTCTGATATGCGTCTCTCAAAAAGTCTTTCCATGCAAGAAATGATGCATGGTGCTCTGACATATTTTGCTTATTCTTTTTGCTGCATTTTTCCATTTTGAAATCATAAGATTTTTGAATAACATTGCTTGACTGGGGCTGTTGAAAACAATAAACAGTGAAAACAATAGACTGCATCAGTTTATTTAACAGAGTAAAACAACTAATTATATGCAGAATTGTAGACCCATCCTGTCATTTTTTTGTTTTTTTAATCAGTAATTTGTGAAGCTGTTTTGGGGTCATTTCACTTCTCCTTCTTTCTCCAACATGTCAGCTCTCAATAACTTCCCCGATCTTGTAACTTTGAAAGGGCTGTCTTTGTTCTGAAAAAGCTTTAACACCCATCTTCACCATTTCTACATGTAGATCATCAGAAATTTGTAATTTATTGCAATTTACATGCAAATTTAAGCAACCTACATCTTTTTGGTCATCACTGCATATTTAGTTTCATCGTATTTTGCATCTTCATCAGATTGGCAACAATCTACTGACTCTAGTGCTGTGTCTGTGTAGTCGGAGCCAGTGGCAAGAAAAAGCAATGCGATTGTCACCATCTCCATCTGGACATGGTATTTTAGAAAAAATTTCAAAAACTTGACGGCTGGTTTCTGTAGATCTTCATATTCTCTTCTTTTCCTATGATTTCTTCCTTCTGGACCAGATTCTTTGTTCTTTTTATTGCCCATATTTGCTCCATTCTTAAAATTTCTGCTTGAAATAGATGTATAGCTTTCCCCTCAGTTATATAAAGATAGTGTAGCCTAGTTGTCTCATATGGGTGTTTATTGTTGACAAAAAATGACAGCACCAAGGAGCCTTGGCGTATGATAACACCATAACATTGAAGACTGAAATAAACAAAAAATATCGATATCAGAATCTATACTAACTAATAGCTAAATATATATATATATATATATATATATATATATATATATACATTGCAATAAAAGCATTTTTCCCTATATTCGCAGCAGGAGTGCATGGTTTTCCATAATAAACTTCAAATACCTTCATTGAGTTTTCTCGCATTAGTATAATCATATAATAATATAATTGCAGTGAAAATTACAAAAAACACCCTGCAAAGCTTTTTTGGCATAAAACTTGTGAATATTTTCACATAAAAACCCTGTATATGGGAATATATGGCACTGATTACAATAAGATCATTATGTTTAAATCTTTTTATATATTCATTGAAATGCTATGATCTATCAATTGAGTCAGGAGAAAATTAACATTCTTATCATTTTTTAAAAAAGAAACGCTGGGTTTACCATCCCATGAATACATCTTAAAACATTAATATACATTTTTTTTTCAATTTGTTGCCTCAACCAAGGGAAAACAGCTAAACAACATTTTTTGTTTATTTAAGACATTTCATGTTTTGGCTGACATGTGCTTCCATCCACAATGTGCATGTTTGAAGAAGTACTGAGTGCTGTTGTCAAAATAATTCATGACATGCTGTTGATGAAATAAGTATTTGTGGGCAGTCATGAAAAGGATATTAATGTAAATAAAAAGGAGGAAATTTTAAGTCCTCTTTCACCACTTTTTGAATTCATTTCCTGACATTTTTGCCAATAAATGTGTTAAAACTTAACCTAACTTGGTTTTAATTTTTCACCGCATAAATAAGTTTGGTTAGATTGGGTTAAGTTAGATGACATTTTCACACCTGTTTTTCTTGTGAAAATATTAGAAGTGGAACATTTTGCTTGCAATTCACTCTCAGTCCCGGCAATAAACTTGCCAATCACTGAGCGATTTTGTGCCCCAGAGCAGCTGCACCTCCCTGTCCTGCCATTCTACTCTGCAATATTCATAAGTATTTCATCCTCATCCATTGGGTTATAAGTGGCGACATGACTGCAGTAGCATCTTCTTTGATTTTCAGTTAGTCATTTTCCTGTTGTCATAGTAGGATATGACAACACTAGCAAAAATTCAACCACACTATTGTCTGATGATCAAAGTTGCATGCAGTGGCTGTTTTAAACATTTTGTTTGACAAATGAAGTCACCTACATACAGAGTGATAAAAGTTAATGAATGAACTATCCTATATTACCAACAGGTTGGATGAAAATAGAAAGTAATCAATCCCAGAATGTTCCTTCTTACTCCACAAAGTTCACCAGGAAAAAAAACCTGAACAGAGACCAATTGGAACCTTATGAAAGAATAGTGGGTCTGCATTACTATTACAATGTGTTCTTTAAAACTATTTTCATACTTATTAGCAAAGTAATTAATTTAGATTAATTATAAGTATTTACTAAACAACTTAGTCTGGTACAAGGCCACAGATATGGAGCACTTTAAACTGAATTCACTACAGCTTGTTAACCATTAGTCCATGGGAGTGTTTAAATCATGTAATTATATGAAGTGTGTCGTCATAGTTTAACTTTGTTTTTAAAGCTTTTTTAAAAAGGATCTGTTTTGATTATAAAAGATTTAATTAATGGTCATTGATTTACAAAAAATTCCAACATTCTTTTTACAAGAGGTGTTAGTTGACAATGATATTTCAAAATTCATCTACTTTTATCAGTCTTAATTATGAAAAGTGAAAACTTTGGTCATGAAAGCTCAACTTGATGAGGATATTTATTTCCGTAAAAACAGAAAATGTGGCACAAGGCCTAAAAAAAGGTGGGGTTGGAAAGGACCCGGTCATCATCTGTCTTAATTTTGAAACTTAACTAGCCACAACCACTGACTCAATCAAACAAAATAATATTCCTATCACCAAAACAACACATTCATGCTTACCTTTCTTACTACATCCACCAAAATACCTCATTATCTCAATGAAAATCCTAAATAGTCCCCCATATGTACAAATATTGTCTGTGTGGGAGGGGAATAAAAACAAGTTAAAAAAATCCCAATGATTATGTACAATATGACTTAAAATATTTACATGTAAACTCAACTTGATGAGTATTCAGGTAGTATGACAGGGAAAGTAATCCCTTTCCATGACCTTCATTTCAGTGAATGCTTAATATACTTCACTATTGTTCAAATTTTGAGACCTGATCCTTGATTAGGTCAGTAAATATTGAAATAAATACAATTTTGTAATTGAAATATAAAATTATTTCTTGCTAATTAAGGCATTAACTCGAAATCACGGAGTTATTTCCCTTGGATTATGGTAGAAATATTTCATACACTGCTGAATAATTTTTCTTTTTTGTTTCCTTTCAGTGTCTGATATTTTTTGTAGGGAAATTTGTCTTAGAAAAATCTTGTCTATAATGTTCTGAGATGTAAGTGAATAAATTCTGGATTCTGGCCTTTTGTTGTTGTTTTTTTTTTATTGCTATTCGTACCAATGATATATGAAAAAAAAAAAAATTCAAGATTATGAGATGAAACACGTGAGTTATATAATAAAAGTAACAAAGTGAGGATAATGGTTTGAACGATTCATTAAAATGATATCTTAAATTTATATTGAATTTTTTGTTATGGTTGTGTTTTTTAACCAGAGTTCATCTCATTTGGAAACAACAATTATTCTTCCTTACTTCATATCATCATTGTAATGTCTATAAGCAAACTGTAATGTTGCTTCTAAATTTATTTAGCATAAGAAATTTACATATTTGACACTGAAGCTATAATGAACAGGGCTGTCCTTTCACAGTCTCACAATAACTTGGAGACAATAGTAATTCATTATGGCCTGTAGGCTGTATCTCATTTAAGTCAATCAGAAATCAAAATTCTTTTCACATTTGTTACTTACAGGTAAATCATTTCACAGGAAATCTATTTAATACTATCTCTGTCCCATAATAGTTGTTACATTTGCATATATATATATTTCAAAACATTTAATGTAAGTAGTATTATGGGACAGAAATATCTATAATTATTTATATAATACTACCTCCGTCTTATAATAATTGTTCCATTTGTCTGCATATTTCAAATACTAAATGTAACAATGATTATGGGATAACGAGTAGTATTTGTTTTTTAAACTATTTTGTGAGCTGTGGTTATTTTCAGAAAATATCTGAGGCTTTCGAATCTATTTACTTTAGTTTCTTTTTTTCTTTCTTTTCCAGGCTATTCATCATGTATCAAATTGTTTAGCAGAAGGGGATTTTGATGAACTTAAAGAAATTATAGAACCAGCAGTAAGTTTCTTTTATTCTATTTTGATTGTTTTCTTGAACATTTGAGAAAATTATTGGCATTTCTTGGTTTAAATCTTTTTTGTTTGATTTATTTTTTGTTTGAATTTTTTTTTT
Organism: Acanthosepion pharaonis; assembly: GCA_903632075.3. NCBI lineage: Eukaryota > Metazoa > Mollusca > Cephalopoda > Sepiida > Sepiidae > Acanthosepion > Acanthosepion pharaonis. The sequence goes on from CAHIKZ030001057.1 coordinate 358,994, forward strand.
TTGTTAAGAATTTATGTTGCAATGTTTCTTGTTAAATTCCATTAAAATCCTTTCATATTGTTTCTTCTTTTATTCTCTTCTCTCATGGCAGTAGATCAATTTTCAGTTCAAGGAATAGATATTAATTGGTTGGAGTTACACATTTACATTTGATAGTGCAATACTTAATTTGTTTCAGAATATCTAACATCAGTAGCAGAAAACTAATCATCATGTTGAGTCTGTAGATGAAAATTAAAAGTTATGAAATGATTGCTGTTTGTATATGATTTGATTATGACAATTATTTAAAGGAGAGAATTAAAAGAAATGAAATTTGCTTATATGATGAAATTTTTGCTTAAAAGTTTTGTTTAAAACATTTTTTATTTTCAATGTCACTTTCAATTTTGGTAAATCTTCTTAATCAGCAAATCTTGCATTAAAAACAACCATTTCATAGTTGTCTAAAAGTGAACAAAAATTTATTGTACAGCATTTAATTAGTTTTTTTCATAAACAAATTTTAACTTTAATTATGGCTACATTTTTTTTTTTTTTATGATAACAGCAGAATGTGAAGACCAAAAATATTAGAGATTACTTTTTATTAAGTTTGTAAAAATAAAATTCCTGGAAGCAAAAGGTTTTTTTTTCTTATTTTTTTTTTTTTTTTTTCAAGTTGTGCACTCTAAGTAAGATTTCTCTTGTTGTATAAGACTCATTTTAGCACAAGAAAGAAGCAGTCTTTCTTTTTCTGTTAACTCAGTGTCTGTTTGTTGCATGTCGTAGACATTATTTACTTATTTTTTTTACAGACTGGAGTTGTGCTCTTGAATGATTTTGTTCACTCAAGATGATTACATGAAATTAATTTTCAGTGATTTTTGCAATATTGTGACTTTATTTTGATTCAGAAAAAGCAATAATTGGTTTACTTTTAAAGAATTCCAAATTTGTTTAGATGTTTTTCAAACTTGCCTTTTTTTTTTTTTTTATCTAGGCTCTTCAAGAAATCCAGAATAATTATGCAGACCTGAGTATCAATCAACGTAACTTTTTGGCAATCAAACCTGAGGATCTTTTTTTACGATTTATTTATGAAATAGGAATGATGTTTGATGATTCTGAAAGTAAGTTTTTTTTTTTCTTTTTAAATGCATTTTTTTAATTTTTTTTTTCATTCTCTAAAGTATTTGTCTGCAAATGCAAAGAATTTGTCTTCTGTTTCAAAAGGTCTTGTATTTATGTGACAAAGTTGAGTAAATTAAAAGAATTTGATGTTGTCAAATTCAAGTGTGCATTTGGTTGAACATTTTCTTATCTATTTTGATTTTTTACAATGGTGTCTTCCTATGTCAATTAAGATATTTTAATCCCCTTTTAAGATGATTTGCAATTTCTGGCAAAATTAAAGGTTAGATGAATTGCTGATATCTTGGATTAAAAAATATTCTTTTATATTTTCATTAATTTTATGGCTTTTAAACAGTTTGGCAAATAAGTTACTATTTAAATGAGAATGGAATAAAAATTAGACAACAGTTGATTGATTTCCAGTGATTTTCCCATATGGAAATGAATATTTAAGTGAGATTTGTTCTCTTTCAAAAGAGTTCTTTTGAAATTTTTTTTTCTCACAACCATTATAAAGAAGAATGTAGAATTGAATTTTAAGTTTGAGTTGGATGATAGTCAAGAGAAATAATTCCTGGAAGCTTTAATGGCATAAAAAGATGTTGGTTCCAATATTGGTGGGGAATTAATGCAAAATGCTTCCCCACCCTCAATTTATAGGCAGAAGCACACAAATGCATGCTGGGATTTCTTCCTAGCCAATAAAATAGGCCAGTTCTCAGTTTCATCTGAATCAGCCTCTGTCAGCCTTGTCTAGAACTCAGAATGCAATGTATGTTCACTTACCTAAACTTGCTCTTGTGTGTCAATCCCATTTCTTAGTTTGTGAACTTTTTGCCATATTACTGTTGCTTTGCCCTGCTTTATATTATTTTTCTTTTGACCTGTTTTCTTTTTCTTCTTATTGCTTATTGCAAACTTTGTCAATTCCGTTTGTTGAGCAGGCCTGCCATTTATTTTACATTTAATCATAGCCACTCATTCTACAAAAAAATGTAAGGATTTCAAAGAGGAACTTGATTCTTAAATGACTTTTATTCCCACTTTTTTATTAGACAAGGAATAATATTAAACGCTTTAAAGAAGAAATCGAATCATCTTATTCTTAAGAGAATTAAAAATTTATGTTATCGAATGAAATGTCATTGAGTTATGCCCCTTTGCTTTCAGGATAAAGAAAGCTGAGTCTATTGTGCTTTACTATTTATTTAATATCTTTTTTTTTTTTTTACTTTAAAAAACAATATCATCAATTTATTTTGTTACTAAGTCCTATGCTTCTGCAAAAATAACTGTAGAGAAAATATGAGAGATTAATGTATTATTATTTGACTAAAGAGGAAGAAAAATACCTGACAAAAGAAAGCAAACATCTGCTTAGAGTGGGGATGTATGGATGTGTGGGTAATGCAGCAGTTCTAGGTGTAGATATTGGAATTGGTGGGCTGAATCCAAATTCTGGCCTAGTCGGCTACATTCACTTTTGTATTTTGATACCTTTGGGAAAGGCATGAATCCACCTCTTCTTCTCTGCCAGCTATGGGTTAACTGGGTGTTAGTCTTGGGTGGCAGCCAATTTGAGAATGATAATTCTGAATTCAAAACTTTGTAGAATGTACCAGGAAACCACTTCACTATCTTTCCAAAGAAGGCGTGGCAATTCATAGACAATAAAGAAAAAAGCATGTGGAAAGGGTTAGGATTACTTATATGATGAAGGAACACAACAAAAAAAAAAAAAAAAAAAAAGTGAGAATATGTGTGTGTCTTTTCTGACTGAGGTTGTCTTGTATTTTCTACCAGTATCAATGGTTGGTTTTCAAATCCTGTCAGTTAAAACCAAAACTTTGAATGCTGATTTTTGAGGTAGAAACATCTTTACTACTTGGGTCATTTGCATCACATAATTTTCTTACCCTGGAAGCTCACTTCATTAGGCCTTGTGTCAAACTAAATTGGCATCTAGACTTTGCACATTAATTACACCCATTTTTTTTTTCTCAGAAGTGTAAATGTTATTTTTAACTGTTTTGATATTTTAAAATTCTAAACTCAAAATATAAGAATTGACCGATATATTTCTTTAGATTTCCTTTTAAATTTGTGACTCAATTAGGGTTTTGTGTACGTACGTACCTATCTATGTATGTACCTATCTATGTATCTATCTATCTTTGCTGTAAAATTGTAAGAAAAGTAGTATCTGATCTGATGCTGCATAAATAATACTTGGTTACTAATTTTTTATATATTTTTTAGTCTTTAAATTCAACTCAAAATATTTGTTTATATGAAACTATTATTGTTCACATTCCTCTATGAATGCATTTTTTTTACCATATTTATTTGAATTCATGTCCAACTTGCATGGGGTTGAAGTTGACATTTTAAATTTGATATCCATTTGTATTTTCTTCTCATTCTGTCTTGTCAATAGACTCACAAGAGAAAATGTATTTGCAATCAAATAATTGTTGATTGCTTAGAAAACTTGGTCAATACAAAATTAATGTGTCAAGAGAAATGCTATTTAATATTCGATTATTGTTAGATGAAAAGAAAATCAAAGTTCATTCCTAAAAGGAATTGAAAATGTTTGGATATTATTCTGGCCTAAGTATCCAATAAAGAAATTTTTTAATTTGATTGTTGGCATTTGTGAGTTCCCCACTCCTCTTTTTTGGTTAATGATGATCTTATCTCTATTTGCTTTTATTCTTTCTCTATTCTTGTTGGCAATTGGTAATGACATTGGATTCTTGCCAATTTGAATTGTTACTGTGTCTGGTTTAGTATCAATACAATAAAGTTCTAGAAAGTCTTAGTCACAATTGGAAGCACAAATGTCAGCTGATCACCATAATTGCTGGAAATTTCTCAATAAGCCAAGTGAAATGTGATGAATTAATGATCAGAAATGAATTTTTTGTGTGACTTATTAAATGATGAAAACATTTATTGACAGTTTTGTTTGTTGTATCTTTTATAATCTATGAAGTTAACAGAATCTGTTTTCTTGTAGCATCCTGTTAGGATTGAACATGCTCCATGTTCTTTAAAACTAGTTTGTTGACCATTACTCTATGGTTGGCAGTTGTAGTGATTTATTAAGCCTTTTTTTTTTTTTTATTTTATTTATTTTTTTTTTTTTGACTTACTTGAAAAGTGAAGCATCTCATAAGGATTGAACTCATTCCAGTATTGATAATCTGTGAAACTAGCTTGCTAATTCTAATACTCTATGGTTGGTGCCCTTAAAGAAACTCTTTCTCCATTCATCTTCTATGTGTATGTCATTTAGGAAATAATTCTTGACCTTTTTTTTTTATTATTATTATCATTATTATTATTCCTTGAATGCTAATTCTCTCTCACTCATGTTAAGTTCTGTAATTATTATTTTAATAAAGAAAGAAGCCAAAAAGAATATGGAAGTGACTTTGCCACACTTTTTTCCAACTTCAAGAATTGTATTTTTTTCTGCAGAGATTAGACTTGACTTTTGGAAGTTCATCAATTTTATTTGGTAAATGGAGGAAGATTCTAATACAAGGAAATGGTTTGATGTAAAAAGTTCCAAGGACCATCTTTGCACAATGTTAAGAAAATCTTAGAAGTGTCTTTGAAATTGACTAAGAATGTTTTATTGTTTATTTATGTTTACTCTTTAATAATTGTTTACAGAAAAGAGATAATTTATTTTGGCTGCTTATAAAATGTACATTTGATACTGTTTATTCTTTGTACTTGTGAAAAATGTGCAGTGGATACTAAGCAATGGAACCTCTGGAAGTTATGAGACAATATCTGCAAGCAAGGCCTGAACATAATTTTTGAGTTCAAGAACAAATACTTAAAAAGATGTTTGGATTGAAAACTGACGAATTGGAACTTTTAAAGAAAGCTGCAACACAAAAAAATTAAAGGTGAATTGGTCAAATGTGTGTCATTTATAAAACTTAGAAAAGATAAGAAAATGGATCTTGCATTAACACTGGTCAACATTTTAAACTCTTGTCATTTTCTTGCTTAAGGTAAATAAAAATAATTTTTGGACAGTTTGTTGGCAATAAAAATAGATGAGAATCTGAAATAATATTTTGACTAGATTCAGAGCAGCCGAAAATGCAAAATGATATTTTTATTTTTTATTTTTTTGAGACTAAATTTTATACATTATTTTGTTTTGCAAAATCAAAGTGACCAGTCTTTATCAATATTCTTGAAATTGTACACTCAATTAGAAGACAACTTAAACTACAACCATGAAGATGTTCATTTCTTCTCTGACCTGAGTAAATATAAATAATTATAAAGTAAGCGCAAAAAAAAGAAAAAAAAGGCAATTCTTTCCTGTCACGCCAGTTTTAACTATTATTGGGGCTTTGCAAATAAATTTCTTCTAAAGAAGGAAAATCAATGAGTTATTTTTCTCCTAAATAAATTTTTTATCTAGTGAATACACCTAAAATTAAATATTAAAAATAATTAAAAGCTTTTAAATTTCATTTTTAGAATGTGTAGATTTCCAAATCTGTGAGTATTGCCTGTTCTTTTTTAAATACACATTTTAAAACTGAAATTAAAAACTATTTTAATCATTTTAATATAGTCTTACTTAAGTATATTATTTGCCAGATAAGATCATAAAGTAAAGATTTTGTAAAAATAAAATGAATTAATTTCCTTGTTTAGAAGAATTTTATAAGCAGAACAGTTAACAAACACCCACTGAACACTAGTGGCTAAAAAAGAATAATTTTTACTTTGGATTTAAAATAAATGACTTGCAGTTTTGAAAATATACACATTTTAAAACAGATTAAAACTTACTTTATTTTTTTTAATATCTAATTTTATATGTATTTGCTAGATAGAAACATAATTTTATTTGTAGAAAACAGATACTCACATATCTGGAAATATACACATCTTAAAAGTGAAATTAAGAACTCTTTTAATTATTCTTAATATCTAATTTAGGTGCATTCTCTAGATAAAAAACAAATTTATTTATTAAAAAAAAAATCTTCATTCATTTTTCTTGTTTACAACTTTATTTCGTGATTGGTGTAACACTGGCTTACTAAAACAATTACCCTTACTACAAAAATCTGACTTAATTAAGATGAAACTGGTAACTATTTTTTTTTTCTTTTTTTATTCGCTATTTTGTTAACTTAATTTTACCGCCAAATTTGGGGGGGGGGGGCTGAAACAAATAGATTTCAGACATCATGTCGTATTTCTTTTGTAAAATAGATTTCACATTTATTTCCAAAAACTAGTCACTTAAATGTTTTTAACATTTTTGTTCAATCTTTTTACTTACAATGGTATAAATGTTGATAAGATTTAATTTTATTAACATCTGAAAGTCTTTTTCAATAGTGTTTCTTTGGATATGGTCACTCAGTAGTGATATAAAAACAAAACCGAAATCGTTCAGTTTCATAAAAAATTTTGTTGCAGTTTCTCGGTGTGAAGATGAAAGCAAAAAATGTCAGTTTTTCAGTTAAACTGCACATCCCTAATATGATGTAACCTCAGTACAGCTGTTACAAGTATTTCCATGATTATAAACCTTCCTGAAGCCGAGCCACAAGCTTAAACCTGCTCTGTTTACTAATATATATATATATATATATATACATGAAATAATGATATAAATTTTTATATATCAAGAACAATATTGGAGAAAAATATATGATAAAGTGGAAAAAGTTTTTTGTGTGGCCTGTTTCATCCTTTAGGACTTCATCAGACTAAATTGGTTATGTTTGTACAACTACACATGTGCATGAATGAGGGATGCTGGGAATTTAAAAACTTTTTTTTTAAAGATAAAAATTCTTCAAATTTAATTTTTTAATTTTAAAAATTCCTTCACCTCTAAAAATTCTTTAAATTTAAAATTTTTTTAGTATATAATCTAGTCAATTTCATGTAGATGCTTTTCCTTTTTCTTTTTTCTTCCATCACTTTTGTTAATAGATATCACATACTGTTATAATAGAAAATCTGCAGGAATGGTGAAATGTTGTAAGAGCCATGGCGCAAATTTGTCTTTATAGAGTGTTCCAACAATGTATATACATTTTTAATTAATAGCCCTTCTACAAAACTTTCAAGTTAAATACTTTCATACAGTGATATTAGAATAAAGATTTGAATGAAAAGCATTCAGTGTTTATTTGACAAACCATTTATTTGTAGAGTTCAGAATGTTCAAGACTCCTTAAAAATGAAGGATATTTTGTTTCAGCTGAAGTGAATTCTTACCAGATTTTCTAAAGGCACATGCTTGATTATTCTAGCATTTATTCTTTGTTATAAAATGATGAATAAATCCTCAGTTAAAAATGGGAGCTTCTGATAATATGTTTGTTGCACTTTGGAAGGAGGCTGTTGAGAAAATTCAGACGTTCAATGAAAAAAATATTTTCAAACTTTGCCAATATAAAATCCCAGTTTTGCAATCATTACTTTCCTTTACAACAACACAAAAAAAAATGATAGTGTGATGCATAAAAATGGTAATTACAGGTGGAATAATTGTTTTTAGCTCTCTCTCTCTCTCTTGTTTTTTATTTTAAGAAACAAAGACAAATTTTGTTAATTGTAAAAAAAATGTTTGCAAATGTTTTTCACTCTCTCAACATATATATATATATATATATATATATATATATATAATGGACAAGGACTATGCTGGGAGTTTTTTATTCAATTTTTATTGTGTCCTTACAAGTCTTCTTTTTTGTGGATTGTCTGAGTGGAGAACTTGTCCATAGTGTTGGTTTTTCTCAAGTGTTTTCAGCTAATATTTTGCCGTTTTTTTTTAACAAACGTTATTAATATATTTTTGTATTCTGTAATGTGTGAGAAGCATTTTTTTTTTTTTTTTGTAGTAGTAATTTTTTTTTCTTAGTGGAGTTTTGTTTCTCTTTGAAATACACCAGATTCTGTGTTGAATGTCTTTCTATGAAGGGATATACAGGGTGCGAATATAAATTCAAGTTTCAATATATCTTATAATTCTTAATATATGTTTATATACTTTTTTTATTAATAATAATCCCCTCCAAAATAAGTAGTAATTATTTTTCAAATAAGTAAGGCTCGCTATAGTTTTTGCCTTGAAAAATGATTAAATTAAATATCTTAAATATATTTTAATTTTAGTTTATTTACTTTATTTAGATGTTTTTGCTGGACACACATACTTGAATATTTGAATGAATAAATATTAAACTTTTTTCAAATAATTGTATTTAATATTCTTATTCTTTTAAATTTATTTTGTTGTTTTAATATTCATTTTTTAAAGTTACACTTTTATTTACTATAGATGTGAAAATAAATTCAAGGAAATAGAAATTTTAAAAATACATACTTGGATAGTGTTTAGCAGAATTAAAAAAAATAAAAACAAACAGTAACCCGATTCAAGAATAAGAATTCTTACAGTTCGTTTTTACTTTTTAATTCTGAGAATTTCAAATGTATTCTAATGCATTTTAATTTTAAAATATCTTCATAAATAAAAATCATACAATGATAATTTTTTTTCCAAAAATCTGGCTTGGGTGATAATGAGTCTGTATACATATTTACTTGGTCATAAACTATTATAGTTTTTTGTGGTTTTAGCTGGACACACATACATATACAACTGCTTTTATATAACTGTATAGATATTTCAGCAGCAAGAACTCTCTCAAACATGTTTTGCTAAATAATATGAACAAGTTCTGTCTATCTATATTTTTTTTTTTATTAAATCTTTCAAATTTCTAAATAAGTTTTGTGTGTGGATAAATCTGCCAAAATTTATATTAACTTTTATTTTATATTATGTCCCCCCCCCGTAGTTGTCTGGGTGTTGTTACACAACTGGTTTTTAATTAAGCACTCTCATGTTTCATGGAACCAATTTAGTAAGTAAGTCAAAGTGGCATCATATAAATGGTCAAAATGAAATGTGTGTGTGTGTGTTTTATATTAAACACACTTCACTATACAATCCCCTATGAAGAAAGACACCTTATTTTAATTTTGGCTGCGTCTCCTTTATTACAACATAGTCCAGAATTTGGAGTCTTTCTTTGCACTGTCCTGTATAAAATTTTGGTATTATCTGCTAAAATTTGTCTAATGTTAATATTATTTTGTCTATTTGTCATATGTTCATCTATATGTGTACAGACTGCACTAATATATATATATATATATATATATATATATATATATATATATATATATATATATTATATATTATTGTTGAAGTTGAAGTTAGCACTAATCAGCCGCTAAGCTCGTACTTCTGCCTCGTTATTCCCAGTGACCACTTATATGAGTGTTCACTGATGCTTATGCAAATTATGAAATTATGCATACTAATTTGCTAGTATCACTACATCTCCCTGAACCTTAATGGTTTTATTCCTCTCATAGATCTTATACTCCTTCTCCTGCTATTTTCATCACTTTCCTCTATTTTCTCTCTCTCCCGTATTTCTTTCCCTTGGAGACCTAGGTCTGTCCCGCGCTGGGCTGTAGTCATGTGTGTTTTCTTGCATAATCTGGTCTTCGTCTGAACTTTCAGACTCCTTCTGTCCCTCTTCCTCCTGCATTGTTTCGTCTTCTGACATTTCCTTCTGTAATGGTTGTTCTACCAACTCGTTATCAGATGGAATTGAAGACATTTCTTCGTCGTTTTGTTCTTCCTCTTCACCCTGGGTCCTTATTTGGTCTGCATGGGCTAACACACTATTGCCATTTTCTCTATTTATTATGGCTGTATTGTGGCCTTTTTGCATTATAAATTCGGCTACTTCCGGATCTGCATCTTTGCTCTTTTTGTACCACATTTTTTCATTTGTAGAATATGACATCGTTAGCGGAGCTCTCATCTGTCTTCTCATTAAAGCTGATGGGCTTTCTAGTCTTCCCGCATGTGATATCGTACGCTAACTTAAAAGCAGCCTCGGTAGAAAAACTTCTACTTTTTCTTTTTGCTGAGAGCATGCTTTTAGCCCCTTTTTACAGTCTGTACCATTCTTTCTGCTAATCCGTTTGATTGAGGGTGATATGGAGGTGTCTTATATGGTTTACACCCTATTTTTTCTAACCATACGTTAAATTCTTCCTCACAAAAGTCTGGTGCATTATCAGATACCAAGGTTTTTGGTACAACATTTCTGGAAAATATGACTCTTAGAATCTGCTTTATAGTAGAACTTTTCTTGTTTGTAACCCGGATTATTTCAGGCCAACCTGAAAAGGAATCTACTAGTATTAATAAGAGTCCCACTCCATTAATCTATGCATGATCCATATGCACACGACTCCATGGCTCAACTTCTTTGGGCCATTTAATGTAATTTGGTTTTGTGTAAAGTTTCTTAATTCTTTACATTTTTTTACACCTTTTTACATATTCCTCAACGTCTCTTGAATATCCCGGCCACCAAGCTTCTAATTTTATCCTTTTTTGTGTGGCCACTACTCCACAGTGTATATCATCATGTAAACTTTCTATTATTGGTTTTCTTTGTGTTTCTGGGGGAACTACCAGGTCCCCATTGCAAATCACTCCATGTTCTATTGTTAATTTGTGTCTTATTTTTTTTATAGGGTCTTTCCACCCTAGAACAATTTCCCCACGAGTTTTTTCTTATTCTCGATACTATCCTACTTAGCACTGGATCATGTCTCGTTTCCACAGCCATTCTGTCTAAAGACAAAACATCAGTCTCTATCAAGTGTAGGAATGAATCTTCAAATTCTTCCTCTGTTTTATCTTTTGACTCCTTGTAGAACCTCAATCTTGATAGTGCGTCCACATATGGAATTGAATTTCCTTTGACATACTCTATATCAAAGTCAAATGCCATCAATTTTATCACCCATTGTAGAATCCTTGATGTCATGACTTTGGGTGCTTCTTTCCTTGGGTTAAATATAAACTCTAATGATCTATGATCACTTCTTAATAGAAATTTTTTCCCAATTAAAAATTGTCGGGCTCTGATAGTTGTCCACACGATAGCCAATGCTTCTTTCTCTATGTTCGAGTAATTGAATTCAGTGTTCATTAATCTTCTCGACAAATACATTATCGGATGTCCTTCTTGTGATAATATTCCCGATATTGAATGTTCACTTGCATCTGTAGTGAGTGTTATGTCCTTTTTTTATGTCCAATTCTTTTTAAAGTCTTATTTTTTAATGTAAAAAACTTCCCTGTCGGTGTCGTTTTCTTCAATTCTTTCAACATTTTTCTTTTTTAATTTACACACTGCTTGAAAGTGGTTCTTTTTTAAGCAATTATTACAAGTATTTCCAATTGCTTTTTCATCTCGTGTTCACGTCCACAATATGAACACTTTTTTATCTTCTTTAACATGTACGTATCAGCGAATATTTGTTTGCTGGGTTGACTTTTATAATGGTTGTATGTCTGTATTAGTTCTTGTTGCTGCATAAAGTCAATACATGTAAAAGACATATTTCCTATTTGTAATTGTTCCAATATTTTATATCGGTGTGATGCATTGCACATACCTTCAATTAACCTTAATTAAATCAAGTCCTCTTCAATAGTCTGTTTGTCTTGTCCAAGTTTTTCAAATTCACAATATCTACTTGCATTTCGTAGACGGTGTAAATATTTTATAATTGGTTCGTCAATTTCTTGTTTCATTGACATGAATTTTGTTCTTTCTGCCACTACCAGCCTTTTCTTGGGTCTCATATTTCTTCTTATAATCTGACTTATTTTTTCGAAAGTCAGGTCTTCCAAATTTAAGGGATATGCCATGGTGGAGACTTTCATTACCACCTCATATCCAGCTGTAGCCAAAAATAAATCCGTGATTTCATTTTCGCCTCCCTTTTCCTTGTTGTCTTTCAACTTTTTTGTTCTCACAGTGATAGAGAAACAACGAATCCATGTATCCACGAAATCTGGATCTTCCAGAGACAATCGATATCCTATCGGCGACGGCATTGTTGTGAAGTTGAAGTTAGCACTAATCAGCCGTTAAGCTCGTACTTCTGCCTCATTATTCCCAGTGACCACTTATATGAGTGTTCACTTATGCTTATGCAAATTATACATACTAATTTGCTAGTATCACTCTCTCTCTCTCTCTCTCTATATATATATATATAAATAAACATATGATAAAGTCAATTGGTAATCCGTATGGATAATTCCAGGGAGGATATAAATTCTGAGAGCTCAATGTAGTAAACAGAGCAAGTACTAATTAACAAATCAGAGACTTCAGAAAGCCATTGTAATATTTTATATTTCTGATAAAATTTGATTTTACTTCATCAGGCTATATGGTTTCAAAATGAGTGGATTCTTCCAGGAATCAACCAAAAAATGAGATGCAAAACAAGATTAGCGGAAGTTGTGTTTTTAGATAGTTACACAGAGTAGGAAGGGGAGGAGGGAGGTATATGTCTCTTGGTGATACAATGGTTGTAGTGTTGACCTCTCATTCACCAGACAAGATGTAGGCACATATGTATAAGTGTAATTATATGTGTATATAGAAAAATGTGTATGAATGTAGATATAGGGATTTGTGTGATCTCAAGTTTCTCCCTTCCTCTCTTCTGTTCCCTGCCTCTCCTTCTTTCTTTATTCCTTTTTCTTGTCCAGTGAATGAGAGGTCAATGCTACAGCCATCATATCTCTTAGAGACATTTTATATATATATATATATATATATATACACACACACATATTTTACATATATAAATCTCAGTGGTAACTCCAGGGAGTCGGCCTTGTTGGGCTCAGCCTGAGTGAGTCAACATTCAAGTATATCTACTTCAAGGGAACAAAAATCTTTTGTAGTGATTGTTTTCATTCTTGACTTCATCTGGATCCACAATTAATTGTTTTAACTCTGTGCCTCAAAATATTGACTGAAATACATTTCGTTGATATTGTTCATAATAAAGAAGAAAGAAAGAAAGTAAAAAAAAAAAAAAAAAAAGAAATAAAATTAACATGGCTAGTTGGGCTGCATAGATCTGAATTTTAAAATAAATGTTTATTTTATAGAATTATGACAATTAATATTAAAATACCAAAATGTGTGTTTTTTTTTTGTTGTTTTTTTTTAAATTTCATGTACAGAGATTTTTAAAAATTATATATTTTAGTTATAGTAAAGGAATCATTTATCATCAAATTTATACCAATAGAATATTTTGTTAAAGATTGTAATGAACCAGACAAAATACTGATGTCTTAGAGTTGCCACTGATATATATATATATATATATATATATATATATATATATATATATATATATACTCTTAAGGTGTGCTATATTTATGGGATAAAGTGCTCAATATCAGATATAATAGAAATTTTTGGAGATTTGAATAATTTCACATAATTCATCAAGCCTAGAACAAGCACTGGATGACTGTTTCGTCCTTTTTTTAGGACTCCTCAGCAGTGTGCAAACACTAGCGAGAATTGAACCCAGACAAGTATCATGCTATTGAGCCAGTAGGCCTTAGTGATGAAGAGGAAAGCAGTTACTCTTAATTCTGGTGGTGATACTCATCCAAGTATACATAAGCCACTGGAACCAGCCCCAAGAGCAATGTCTTCTTTCACCAGGCCACTCCCTCCAGAGCATTAAACCTGGATCAAGAATAGGTTTATAAGTAATAGAAATTTTTGGAGATTTTGGGCCGGTTCCGCTGGGTTATGTATACTCAGATTACTATCACCACCGGAATTAGGAATAGATGTGCTTTATTGAGTCTAGTTAGTTTTCCTCTTCAGCTCCAATGCCCACTGGCTCAGTGGTATAATGCTTACGTTGTACCGTAATTGTCCGGGTTCGATTCTTGGTATTGGATGCGCACTGCTGATGAGTCCCGAAAAAGGCAAAATGTCCGTCCAATGCTTTCTGCATTCTGTTGAGGTCTCTTGTTATAAACTTTATGAATTAATAAATAAATATATATTCAGTTTCATGTGTCAATGTGACATTCAGGCTAAAATGTGAGAGTGACAGTCACCATATACTGATTATTTTTGTGTCCATGCATACGCACACACACACATATAATGATTGAATTTTTCTTGACAATTCCCTCTTATACATTTTATTGGCTTGGTTCAGATTTCTCTTTGTCAGGTGAGAAATTTCTAAGTGTACAGAATTTTCATGACTTCAAATACACAGGTAAAATTATTGTAGTTTGGTCATTGGAAACTTTATCGATCTAAAATGGGAACAAACATCTTTAGAATCTCCTTTCTTAGGAAGTAGTATTAATTATTTATTGCTCTTTCTAATAGGATGATTGTTGGGGCTATATTTTCTGCCTGCAAGAGAAAAAGTCAGTTAAACTAGCTGTTACCTTCAACATCCTTATTGTAAAGCAAATATTTACCAAGCATTTATTGTCAATAAATCTGGCCATTGCCACCTCAACTTTTGCTTCCCTGCCATATGTCATCCAGTTGGTCGGACCTTTCTGCTGACATTAATTCTCAGTACCTTGTTCTACCCTCTGCTGATGGAATAAAAGTGTCCTTTGGTCACTAAGCCAGTGTCCACAGTCATAAAAATCTGTTCTAAATCACTTGATTTACATGTGATAAATGTCTGATCTGGGATGGAGTCAAATTGGTTCTCTAACATTTTTTTTATTTGAAACTTAAAACCTAAGATTGTGAATCTTGAATGTTTTGTTAATTGTTGCTTTCTGTTATTTTCTTGTTTACTGACAAAATCTCTTTCACTTAGTTTTTTTTTTTATATCTTCGCTTAAAAAAGGAATTTGCTTTTAAATCATGATATAAATGTAAAGCTTAGATTTTTCAAGAACAAGCAACAGGTAGTTTGTTTTGTATTGTCAGTATTTATTTTTTTTTATTAATTTATTTGAAACATTGATTTTTTTTTCTTTTGTTGGGATTATTTTGAATTAAAAAAAGATTTTTTGGTTGTCTTTTCATTCTTCAAGTAAATACTACCAATTTTTCATGACTAGTATCTTTTATATTTGTTGTTTTATGATAACATTCTGGATACTAAATAAGTAATAGAAAATTGAGCAATAAATTTGCTTCATTTGTTAAGATTTCAAGAATAGTTTTTGCATTCTAAAACTTTTAACCTTTTTATTTTTATTTTTTTGAAAGGAAAAATCTATTGACAAGATGAGTTTTCAATAGCCCAATTCAAAGATTGTTTCATTCCATTAAAAAAAAAAAACAAAAAAAAACGTTGCTTCTATTTCTTTTGAGCTCTTTTGAAGGAGAAATGAAGTGTTTAATTCAAGTACAGGTCATAAATCCCAAAGGCTTTCTATAGGAAGTGGCATTGTTGAGTCTTTCATAGTGATTAAACAATTTTGTATAAAGGAGACTCAGAGGCAGCAGCAGCAAGTGGTCATTAAGCTGTTAAAACTTTTTTTTATATATCCTCTCAACTGATTGGTTGCTGGGTTCCTTGTTAAGAGAGAATTTATTATAATTTATAATGCAAAAATGAATTGAACTTTTATGAAATTTATGCATTTTTATATAACTATATGTCAATATCAACTTATCTTTTATATATTAATTTATGTATTAATCTTTTATTAATTTATTTAAATTGTTGATTCATATTTTCATTAGTTTTTAGCTATTGGAGTGGTCTCAATTAGAAAATAATTTCCAGCATCATATTTTTATCCTCATTCTTATTAGATTGTTATCATTTTTATATTGATTTATTTTCCTGAGATTTTCTTTTAATAATCAGGTACAAGTTTTTGTTCTTTATTCAATTTCAAATTTCTTGAATGACCCAAAGAATTTATATTATTAACTCTTGGAGATTCTCCTCCATTTTTATAAAAAGAGAAACTTAAAAAAAAAAAAAAAACCTTCTTTTTGGTCATTGACAAATGAGAATGAATTAACAAGATTCTATTTGATCTTCCATTTCAAATATTAAAAGATTATAAGATTATTGTTTGTTTCAATCCTGACAGGAATACACTTGCTCCTCCACAATTTATAGGCAAAAGCACACAAATGCATAATGAGATTTTGTCCTAGCCAATAAAATAGGCTGGTTTTCGGTTTCATTTCACTCAGTCCCGGTCTGTCTTTTCTTTAAGTCAGAACACTATGCTTGCTTAACCAAATTTACTCTTGTGAGCCAACATCAATTCTTAGTTTGTGAACTTTTTGCAAGATTACTGTTAATTTGCCTTGCATATATTGTTTATTTGCTTTATATTATTTTTTGCCCTATTCTTTCTCTTGTTATTGCAAATTTTGTCATTTCTGTTGTTCTATTACTTATTTTGCATTTAACCATGGTGACTCACTCCACAAAGTTAAATCTTTTTTTTTTTTCTTCTTAATAAGCTTTCATTTATTGAATTGAAGGAAATTTGCTATTGTTTTGAATAAGGTTTAATTGAAAATTTCGATCCTTATGTAAATAAAATATTGCAAAATGATTTTATAATGAAAGCTGATTTTGTTTCTAGATTTGACCAGCAAGACACTATAGCTAAGCATATTTTATTGCATTCATCCTTTTTTGAGGTGTGTTTATATGACCTCATGCAAAAGTGGAATATCACAAGAAGGAATGAAATTATGTTGAGTAGTAGATTTGGAATCCTGAGACTTTTCTATTCATTTGGCTTTGTGTGTTTCTTCTATTAAATCCCTTGTAATTAAAACAGAACAGGCATTACATTTTACTTGGTCATTACAGTATGATTAAGAATCAAAAAGAATATGTTGAGGTTAGATTTGACTCCTGAGACTTTCTGTGTTCATTTTGCCATCCATTGTGTGCTTCTCTTATTAAACTTTTGGGCTATCCCTCATATATTCTGGTAGAGTTATGCTCAAGATATATGGTTCAGTTGTTTTTAACTTCTGAATATCTGATATCCTGAACATAACCCTATCAGAATATCTGGGGACCACTTAAAAAGTAATGTCTGTTCATTTTAATTACAACAGATTTAATGATAGAAATAATAATAGAAATATATACCAAAATGAAAAAAAAAGAAAGATTCAGCATTCTCCTCAACATCATCTTTTCCTTCTTGCAGTATTCCACCATTGAATGAAGTCATGTATAGTTGCCTCATTGAAGAGTCTTTTATGCTTTTTTAGCCATGTACAAGTTTCCTCTTTCACATCATCATTGGAAAACCATTGTCTTCTGAGGGATTCAAATGAGGTGTTTAGTGGGAATGAGACAAGTCTGTTCAGCCATGTTGTACTGTGATAATTTGTCTTCTCTTTCAGCTGATGTACAGCTTTGTGATATCATGTTGAAAAAGTACATTACTCATCTTTTAGGTGTGGCCTAGCTGGTAAAAGCCTTTTGACACTTACATAGAAGTCTGACTTAATAATAGACCTTCTGGTCCTAAAACATGCACTGATCATCACTTTTCCCTACAGATAATGTTGCCTTGAACTTTTTTCTTTTTTTTCTGGACGAGTCTGGATGGATTGTACCACTCTATTGAAAATCTGTGATAGCTCTTTGCTTTCTATGCATTTTTAGAGGAGTAGTGATTTTGAAAGAGGATCAAGATAGGAAATTAGAAGGTAACCCTACAAATTTCCCCAACCCCTGGCTTCTAGACTTTATAGTTATTAGCTAGCAGTGGGGGGAAACTCTACTAATTATAATATTTAAAAAATTAGAGCAGGTATTTTACTAACCCTCCCCTATGTCATAGAATGTGGATAGTTCATAAATTTAATTTAAAGTTAGTTAAAAAGTGATAAAATGTCTAAATAAATTAAGTTTGGGGAAGATTAAATAGAAATAGATTTTATGTTGTGTATGAAATGAATGACAGACTTTGTGTTCTTTTGGATATGCTTCCTCCAGTCTTGAATAGTATGTCAGATGCACACCTGCCTTGATCATGAATTGTAAATTGAAAACACCTGATATACATTTGATCACATGCGTCATTAATCAGGCAGAGTTTATGATTTATAATGAAATTTAAATATATTTTTCTTTTTAATAAGACAAAATTATTTCAGTTGTAATAAAATCTTAAATAAGATTGCAGTTAATTTTGTGGCTATTTATTTACCTTTAATAAAAGAAAGTATCTTGTACTAATGGTTCATGTAAATATTCCTAATTGGAACCAAAAGGCCAGTTTTGTTTAACACTTTCTCGGGTTATGTAAATTATATATTCTGTATGTAACCTGACTGAAAAGCAATAAATTTACAAAAAGCTTTGTTTTCTTTTGTCTTTTGAGATGAATCTTAGCTTCAGATTACTTTTAATTATGATTTAGAAATTTTTATTTCTCAAGTACTTTCCATCTGTTTCTGATATCATCATCTGGGGTGCAACTGGTAAAACTATGTGTAGCTATCCATTACTGAATTTTGCCTTATCTGTTGCACCCCTGATGATGAAAAGTACTTGGGAGATAAAAGTGATTCTCACTGTTATGGTGCATTTCTTGCCTTATTTAATTGTAATATATGGAAAAATATTTGTGGATATGAAAGGACTATGATAAAAATAAGCAGACAATGTTTGCAATTTATTCAATCAGTCTAAAAGAGATTTTGCTGCCTAAATACAAACACACACACACACACACATATATATATTTGGTAGTTTGTTTTTGTGATAGCTGTATGTTAGGAAACAATGCTAAAAGTCAGTTTTTGAGTCTAGATAAAAACTTGGATTTTGAATGATGATTTTCAAGGCAGGTAATCTTTCCCCACTTGGAAGATGTTCTTATTCACCTTTCTATAATACCTTCTACCAAACAATGATACACACTGCACATGATGTTGACATTTATGTTATCTTATTGACTGTGGTTCAGTATCACAGCCATGGATGGATATTATACTCACATCGTTAACTGTTATGGTTCATGAGTTATACCTTTGGGTGGTAAAAATTGTTTTGTAGCCAAATTACAATTTCTGAATCTTTTGTATTTGTTTGATACTAAAACTTTTGAGTGATACACTGACTGATTTATTGTATTTACCACTCATACTTCATAACTAGTGATGATTGTCATTGACTAACTCACAAATCTTGTACTTTGTATTTAATGTATGGTATTAGTATATTTAGTGATATTCCTGTTCTGCAAATCGATTCTGTGATGACTGTGAGGTAGGAGGAGAAGGTCAGCATTTGTAATATTTGTAGGAGAGCAGCCCAATTCTGTAACAGGGAAATATATATTTGGTATGTTTAACTGGACATGCTTTTCCACAAAGACAATGATCTCTTGCTGATCGATGGGTCGTTAAGTTTTAAACAAACAAACAAACCACAAAGACAAACTATGTAAATGTGTGATTGTGTATTTACTAAAAAGAAAAACAAACAAATGGAAAATGTTTGAAAACTTTTGAATTCTTCCTTGAAAAATTGCTGATGACTTTCATATTATAAATGATTCTTCAGAATGCCAAAAATGTTTCCAGTCTTAAATGAATCCGTTGATGATCACTTTTTTGTCAACCGGAGAGACGTTTCACTCCTTTTAATAGAGACTAAAACAAAATAGAAGTGAAATGGGATTTTCTTTTTTTTCATAATGGAAATGAAGGCAAACTTATTTATTTCTTTATTAGACTTGCAATTGGGTCTTGTCACTTTTTATCCTGCCATAATAGATCAAATCCACTCTTTTCTGTCCTGGTAGCTTTAAATTCTCATGTCTTCTTAGTAAATTCTAATCTTGAAGAGCTATGACATGTATTAAAGACAAGCAAAAGTTCCTTGCTACCATTTCTCTTGAGAGTTGCCGTCAAATCTCAATATTTTTCCCTTTCTTGATTTGTATGGTGGTGTTTAGTGGAATAAATCTCAAAGGCTGCCTAAATAAATTATTCTGTTAATAGACTTAGCTACTTGCTGCAGTTGACTCACTCAGCATGTCATAACAAATACAGATGATTAGATCTGAAAATAGACTTTTGCTTATTTAATATTTCTGGGAATCTTAAAACTTGATCTACACTTCTTTCTGAGATTGTACATTGCTTTGAACATTTTCTTTCAGCCCATCACAAATTGTAAAAAAAATTTCTTCATTTAACAATACGGTACCCAATATAGTGATATTCTTGTTCTGCAAATCAATTCTGTGATGACTGTAAGGTAGGAGGAGGAAGTCAGCAGTTGTAATAGTTGTAGGAGAACAGCCCAATTCTGTAACAGGAAATATATATTTGGTATGCTTAACTGGACATGCTTTTCCACAAAGACAAAATATGTAACATATTTTGCACAGAAGCGCTGAATCTTCAATTAACTTGGTTTGTTGGTGATGTATAAGGATTATTTTAGTAATATTATTTTTGCTAATTATCCTTATTTTTTTGAGAGACAATATTTCGACATTATATAGTAGTTGCCTGACTTTTTTAGTGAAATACATTTACTTGATCATAAATTGTACTTGTAACATCCCTGGCTTGATCTTTATAAGAAAGTTCTTTTGCAATTTCTTGTTACAAAATTCTATTATTTATATTAAAGAAAAGAACAAAAGAAAGGTGTTGGACAGATATGTCAACAATTCAATTCTATAATAATAGCTAGTGAGTGGCTAAAAGGAATTAAGGTTTGTAATCTAAAATAAAACTGAAAATAAATGTTTTCATGATTTTGCAGCTTTAGGTCACAAGATGAATTTCTTTAATTTTAACAAAATGTAAAATTTTACATTTTAATTTTAAGATTTTAATGTTTTTATTTTTGTTTGTATTTATTATCTAAATGTAAACTTGTTATCGGGAGAGAATACTGAAAATCCCTATATTATTATTATTATTCCCAGGAAGGATGTAAATTGACATTTATTAAAATAAGTTTCATTAAAGTGATCCAAGTCTACTTTAACCCATCCACCATCATTGGGACAGATCAAATCTTAGAAGAACATTTTCAATTCAGAATAGGCTACTCAGTATTTGGGAAATTTTAATTTTTTTGTCATCTGTTGTCATTCTTACAATAGGGTCTAGGAATCAATTTAGAAAATGATGCTAGTGTTTGGAAACTAATGTATTTGAAATAACTAAGGGAAACCTCATTATGTTCAAATGGTGTGTTTAGCTAAAGAATTAATTCTTCAAGAAAATGAAAATGAGATTAAAGGCTAAATATTATTGAACAAATTTTTGCTTTCACTCCTAGGCAAATGAAAATGCATAATTCATTTAAGTCTGTGTCTAAAAGTGCCCAAAATAGATCACAAGCAAGGAATTATGGTCAAACAAGTGAATGTTTGTGCCGTATGATTTTAAGGATCAGTGTGAAATGGGATACTTGAATACTTTGATAGTGTAGCAGCAGGTGGAAGGAGCTGCTTTTTGTATCTTGGTGCTTTGAATCTGTCTGAATCAGTAGAGAATATCATGCTATCAATTGTATTTGTCAGTAAATATTCTACCTACAACAATTCACAGAGAAGAAACCCCCATATTTGAGGCAAAACTGAGAAAGAATGGCTAGGAAAAAGAAATGCTTTTGTTAGAAGGAATGGAGTGTAACTCTACTCTTAAAAACATCATTCTTCTGACCAAAAAAAAGCTAT
Source organism: Acanthosepion pharaonis (assembly GCA_903632075.3). Lineage (NCBI taxonomy): Eukaryota > Metazoa > Mollusca > Cephalopoda > Sepiida > Sepiidae > Acanthosepion > Acanthosepion pharaonis. The sequence goes on from CAHIKZ030001057.1 coordinate 380,748, forward strand.
GCATGATCCTGGACCAGTAGTGTAGAAAGAAGTAATTAAGTTAATCTGTAAATAATCGAAAGGAAAATAATAAACATTTATTTGGGTGAATTTCAGATGGCAGCCTCTGAATTCTGGAGATAGGAATGACTAGCTCAAACCAATTTGTAGCCATTCACCTGCCTATCCTGACCATCAAGCCAAAGCATAATTTCGGACAATGCTGTGTGGATGACAGTTTTTGAGGTAAAATAAAATTAACATTTCAATCAGTTAAATTTTGCCATGTAGAAAAGAATGATTTGTCTAGTTGCTGACAACTACAATTCATGAAATCCTCATCCCTGTTGAGATCTGAGAGGAACTGCTAACAGCTTATGGTACTTTCTTCAGATCTTCAAACACAACATGGGGGGAGATTCTTACCCATTTGATGAACTATGACTGAGCATTGGACAACACGCCAATGATATGTCATGTCTTGCTTGGCCCAGGCCTCATCATCATTGGAAGCTTTACAATTGAAATTGAGAAAGAAACCCTGCTGCTCTCTTTTGTTTGCATTGTTTTCAAAATGTCGCTCTCTTTGATTCCATGTCGTGCCTTGTCAGCCATCTTGTCGCCTTACCAGATACATTGGCTGCATTATTGTGCAGCATAAACTATTGAGTTTGCTCTGGTTAAAGAAGGTAATCAACTAGACTCTCATAGGTAGTCAACTGTGAGATTGCTTGCTACCACACTGTCTTTGTGTCTCGTCAATCCAGCAGCTTACTTACTGCTTGTATTGCAGTCTTGCTCTTTCTGATGTAACCCAGGCCTATGACACATTGATGACCTCCTCTTCTCCTTTCACAGCTACTGCATGAAGAATTGGTCTTTCTCTTTACTTTCTCTCTATTTAATAGTCTGGTACCACAACAATATGTTGAGAGCTTATTCTTTTTTTCTTTCCCCTTGACAAGGTGAGTTTTACATTCCATAACATGCAAAAAGTAAACAGCAAAGTCTTTTAATGCAGTTTTAATTTACTTTTTTTTTTAAAGTTAGATTTTTTCAATGCTACGACTCCACAAGGAAGAAATATAAGTTTAAACTTGTGAAAATTATTGAACTGCTCCTTTTAAATTCCTTGAACTGACAATGGAGTCAGGGCATATAAAGACCTTCTTGAGGTAAAAACTGATTCATCCTTTAATTCTTATTATTGGCAGAGATCTCTCTACAATGCAATCCCATGACTGATTAGAACCACAAGTTTCTTGTTTATATGGAGTTTTCTGTGGATCCATTAATGAATTCTCAACAATTGGGTCACACATTGGTTGAGCAATTAATCCCGTTTTTGGTTATTTGCTAACAGTGGGCCAATAAATTAGATTTTGACATGTTTTATTTTTACCCAAATCTTGATTGTTTTATTATTCAATTTTATCACTCATCCTACAAAGCTGTCAGGTACCATGAGAACTATATTTCTTTATTTTTACATTATTTTTAGCTTAATTCTTATTGTTTAAAATAATTTATTTCAAATGGTTTTTACACACTTTACTTTATCTGGGTCTAAACATTTCTCTAGGATGTGGGTAGGTGGGTGTTAATTCTGTTCTCTGAGTTTGATATATGACCAATTGAAAAGTAATTGTTTTTTTTTTTTTTGTTGCTGGCTTGTAAAATCTTACTTAGCCAGAGAGGAAAGTGATATTTTTTATTGTGCCATGATTTCAAAACATGCCTTTTTTGATTTCAAAACATAGATAATGTTTTTGTTAATTTGAAACAGCTGCTGGTTTCTTGCATATGTTTCTGTAAGTGATTTCTTTTTGTCCATTTGAGTTCGTTGGTTGATTTTGTTTTATGGTATATCAACCTTTATGGATTATTTAATACCGAAATCTAAATATTTTAAACATAATTTTATGACTTCAACTATCGATAAAAATGTATTGTTAGTAATTTTACTATAAATATGTATCGTTGGTAAATTTTTTATATAAAAATGTATTTTTATATTTTCATAGTGTTTTGTTTTTGTTTGGAGATTCACTATTTGGTTATAGCTGTGACCCTAACAGATGCTACCATCCCTGGTCAGGGTGGACCTGGGAACAATAGCAGTTAAGAGGTGGTTTCATGCTCCTCAAAACTTTTTGTGTCTCAATCAGAGGCCTTGCTGCTGGATGTAGTTTATCATCGTACCCAGGACTATTGTCCATTTTAAGGGTAATGCATAATGATACACATTAATCTGTGTGTAACTATATTCCCATTTAATAAAATTTTTATGAAGCCATGATTACTAAGGAGCTTAAAATCTATATAATTTTATATGTATTCAGTGGATTTTTATTTTGGCTGTAATTTTTAAGAAAATTTAAGGAAAATATTTGTCTAAATAAAAAAATGACAGAAATATTAAATATAAGTGGGATGACGTGTTTTTAGGATTTTGTTTGAACAAGCATTATTCTGAAATGAATTCCATGAAAATATTTGTCCAAATTATGTTTGTGAGTTTCTGTTTTATTGAAGATTTTGCCTGTAAGTCTTTCTATTTTGAATAGAAATGTTGTACATCTCATTATTGATGTAGGTTGTGGGTAGGTGTTAGTAACACTGAGCAAATGGAATGAAGTTATGGAGGGAGGAGATGGAGACTGACACAGAATGTGCTCATCCGGAAATCTTACTTGATATGCACTTTACAGAGCTTATTATGTTGTCTCTTCTTCCAGAGGCTGTTTAACTACAACCAGCTCAGAGGTTATTGACAAGATCTATTTTGATCAAAGTCAATTAGTATTGCAATTTGTTGTAAAACAATTTATCAGGATTATCTACAAGTATCTTATTCTGTAACTCTGGATATTGACTTGGATTCACTTTAATGCGACTCTGTTTTGTATTAAAAAAAACAAAACAAAAAACAAACTGAGATCTGATTGCATTCTGCAGTCAGGATTAAAATATAAAGGAAGAAATTAAAAAAATCTTCAATTATTTTATTTTTTTTTTCCAAAAATTCTCAGGCCATAAATATATTTCTCATAAAATCTTTGGCTATGTTTACAGAATCTGCTGATGTCTACATCTTTCAGCAGAATCTTGTCACCTTAATGTTTGCTATTGCAGAAAAGTGCTGATATGTTTTTCTCAGAATTAAATAAAATGCTTTTGATAGCAAAATCCTTGTAAAGTAATAATTTCTTTGTGCTAAATAAAGAGCATGTGGTCTTAGACTGGTTACAGTGATTGCTGGTCAATGAATACTAATAAATAAACAGCAACAACTCCTGCCATTAATGGTGACATGTGAGAACCTGACTTGAATAATATAGAATGTTCTAAGAGTAAAATTCTTAAGACATTCCTGGATTTGATTGTGAAACTTTTGAACTCTGTGCAAGTAGCAGTAGTGGAAGCAGTTCTTTGGTTTTGAGAAGGTCAGTTGCTTATTGGACACTGTCCATCAGTGTTAATGCTATTAGAGTCAATGTAGGTGAGAAAGATTTACTTAGCCATTGACAAATGCGAGGCAAGAAAGGTTTATGTAGACTCTACCTCTTTCCTGGAAGTTAGAATTTCACAATATTCTGATTCTCAGTTGTTTGCTCATATTCAAATGATTGAAATCTTGGCTTGGTTTAAAATAGACCGATTGCAGCAGATAGATGAGTGTTATTGGAAAATCATTGCACAGAAATGTCACCTTGCTTTAGACTGGCTTTGTTTTAGATTAATGTTCAGATATAACTGCGTTGTCTTACAAAGGAATTTATATTTTAAATGACAATTGTAGAAAATGTTTTACCTTGACATGTTTCACCTATGATCTGACTTCATCAGAAAAAAAAAATTTCTCAAGAATAAAATCTATATTAGTAATACAAAGCATATACATTGACTGAAAACATGAAATTTACTTTAACTGTATCATAATAGGAATTAAATTTTAACCAATTTCAATTTTTTTTTTTTTTTTTCTCCAGGATTTATGTATCCTACATTGTGATATGAATAAATATAAAATAATCTTATACATTTGTACTCGTATTACAATAATAAGAAAAAATCTGGAATAATTTTTTTTTTTTTTTTTTTTTTGAAAAGCCTTTAGTATGTGAAGAAGAAAAAACATTGAAAATATTTTTAAATTCTCCAATATTTAAGTTATTTCATAATGAATACAAAAAGAAATCATACATGATCCAGAAAACCTAAAAAAAAAAAAAGAGTATAAAGCAACATCAGAAAATCTATGCTCATCATATTACCAAGAAACTCCATAACAAAGGATTTTGAAGGATTTTGATTTTTAGTTAATAAATAATTATCATAAAACCTTAAAAAATATAGTTGAAATGACAAAGAATTCTGCAAAGCTATACAAGCTCAAATTAATATTTGCTTCCCAAACTTTGGTAGCTTCAAAGAATGAAGACTGGATGTCTTCTGTGATGCATCATGGGATAATCTGCCAAATGGTGTTTTGAATGCATAGGTTTGCATGATATTTCTTACTGGTCAACAACAAAGGAGTTGCTCACTAACTAGGACATCAAACAAAATTACACGCAAGGTGTCCAGTGGAGACCCTCTCAATGAATTGTGCAGTGGAGGAATTCATTTATCTTGGCAGCCTCATCACCAGTATATACTGCAACAGCTATAAAGTAAATAATATTCACTCTACAAAGTGAAACATTTTTGAATTAATAATTGCTAAGACCCAGAGAATGATCTTTCATGGAGAAATACAGCCTATAGAATGTCCCCCAACCGCATTTCTTCAACTTTCTTATGTGTTAGACAAATTCTGACAGACTGCTAGAAATTCTTGAACTCTAGAAAGCTTCTTGTTGAACACTAAAATCTGATACTTTAATTTTTATAGATTTTTGCTTGTTGATATATTCTCAGCTGACTGATAGCAAATTTTGGTCACAATTGATTTGACCATCTTTAGAGACAAGGAATATGTTGTCATGAATAACAACTGTCTTAGCTGTGATTTGAACTTTCTGTTGTAATTAGCTGTTCTTCTCTTCCAACTCAGTAGATTCCCATAAGCAGCAGGAGGCCTGTTAAAAGGAATTCAACCATTTAGCTCAATATAAACCATAGACAATTTCTATTCAGTGCCAGTTTGTTAGTTGCCTGGGGAAACCTCGCCAGTTGTAACTAAATTATTCCTGGTATACTAAACTTACAAAACATAGAACTAATTTAAAATTAGGAGTTTATCTGTAAACAATGCTCCCAAAATTACATTGAAGAAACATCTCAAGATTTAAAGAAAAGAATATATGAACATAAAAGGGACTTAAAATTTAAAAAAATGCTTTCAGTGCATGTGTGCTATTGAAACCATTGTGACCACAATTTTAACTTAGAAAATGCCATTTTAATAAAGAATAAATATAATTTAATTTGATGAAGTAGATGAGTCTATTAAAATTAATATACAACTGGGTTATTTTGAGATAAATCCTTTTTATGGAAGAAATGTATGATACATAAGCCTTACAAAAAACTGAGTTGAAATTAGTTAAAATTTCATTTCTATGATACAGTGACCCTCCACCCCACCTCCACACATGAAAAACCCAAACACACACCAAAAAAATAACAAGTATTCAGACGTTTAATGTAAATAACATTTCATTTCACTAATGTAGATTTTCTTCCTGTGAAATCAAATTTTCTTTTTGATGATGCCACTTCATCAGTAAAAACAAAAAAAAAAAAAGATAAAATGAAAATTCTAAATTTTCTTTAAATATTTTCATTTCCACTAGATTCTCCTCCAACCTTCTTGACTTTTCTTATAAAAGTAATTTTCTAATACTTGTCAAGTTTTCTTTTCTTTTCTACATCTCAACATGAAATATTTTTAGGCAATTTTCTTTCAGAATAATCAACTGTTTTGAACTTGTGATGCGTTTTTTTTTTCTTATTCAAACTGTATGAATTTTATCTCTCATCTTTCACTTTAATTTTATCTCCAAACAAATCTGAACATGATTTGATTCAAAATGAATTATTTTCTGTTTAGCTGAACTTCTATCATTAATTTGTTTAATTAACTTAGTGAATTAATTGTTGCAATTGTAATCAGTTTTGTTAAATTCATCATAAAACTTGTTAACTGAGCAATTAGATGTTTAATGTTTTCTGATGATGTCTTTCCACGAAAAATATCATTCGAATTTGTTGAATGATGGTTTTGTGGAAAGCCAACATTAGAAAACATTAAACATCTTTTCTTTTTTTTTTTTCCCTATCCAACTTTTTCCAGCCAAACAAAACTATTTTACTTTTTATTTGATATTTTCTTAGATGGATAGCTGTAAAAAATAAAGAATATTATGTGGCAACTTACATTATTGGCCATGATAGTATAAGCAGTTGAGGGCCAATAACTAAACAGCAGACATTATAATATTACAACATGAGAAGAGATTGGGTCTTTGAGTGGAATCAGTGTTTTGGATTTTGCTTTTTAATACTTTGATTGACTTGAATTTGGTGCCAAGCAAGTAGTACATAGGGGAAATCATTTTAGATATTGAGTCATTTTCTCCTGCAAAGTGTTTGTTTCATTGGTTATAACTTTCTTGTCATTCTCTCTGTCTCTGTCTCATAAGAGACCCACTTCTACTGTAATTCTTTCTCGCTTTTGGAACGACCAGGATACAATGTAGGGTGGTTTTATTCGGTTTGACTCTCTACAGACATGGCTGCAGATGTTGGCTTTTCTATCTGGATTCAAATCCAAATTAAAAAATGTATTTCTGTTTACTTGCTTTTTATTTTCTCTGAAACATTGCTTGATTGGTTATATGAATGCTTTTGTTACATAGAATGATTTTCTCTTTATTATAAGATCAACTTTACTCTTTAAGGAAATCATCTTTTCTTTTCCAAACAAAAGTTACTTGTGGTTTACTGGAGAAAAGTCACCATTCATTCTGTTTATTAAATGACAAACTTTGGCATTTCCACTTTTAACCTCTTGACCTCTTTGACTCTATTGTGATAAATCTTTTGATTTGCAGACTTTATAGACTGCAAATAAATTTGATTGGCTGTAAATACACTAGCAATAACATAAAACAAAAATTGCAACACTGATAGACAATGCTGATTTTGACCTGGGTACAGTATGTGCATGCTGACAGGGGAGTCTAGTAGATAACTTAAAGTTTTCAGATACCTTATTTACATGCTGACAATTATCCTCACAATGTCTGAATTTTTGTGATAACAATATTTTAAAGATGTGAACAATAGTCTGCATGTAAATAATAACTTCTTATTCCAGTAATTGAGATAGAAAAAAATCTTCAGCCATCTTGTTATTTAGTAAACCTCATACCAGTGCAGCATCTATGCCCAAATTCTAGGCTGATGCATGCTTCAATAAGAGTCAGTGTGGTAAATGAGATCATTTCAAGTAGCTGCCTTGCCATAGATACACACATATGCTCCTTTTCTTTGAGTAGATCTATTTGAGAAGAGTTAGATGATCGGCCTTTGAGAGGAGAGATAGACATTTTGGAGAATTGCTATGCATCTTGGACATTGATGTATTGGTAGTGCTTTCATGTTGACACTAGTAGTCAAATGAATTTTCAAGTTCTGGACTGTCAAAATTGGTGTATTGTAAAGTTAGCAGGCAGTACATTATTTGCTGCGTAGATCAGAGTAAATGTAACCCCAGGAGTATCATCAACCTGGACACTTGCAAATCATGTACTTTCAACAGGATTGTTGGTATGTGTCCCTGTAGTCAATCTTACATTACTTATGCCACAGTACCATCGTACACATCTCTAGTAGTGTCACAAGAGAGCTACCTGGAGATTTGAAGGGGATTCTTTCATGTATAGTGATGACAGTGGGTTCAGCATTCATGCAATGTAGGCCTGGTGGCAGAAGTCTTCCAGTGTGCATTTACCCTTGACACACAAGTCTAACCCTTTTGCATAGCAGACACAAATGACAAACCTGTATAGAATAATTATCATGAAATGATATTTAATATCTGTATGATTATATACATGGAAGAGCACAGGTCAGTGTTGGCACCCAAGGAGAATATAAAATTTATGAATATAGGGTCTGAGTAATGTTGATATACTTATTTTCAAAACCATGCAATTATTAATTTGTATATGTGATCATTTATTTTAATCTAACTATATTTCCTCAGTTTAATCTTGTGTAAATTGCAATACCTCTATTCAGGGTGTTGCAATTTTAGTTTCCATCAGTGTAGTTTGAAATTGACAAAACAAAAAAACCAATAAAATTTCAGTTCTTGAAAATGAATTATGAGAAAAATATCTGCACAATTATCTGAATGATGCACCCATTGAATTTGTGTGTTTCGTGTGTGCATCTTCAGATTTTAAAGTTTGTTCCTTTTAGTGAAGCTTTGTTCATTTCGAATGTTTCCACTTTTTTTTTCTTTTTTTTTTAATGCAGATTTTCCTTTCTTGTTGCAGATCAACGGTTTGTGGAAATCACTGTTGTTTTTCAAGGTTTCCATGGTTTTCACAATGCAAAACAAAAAGACCCAAGAGAATATTATGATCATGTGAGAGAAAATGCACAACTTCTTTATGTCTGCAATTATAGGTAAGAAAATAGTCACTTTCTTTCTCTCTCTCTCTCATATGCTTTTTCCTTCATTATTTTTGACTTGTAATGACTGTCATTGGCTTGGGAAATTTCATGGTGATTTCTATGGGGAAAACTCATTTTTTTTCTTTAAAAATTTTAAATATGTTAGATTATTTACTGATTTCTTTTAAATTTATGTGGTAAAGAAACAAGAATTTTATTATGTTTTATTTTTTTAAGTTGCCAAAAATGTTACTTACCGAGCTTTGTTGCCTTTTCAAGATTATCTAATGTTTAGCCATGTGTAGTCACATCATTTTATATACCTGCCAAACAGACTCCAAGAAGAATTGTGATAATACATAATAATAATAAAAAAATCATATTTTTAAAATTTTTTTGTTAAAACAGGATCTTGTTCAATGACCAGAGTGATAGCACTTCACCAAACAACAAAAAAAATGTTCCCTGAGGAATTTCTAAAAAACTTTAGTACTGTCGAATTGTTAAATCCACTTTGGTTGGAAAGGAAATAAGCTACTGCCACAGCTTAAAATACATCCATTAAGTTGAAGGCTAAGAGTCTAATTTGTTAGCCAAGGATGGTGAGTTCAATCTTAGGTAGGAGACAGCATAGTTAACAATTTTGATAATCCATTTTAATTTCTTTTCTTTGTATTTACTTTCAAAACTTTGTAAAGAAGTTTGGAAATACAAAATTTCCATTAAAACTGTCTCAGATTTCAAAACAAACTAGTCAGCTGGGACTTGTTGAACTTTTTTTTTTGTTAATCATTCAGTTACAAAGTAAGGGGAGAAATGTAAATCTTGTATTCTTCTTCTATGTGCCTTCAAGATGTTGGTGATCATGGCTCTCCACAACTTCTGTTCTTAATAAATTTTGTCAATTTGTTCTCTTGTTCCACCATTCATTTATTCAAGCTTGCTAAGTAGATTATGCATCATTTTCCTCTGTCCTGTGAGTATCAAATTTTCCAAGCCCTTTTTCCTCATTATGTACCCTAGAAATTTCAACAATCTTTTCCTAATGTTAAGTAAAAGTGTTTATTTTGTCTCCATTTTCTCTAAAACTTTGTCATTACTCACATGTTCAGTTCATGGTATTCTCAGCAGCCTTCTGTAGAACCACATTTCTGTTACTTCAAGTCTCTTCCTCATCTGTGAAGAGAGTGTCTAGCATTCATTACCATTGTTATGTGGGAACACACCTATTTTATAGTTAATAAACTCTCCCACCTATAATAAGTAGGAGTAGTAAGAGTAACGTGGGGTCAGTCAGTGATTCTGTCAGTCAGTCGATGTCGGACAACAGTTAGTCGAATACTAAAGTATCAGCGACCACAACTAGATTATTCTGCATTATACCTGTTATATCAAGTTCCTAATGTTTTGTACGTTGAACCTATTTTAGGACCGACTTAGTACAAATACAAGCCTCCACTGTGAAATCACTCCACAACAACCATATAGGAGGACTGATATTAAATAAGAGTTCAATTCTTGTTTCTAACAAAATTTTTCTGTTTCTTAATATTGTGCTTAGCTTTTGGAAGACATCTTTTGCTATTCCAATGCGTCTTCAGGCTTCAGAGTCGCACTTACCATCCTCTGTTAAAACACTTCCCAGATATTTAAATTGTTGTACTTGTATCTCCAATTTGCCATTTGCATGCTGGTCTCTTCCTTTTTACTAACAATCATGCATTCAGTCTTCTTGATGTTTATTCCTTTCTTCTCACTTTCCTTGCCTACCTTCTCTAGGATTTCTTGTAGTCCCCATTCTGTGTCTGCTATCAATACGGTGTCATCTACATATTTTATATTGTTCTACTTGTATCTCCAATTTGCCATTTGCATGCTGGTCACTTCCTTTTTACTAACAATCATGCATTCAGTCTTCTTGATGTTTATTCCTTTCTTCTTACTTTCCTTGCCTACCTTTTCTAGGATTTCTTGTAGTCCCCATTCTGTTTCTGCTATCAATATGGTGTCATCTACATATTTTATGTTGTTATGCTGAATAGAGATATTCCTCTCTCAAGACGAGAACTTAATTTGAATTAAAAAATATTAATAATAATAAGATTATTTAGAATGAATATATTGGGGAAATCTTCCACAACAAATAAAACAACCGGCAATAAACAGAATTAACGATGGGCCTGAAATTCTAAAAACCGAAGTAGAAGTTGCATTGCCCAAATTGAACAGAAACAAAGTGGCAGGGCCAGATGGAATTGTAACAGATGCTGACAGCTTTAGATGGTTTTGGCATAGACAAGATTACAGAAATAATAAATGAAATCTATAACAATGGGAATATACCGGAAAGATCTAAGCAGATCTGTTTTCATAGCACTGCCTAAGAAACCAGGTGCAAAGGTATGTGAACTCCACCAAACAATCAGCCTAATGAGCCATATAAAAAAAAAATTAAAAAAAAAAAACAACTTATTCTGATAAATAGAGTGCACAGCAGAATCAGGCCAGAGATAGGACAAAAACAGTGTGGGTTTGTTAAAGACACTGGAACAAGTAACACGATACTCACGTTCAAAATATTATCAGGCAGAGCAATCCAATTGCAAAAGGACGTGCACCTGTGTTTTATAGACTATGCAAAAGTGTTTGATAAAGTATGGCACAAAGATCTGTTAGAGCTGCTCAGCAATCTTGAATATATTTGGGAAAGATCTTAGAATAACCAAGAACCTATACTGGCAACAAATGGCCTGCATATGGGTAGAAAATGAATTCAGCAGATATACAAAAACAGAAAGGGGTGTAAGGCAAGGATGAGTTTTCTCACTGGACATATTCAACCCATACAACGAGGCAATTTTAGGAGAACTGGAAATCCTATCAGGATTCAGCATTGCCACAATCTTAATAACATAAGATATGCAGATAATACAGTGCTGATAGCAGACACAGAGAGGAAACTAGCAAAGGAGAGCGAGAAGAAGGGACTAAGCATAAACTACAAGAAGACGGGATGCATGGTTATCAGCAAAAAGATTAGCCCGAAATGTGATTTACAGGTGGGCGACACTAAAATCAAACGGGTGTGGAAATTTAAATATCTGGGAAGTGTTCTGACAGAGGATGGTAAGTGCGACGCTGATATCTGGAGATGTATTGGGATGGCCAAAGATGCATTCCAAAATCTAAGCAGAGTATTATGAGCCAGGAGGATTTTGTTGGTTACTAAGAAGAGTACTGAACTGCTACATGATATCTGTCCTCCTTTATGGCAGTAAATGTGGGACCGTCTCCTCAAAGATGAAGAAGATACTCTAGGTGAACAGAGGTATGGTTCTCTTGAAAGATGCTAAGGATACCATGGACCAAATATGTGAGCAACGATGAGGTTTTGGAGAGGATGCAAACAAAGAGGAAACTTATACTTAACATCAGGAAGAGGCAGCTCTCTGGGACATGTAATGAGAAAGGAAGTTTTAGAAAATCTGATACTCACAGGGCAGATTGCGGGAAAGAGGGACAAGGGAAAGCAACGCATGACATATCTAGCGGGCTTAAGCAAATGAATGACAGAACAGGGTCTGTGAGAAGTAGCAAAAAGACAAAACTTACTGAGAACTAGAAGTGATAGGACAAAGTGGAGAGCCATGATCGCCTATGTCCTGAAGGGACATGGCACATAAAAGAAGATTTTGTTTGGAAGTGACTTGTTACTGACATGTTTTATTAAAAAAAAATAATGTACATTTGGCAATATGCCCCCACCCATCTGACAGCCATGTGGGATTAGAAAAAAAATTTTTCTATAAAACTTTTTTTTTGCTCTGATTGAAAATTAAATGGCGAATAGAGATATTCCTTTTTCTCTATAAACTTGAGAAATTCAAGATAAGTTAATGTGAATTTTTACAAAAAAAATAATAATATTGTCTATAATTGTATTTTGTTTGGAAATGACTTGTTATCAACATGTTTTATTAAAACAAAAAATGTACATTCATTGATATGCACCAATAGGTACATGGTATTAAGAAAAAGTAAAATTGTATTAGGAACCTGAATTCTGTCAGTTTTTCAGATTCTTATCTTTATTAGAAAAGTAGACAACATAACCTTTCACCTGTGAAAGGTTATGTTGTCTACTTTTCTTCACCTCCTCAACCAGAAACATCACAGTCTACCAGAACCACAATGTTAAGGTCATATGATAATTGCATTAACACAACAAAAGGTGTCTTTTCTTGTCAATGAATTAGCCTTCATTGAAAGTGAAAAAAAAATTAAGTTTGTTACACTTTAACAATTCTAGTATTTACAATTTTAGAAACTATGTAATTGGTAGATGTTTCATGAATTACAATTTTTTTGTTGAAACTTAATACAATATCCTTTTCAAATTATTTTGATATAGGAAAAGTCAAGAAATATCCACGAATAAAAAAAAAAAAAAAAAAAAAAGGAATTTTTGTAAAAATGCTGGTATGAAAGTTAATATTAGAAATATTCTCAGTTGATTGGTAAACATTTTGAAAAAAAAAAAGTGATAAGAATATTGTCTTTCTTTCTTTCATAAATTGCAAACTTCACATCCAAACAAAAATCAAGATTATGTGTGTGTCTGGTGAAGTGGTATTTTGGAGTTGGAAAATGAAAATAAGTAATGTTGATAGCAAAAAACAAAGAGAAAATGAAAAACATTTTGACACGAGATGCTTGCCTTGATTGACTCTAAAAACCTCTTTTTGCCTATGTTAAGAAAAGGTCCCATTGTTAAGAGAATAAACATTTTTTGAACCTTTCTTGTTGAAATGAGAGACCTTCAGTTTTTGTCAATGTATCAAATCTGGCAATTCAATCAAATTGAATGTAAAAAAAATTTTTAATTATAAAATTTTCCTTCATTTTTGATAAATTTGGCACAAAAGTAATTTTACTTTCCTGAGAAAAAGAATATTTTCACCCACAAAGGTATTAATTCATTTTTGATGGAAATTGTTAATCTTGCTATAAATGGATCAAAACTGTAGGCCAACATTTTCAAATCTGTTGTTGTTCCTTGTTCAAAATTGTTGAAAATGATTTAAACAGACTAGAAAGATTCTTCCATAATAAAAACATTTGTTTGTTTTTGAAGGATTTTATTTCTTGTTGCGTTCATTTTACTGAGATCAAATAAATTTAATGCTTAAGAAAAATGATTTAAAAATGATAAATCCTTTACTTTTGACTGAGAAATAAAACTTGGATATCCTCATGCTAATGAAGAAATTAAAATTTTTTTTTTTCTTTCTTTCTTTCAGATTCATTCGAGAATTTACAAAAGGTGCTACAAGTGATGATTGGATTATTAACAAATTAAACCATTTTGTACCAAATGAAATAACTTTAAGATGAAGACAAAAAGCTTAATTTTTCTTCTACCTTTCCAAATTACCACTGTTCACTAATACAAATCTTAAAGAAGAAGCATAAACAACTTTAATGCATTTCAGATGAAGATTTCAAATTCACAACATTCAAACTCCTTTTTTGCCTCCAATTTTTGTTCAGCTGAAAATGCAAAATTATTAATCAATGATAAAAGTTGTTGAAAGGAGAGAATTGAAGCATATTTTTAATAAACATTCTCTTTCATTTTTTTTCTTACAGATTTTGTTTTCTTCCTTTTTTCTGTGGAAGGAAAATCTTAGATTTGTTGAATCTGCTTTTATTTATATCACACTAATAGAAATACTGCTTCAGTTTTCAATTTCTGGATAATTTTCAAAGAAATTAGTACATATCAGCCATATTTTATCCAGATCCCTTTCTCTTTTCAAATCTGTAATTTTTTTTTTTTTTAAATATAAACAATGATAACAAAAAAGTTTGATTTTATTGTTGATTGGAATAAATTGTTTTAATAAAGAATTATATTTTAGCTGTTTTTTTTGCATGGGTTTTAGAATTAGCAGTTTAGTGAGACTTGTTAACAGGGCATTCTTTATTTAAAGCCAAGTCATAGTGCAACTCATGACCAGAAATGGAGGCTTATCTCAAATCCCATCATTCCAGCCAGTTTAAGAAAGTTTTTCATTTTACATTTGGATTAACTTCAGCTTATTTAACTAAAGCATAAAATTTATTTATTTTATTTCCTTCTGACTTGCTATATTATTTTGTTTTTATTGCAAAAACAAACATTTTTGTGGAAAATTTGCTAAAAAATGTAATTTAGGAAAGTTGGTCTTGTTATCTAGAAGTTAATTTAACAAATTTAATTTTCTTCACTATGAAATTTTTATTTGTAAATGTAAATCCACTAATGATCAATTTTATTTTTACATAATCTGTATTTTTGTTTCTAACAAATGAAAAAGGTATTTTGAATTTTTACCATGCTTCTTATAACAAATGTAATATTTTGGTTTTACTTGATTTAAAGAAATAAGTTATTAATCTGATTTTATCTATTTCTGAGATGAGGTATTATGTACATTATTTACATTATTCGGACTATTGTCCTCATCTTTGTTGCTAAGGACACATGGCACAGTGGATAAAGGCATTAGTTAGATCCAGTGACAGGACCCAAAGAGTGTGAGTTCAATACTCGGCTAAGGCAGTGGAGAACTTTCAGAGGGAAATTAACAGAAGATAACTGATAACTGACATCCATTAAACATGTCACGTGGAACTAGAAAAGTCTATCTCAGTGAGTGAAATTGCGGGGGTAACACAACAACTCAACTGATAATAGCAGGTAGGAACAAAAAACCGCCCGGAAGGTAACCGACAAAACCGGTGACACACGTCCAACCCTCTCATCCGAAACAGAAAAATGCGATTTGCATGCGAATGACGAGACAACGAGATTTCGCGTTAACTAACCGAGACTGCCCGGCATAAAACATGGGCGCCGCCATTTTGGTTCCTTTTACCACTAGCAAACTGGAGTTTGCACATCGCACAGATTCGCAGACGTTTCCGAGGTAGGCCATTTTCACAATTTTCCCCACACTCCCCACTGATCTCATGATCACAAACAGGGCAAGGAGGTGGCGATCGTCGCCGTCGAGCCCCACTCCGAAGGGGGACAACACAAGCTTCATCCTCATGAGTGTTCTCGTCTGTGGTTTGAGTGTCGGTAAACACTGTGTCCGCCGGGAGGCTGCTGTTATCAGAATCACTGCCCTGCTGGTCTAACTCAAGGCAGATTGAACGCTCACTACTCCCAGACTCGGAATCGCTTTCATCGCTCAGTAACGGTAGTGATTGCATCACCGGTCGCAAGTCTTTAATGTGACGAGGCACCCCATCAACTCTCACAGATTGCGGGCTGATCACCTCCGTAACACGTCCAGTGCCGTATTTTGTCGTACACTTGCCGCGTGGGTTTTTGACCCAAACAACGTCTCCTTTTTTCAATCTCCCTCCAGTCACTTCTAGTTCAGGCAGCGGGTTGGCTTCGATGCCTTTCACACGGACATGATATTTGTGCAGTGCATCAGCCGGCGCCGTGGATGGTGAAATGTTATCTTTCGGGGCGACATTATACCAGTAAACCGCCTCCGATACTGTACAGCCCTTCCTGGCTGCGATGGTCTTGATGGTTCTGTGGTTTCGCTCCACGATGCCGTTTCCACTCGGCAAGTAGGCACATCGAAACCGCAGATGCACGTCCCAATTGTCCGCAAACTTTTTAAAGTCCCTACTGGTGAATGCAATATCGTTGTCGGTCAGTATTTCCATGGAAAACATTCTCCAACAGTCGAATGACGGTGCTCGCATCTTGTCTGCGCAGAGGCCGCCATACCGCAAACCTGGAGGTACCGCAATCAATAAGCGTTAAAAAATTCTCACCATTGTAGTGAGTTATGTCCATCGCTAGTCTGCTCCAGTTGCTCTTCACGCTCAGTTCTCCTCTTTCCCAGTGAACGTGTGCCGGATCGATCGACTGACAGGTTGTGCAGGCCTTCACAACGGATAACGCTTTCTCTGGACACCTGCGGGTCGACTAACCTGGCGAAGTACAGAGTTCGTTTCACGCCCGGATGTCCGCTTTGACGATGGGTATTGGCCACCTGGTCCTCGTCCAGTCGTCTCCCTACCACTGCACAGCTCTCGAGCGCCGGTTCTCCTCTCTTGAGCAGTTCTAGCCACCTGTGCGATACTCTGGTGAGGCGATCCGCACGGTTCTGACAGGACTGTACGAGTTCAGCTAAATTAATATGCCTGGCATCATTAGTCGGACGCAGCCAACACGCATCTTCGATGACATTTCCGTTCGCTTCCAATGCCACTCCTGTCGCCACGGAACTCGCATCCAACCAGACTGTGATCTCGTCACCACTCATGCACCAGTCTCCTCCAATGGGATCCAGTTCCCGCACTCTACTTAACATCTCCGCTAGTATGCCACAGAGAGAGGGATCTTTGATGTTATCATCCCATCCATTGGTTGCTGCGGTTGCCAGGCGCTTGACGAATGCAACTGCCACCCTGAGCCATCCACACACGGGGAAATGTCCAACAAGTTTACCACACAACGAAAATACGCGCCGCCGGGTCAACACATCAGGGACTTCCTCGTTTCCATCGGAGGGTGCCATTTTTTTTCCCAGACTTGCAAGCCAAGAACTCTTGCTCCATCTCTCAGTCACACCGGATCCTTGCACACCAAACCGTAATCCGAAAAGTGTTGTCTTACACGCGATGCAGAGGCCAAATTTTCATTAATGAAAATATCATCAACCTATGCTGATGTGGCACTTTCAATTGTGCGGTCTTGCGATGCGATGGCGTCTATAACGGATTTCATGATGAGTGGCGCTACATTTACCCCAAATCCTAGCCGCGTAAGAGAGAAGCGTTGACCTTTGAAAATAACCGTTTGAAATGGCCACAGCGCTTCGTCGATGTGAATCTGAAGATATGCGTTTCGCAGATCCAGAAGCGACACATTGACCCCCTGCCGCCGCCACGTTCTCAACTTATGTGCGCACACTTCTGCATCGGCAGTAAAAGCATCCACAAAGTCGTTCAATTTGCGGTAATCGAGTACCGGACGCACCTTCTGTTTCTGCTCCTGCACGACTGCCATCAAGGGAATCAGACCCTTTGGGGGTCCCAGTCTTTCCTGGGGGTACGGAATCAACCAGCCGTTCACAATCCACTGTTGAAGCTCTTTCTCGTATTTTTCCTCTGATGCTGTCGGGAACTTTGTACTTTGCGACCTTGTTGTGAAGCTGAACTGGTGGGTCTTTTTGGGCCCATTTCCACCTGGCGGTCCACACCCTCTGGTTGGAATTGAAAGAGACGTCAAAATCCGGCTCACTAATGCAAAGGGCTGCACACCTTTCTTCCTTTACCCAGTTCCACATTTCCGGCTGGCGTGATCATCATGCCTCCTAACGCCCGGATCGCATCAATCCCAAGCAACAGGTCGTAACCGAGGGGCCTTTGACGTGCCACTGAAACGTCGACCATGGCACGATTCCCTCTGTCTGTGAGGATTGATACAGCCCCGACACCACAACAGGCCCGGGACACTCCGTCAATCGTCCGAATCTCTATTTGTTGACTGCTCCATGTCACGCATCGATCCGCACTAACGATCGATCGGGAACATCCAGTGTCAACGAGCGCCGAACATCGTTTACCCTCAACGCACACGTTGACAACAGGCAATGCCGCATTTACTGACCGAGAGGGGAGCAAGGGTTGCGACAGCACCTTGTCCCCGGACTCGTTTCCCGAGCAATCCTGTGCTACATGGCCTAACTCTTTGCAGCGATAGCAGCGTAGTCGTGCTCGGTTCCGTCAGCTGCTCCCGCCTCCTACGTCATTTCGGCTCCGGCAGTCCCTAGAGAAATGGTTGGGTCCACCGCACTTAAAGCACTTTGGGCCCTCCAGCGGTGCCCGGCGTTCTCACGGCTGCCGCGACCTGTTCCGTGTCTTTCAAGATGTTTCGGGCCCTGGCTAGCAATTCGTCAATTCCCAGTGTGTCCAATCTTGAAGACGCTCGCAGGAAGGCGCACCCCAGTATGCGGTCCGTTGCTCCGCCAAACGGTACTGCTAGCCTTCGCAAATCAGCCAGGTAGGCATCCACAGTCTCACCCGGCTCGCCAAGCGATGAAGGGGTCTATTCCAAAGGCCGTATATAGGGCACCCTTGATCTCTTCTAGGTCAGCATCGTCCCCGAATTGTTGATATACGGCGTAGGCTCCCACCGTGAGTCTCAGTGGGATGACCAGTGCAGGTTCCTTTATTTTGGACACCCTGCAAACACGTTCGGCTTTTTCAAACTATTCGACGACAGTCGGGCCCGTGGGGGAGCCGTCGAATTCTGGGATCAATTTTAGATCGAACTTGTCCATCGCCGAAATAGCTTGTGGGGGTAACACAACAACTCAACTGATAATAGCAGGTAGGAACAAAAAACCGCGAGGAGGGTAACCGACAAAACCAGTGTCACACGTCCAACTTTCTCACGAGCCAAAAGCCCTCTCATCCGAAACAGAAAAACGCGCCTGCTTTATACAGCCGAGGACCGACTACGATTTGCATGCGAATGAGAGACAACGAGATTTCGCGTTAACTAACCGAGACCGCCCGGCATAAAACATGGGCGCCGCCATTTTGGTTCCTTTTACCACTAGCAAACTGGAGTTTGCACATCGCACAGATTCGCAGGCATTTCCGAGGTAGGCCATTTTCACAATTTTCCCCACTGAAATAAAGGGTTCAGTTCGACATTCCAACCACCTGAAGAAGGCTAGTGCGTACAACAGCTGAAACGTAATAAATATGGCAACAAAAATGAGGACATTAGTCCGAATAATGTAAATAATGTAATCTGATTTTGTTTCTAGTTTTTATTATAAATCTAGAAATATAAATCTATCATCAAAAAGTTAATTTTAATAATGTTTTGTCCGGTTTAATTTTTAACGTCTCACAAAAACTTGTTTCTTTGATTCTGTTTTTATTTAAAACATACTATTATTTGTTACATAAAGTTTAATATTTTCTGTATGATATTGTTATTCATAACAACAACAGGGCGCGATGGATAAATTGTCGTCTAAATCACGCAATAATGAAAGTAACAGTGACATCTCATTTTAACAGATATATTTACCAAAATTACACAAAAACGTCTTGAAATACGAAAGTAAATTTATTCAATAAAATCGTCATTGGCTTCAACCACTACCTCCAAACGTCTTCAGAATCTCCTGCAATTCTTTTGGATGGTCTACTTGTTGGTGAATGCTGCCATTATCCTTGCCCTCAGTTCATCTTTGGTGTTAAAAAGAGTTTTGCTGGTTTCTTGCTGCACCCCCGCACATAATAATTAAGGGGATTGCAATCTATGCAATTAGGTGGCCAGATGTAAGGGGTGATGTGGTTGCAGAAATTGAAAGCCATGACTGGATTTTCCTGCTTGCGTGGCATGGTGCAGAGTCCTGTTAATAAACATAGTGTCTTTCAGCAGTCACCCTCTTGACCCAGGGCAGCACTACCTCCTCAAGGCACTCGTTTTATGAGCTGCCATTCCTTTGTAATCACCATTAAACTCATCTAACTTCTTCCAAATCCTCTGTACTGTTCTCAGATTGACACTCAAACACTCTGGTATGTTCGTATTAGAGCTTCCAGTGTGAATGCCAAGCTGTACATTATGCTGTTTCCAAATTTCTAGCAATGAATTCCATTATGGTGCTCTTTTTCTCACTGACAGTGCCCAACTAACCTACTATGCTGTGCACTTGATAATCAACGAAGCAGATGTTTTCTCTTAATAGGTTGCCATTTCTTTCTGCGGTAGACCATTTGCCATTCAAGGCTATAGAACCTGATCTGTCCTGCTATTTACCCATAGCTGCAGGGAGAAGAAGAGGATTCATACCTTTCCCAAATGTATTAGCACATTAGTGAATGTAATGGATTTGATTAGAATTCAAACTCGGCTCTCCAATTCCTCAATCCGAGACTCTACCATGCCTCCACCCATGTTTTAACATAGATAATTGATTCAAAGATTACAATGTATATAATATTTCATACACTCCTTTTAACTGGGTGAGATGTGATGGATCCATAGTTCCACCACTTTATGTATTATGATAAGGCCTTAGGAAAGAAAAAACATACTAAAATAAGGAAGATTAACTGGAGTCAAATTAATTATGTTCTTAAAATGTACTTTTTTCTTTGAAATTCTTAAACTGACGACAGCAACAAACTATCATAAACTGGAACTAAAAATCTTTGCTCCCAGTGGATGGATAGGTTTTCAGAAAGACCTGGAGTTATGGGTATGACTTAGCCAAGAATGCCATGTTTGTAAACCAGACTCTTATAAGAAAGGACAATGGGTTATGTTTATTTTAAGAGTGTGATTTAAAAAAAATGTTTAACTCAATAGACTTTACTAACATATAAACAACACAGATTTCTTGAAGTCTAAAATGACTGACTAGCTTTAATTTTTGTGGTAGTGATGACCTGAACATTTATGGGATCAGGTACGCTAG
Source organism: Acanthosepion pharaonis (assembly GCA_903632075.3). NCBI lineage: Eukaryota > Metazoa > Mollusca > Cephalopoda > Sepiida > Sepiidae > Acanthosepion > Acanthosepion pharaonis. The sequence continues at coordinate 401,882 of CAHIKZ030001057.1, forward strand.
TAACTAAGCCATAGGGACTTTCAAGTTTTATCTTTTGATTTTTTTTTTAAATTGTCAGCATATCAATCTAAACCTTTGAAGGTGTATCAAAGAGGTGACAAAAGAACAGTTTTTCATTATATTTACACAAAATGATAATTGACATTCCTAAATTCTATAAATATTAAGATCTCAGATATTCTAATTAGATCAATTTTTTTTCATCTGAACATTTTTTTCTTTACACTTCACTTCCAAGATGAAAAAGAGACAATTTGTTACCCAACTTTTTTTTTCTTTTTCTCTTTTTAAAGAGGCACAAGTTTATTCTGGATTTTCATATCAAGATGGTACTTAGTGATTTATGACTCGCATGCAGTATGTGTCAGAAATTTCCCTTCTTTCTACTGCAGTAATCCAAACTTCTAATGACAAAAACGTTTTTTGTGTCAAAAGAAAAAAAAAATTCTTGAAAGTTTGCAGGTGATTTCAGTACAAAACCCAATGAACAATATTAAATTTAGAATTGACCCAAACTCCAGGAAAGCAAAAAAAAAAAAAAAAACTTCAAAGATTCATGTGAAACTCAGCCTGGATGGATTTAAATATTATGTTGAGTTTTGTTGTGAGGAATGGAAGTTCATTTTATGCCTCCTCGTACATTTGTCTGGTAAACAATATTTGGTGGACTCTTATGAGTCCGGGTAAAATGAGAAAGAAAACATGGAACTCAAACAACAATTAATAAATGTATTAACCAGACACATTAGAGAAGAGTAAAACAAGAAATGAAGTTAAAGTTGTGAGAGTTCAAAACAACCTTCAGTAAGTGTGTCTCTGAAGTACTTACACACGTCAAATCTATCTGAATGAGAAAGAAACCTGGTCTGGTACTTGCAAAGTTGAAAGAGGCTTTCAAATCTCGTGATGTGTATGATTATCATCAGATGGGTGGGTGGTAATCCAACAGTTTCTTTCAAGTTTTTAGTCGTCGGATTCTGTGGAGTAATCAGTAATTTGACCTTGTGTCAGACTTGCTACAATTGATATGAAGGGGATTTGAAGACTCAGCTTTTTATTTTTTATTTTTTTGCTTATAGTCTGTGTAGTGTTGGGGGTGGCACAAGCATGTTTCTGCCTTTTACATTTGTTTTTATTTTGATTGACTCCTTAAAGTGAGCAGGGAGGATTTTGGAAACGAGAAAATTCCTGAACTTTTAAGTGAGAAACAAATTCTTCAGTTGGGGGGGGGGGGATTTTATTGAAATTTTAGTCTAACAAGCAAAGGTGTGTTTCTTCTTCTTTTCTTTTTTTTATACAGAGAGGAAGCAGTTAGGCATGAGGAAATATAAATAATGTTGAAAGACAATTGAATGTTACAAAATGTTTTGGAATCTAAATGATACTTCTCAGTTTTTTTCCCTTTTACTATTTATACGCCAGATGCCGTTCTGATTAAGCTCATTAACACAGACATTTAAAATTTGTATGAGCAATAGATATTTACAAAGTTTATCTGTGTGTACTTAATATGACACACGGTCAAAAGCCTTGAGCGCTCATTGAGGATTGAATTCACTAAAAATTAGTAATGGTTTAATCATTGCCTCTCGATGAGCTATCCATAAATTGATACCAATTTCTTTATCTTCGTCTAGCACAAGGCCACAATAGAGATGTGCATAGAGTTAGGACTCGTAATAGCTTTTCTCATGAAGACATAGTTGTCATTGAAAAATGAATTCAAATCGATGAGAGAACATCGGGGTTTCATGAGGTTTTTAAGGGTTTTTTTTTGAGTGAGAGAGAAAATAGACTGATGGTTAGCAAGCCAGTCTCACTGACCTTTGCTAGTATAATTTAATCATCATTGAATGCTCGTGCGAAATACACACATTGCTTCACAAACCAAATATGCTCACTCACTCTGAACTGGTTAAAATATATAAAAGACGATTATTAATTGTCTTTTTGTTTGGGTGACGGGGATATTTTTTTAAAACTTTGCAACAACTGCAAAAGCCATCAGGAAAGATCTTTAGAAATGATTTTGATCAACATGTTCATATCTGAGCATCAAAGCGACTATCAGTGATGCGCTTCGACGGTCGCTTGTCTTACAATATGTCAGGTGCAAATTTCTTACAAGGGCACTTAGTCCGCACTTCCGGGTCAGATACATACACACACATCATAGCGACAACTTTTTAGACTGCGTTGGTAATTTTCATGTATTATACTTAATTTTCATCATTCGATGCGAACTCCAGTTTTCCAATTCAGACATTCTATCACGTGACGAGTGGGAAAAAAAGATTATAAAATCTAGGGGAAAGTAAAGAAAATATCTCGGTTGTCGAAGGGGACATTTTTTGACATCTTGTCTACTATAAAGAAGCTGTAAGAAGAGATAAAAGGAAAACCTCGTCAGGCCATATCGACTTGTCCCTCGCCGATTGCGGCAGACAGACCAATAAAAAAAAAAAGTCTTTAGTTTCCGCATATGTTTTAAGATACATGCAAAGAAGGCAGTCGTTAACTGCTCAGCAAACAAATTCTCCGTTGACCTCGGACAACCAGGAAATGTTTGACTTGCCAGAATCCATAATAAGGCTACAAGTGGCGTCTATAAGCAAAAGATTGTCATCGACACGAAACTAAAAGTGGTGTTTAGCTTTGTTACATGTCCACTGAGTGTTTGTATACCTAATTATATCACTGTGTGTGTGTGTAATTGTCGCTCGGCGCAGGAAATTAAATATTTCCGTCTGTCCTTAACGACCAGCCTTTTGGGATTGGGAAGATGAAAGAAAGAAAGAAAGAAAAAAAAGAAAAAGAAAGTTAACTGCAACGATCATCGTCTTTTCTGCTTGCGAACTCCCGTTTGATGTCCTGATTCGTTAAATGGCGACAGCGACATCAAACTATTGAAGGTGAATGAAATTGGTAATTAATAAGAGTCAGTCGGAAAAGAAAATGGAAATTGTATGTCAATGGAAATTCAATTCCTGAAAACTAACACTTAGTCACAAAACAAGGAAAAACAAAACTTCTTTCTTCTGCGGGAAAAAAAAGTGAAAGACCGGGGATTCTTCTTTTTTTTTTTTTTTTTTCGCTATTAATAATTTTCATTAGAGGCAACAAGGCGCCTGTCATAGTGCCATTATCAAGTTAGTCTTGTGGGACCAATTCAGTAAAGTAGTGAGTTTGATTCGCACTTAGTACCCCACTATTCTGTTTTTGGTATATAACTAAAATAAACTTTATATAAGAGCTGCCTCTACCCCGCCTGGTCAAGAGTAGCGGTTCTAGAGGCCAGTGTTCAAAATCAGACAAAAATTGAATTTTCAAGTTAAACAGGCCTACCTCAATTGGAAGATTGGTGCAACACAATCTTCCTGGTTCAGTTGCCATTTGGTTGTGTGCTATAATAACTAAGAAAATATCAATAGACTTTACGTCATTCTCAAACAGAAATTTTGAGTATCAGCGAAAAGGGACTTCTTCTGAGGTTAACATTGCTTATCGAATTGCTATAAATCATGACACAGTTAACTTAACTGGTCGGTGATACTCGTTAACATGTATTGATCGCCGGGTATCAAATTTGATTTCAGTTTCTAGCAATGTAGAACCGCTGTTGATTTGAGCAGCTTAATAAAGTCAAGCAAGCATTGTGAGCTGTCATCTTCAAACTTGCTAAATCTCATTCATTTAACCATTTTCGGTCGGTAATTTGATCAGTTCCGCGGTTGAGCCAGGATCCGTCGCCCGGGACGCAGAGATGAAAAAAATAGTTAAATATTCTTCTCAGTGGAGACTTCAGGGGTTATTGGCCCTCGTTCGATGGCGTTCCTTCGGAGGATTGGTGCGATTGCGTCTCGATAAAAGGGACGAGTCTCGCGAAACGGAGTGGCTCTTACAGCGTGTCTCACTGGCGATGGTTCGAGGTAATGCTTTCTCCATCATTACAGCTGGCAGAGGTTAGAAAAAATTGTTTATTACGTTGTTCTAGAATTGTCATCAGTGGTCAACTATACTTGTTTTGTTTAACCATTTACAATTAAAAAAATCCGGATAAATGACATCACTTCTGCGATTTAAAGCAGTTGAATATGACAGCTAACACTGTTCTCTTGACTTAATTGAGCTGCTATAAAATTGCAAATGAAGTCAGTTTCTTAGAGGAAAAAAAGAAGAAGAATTTCTTCAGCACCAAAAAAATATAGACCCTTCTACGAAGCAGGGATGCTATCATAGGACAACCGTTATTAAACCAGAATCAATTGAGTTCTTATTGTATATTCCACATTATGAGAATTATTCAACGTAAATAATCTTCAATAATCGTGCCAGTTTAAATCAACGTTCTGCCAGGAAAATGTATAATAAACTAATAGAAGGATGTGTATTATTTTTTATCCTTTTCCCACCCCCGTAGTGAGAGACCTTCTTGATTTTGTCCCATGGGCAGAATACAGCGGCCTCCCCTTTTTAAGGGTTGGACGGGCCTTACTAACATCAGTTATGTTTAATTTGATTTGTGTTAATATTTCAGTTTGTTACTGGGTTCATCTTCCTCCCCTCTCATTTTTTCATCACAGATTTTATATATATTTTACTATCATTAAATTTTTATGGCATGGGACGCGTTTTGTAGGTCCCCCTAGAGAGGATGTGGCATTATGGTGCATGGAGGATTGATTGGTGATGGACGAGTTCTTGTGATGAATGGGTAAATTGTAATGAGTGAATGGGTCGTGAATCGGATTAGCTAGGTATAAGATAGTGTGGACCAACCTTAACCCCTCCCCTTTTTCGGCCTTGTGCCACAGTTATGTAATTTTTACATAATAAATATCTAGAAGGATGTGTACCGCGTTTTATAGATTATGCAAAAGCATTTGATAAAATAGGTTGCAAATAATTCTTAGAACTGCTCGTTAACCATGACATATTTTGGAAGGATATTAAAATAATTCAGAACCTATACTGGCAGTCTGCATACTGGTAGAAAATGAATTCAATAAATGTACAAAAATAGAAAGGTGTGTAAGACAAGGATGTGTCTTCTCACTGGACATTCAACCTATGTCAAAGTCCGTCATGATTACGACAGTCCGAATGTCGCTTTCCTCTTTCGCTGGTTTGGTCGTTGAGATTTTGTAGATTGTCTATTCCGCAGTTACAAAGACCAGGCAATTGTGGAGAGTCATGATCGTCTACGTCCTGAGTGGACATGGCACACAGAAGAAGTTAATAAGTTAAATAAACTGGAACAAAATAATCGTGCCGCGGAGAAATTCTTTTTGACAAATAATAAGCGTGTCGTGCTAAATAATAAACAGTCTGTAAAAATCGCTGGCAGTCTCCATTATCTATAAGAATGTGAAACATGGACACTGTTGGCAGATACAGAAAGAAAGATCCAAGCGTTTGAGAACAAATGTATGAGAAAACTCCTTAGTATTTTGTATTGTGAACAAAAAACCAATGGATCTGTGCGGAAAAGGGTTGAAAGTTTTGTGGGACACCAAGAACCTCTTCTCGCCACTGTCAAACGGAGAAAAATGGCGTGGTTTGAACATGTGACAAAGCATGACAGCCGGTACAAGACCATCATGCAAGGCACCCTTGAAGATGGACGTAGGAGAGAATGCCAACGCAAAAACTAGTTGGACAATGTAAAAAAAAAATAGACAAGTATGACTATACCAGAATGGCTGATGGCTGCCTTTGATAGACTGATGTGGAAAAGAGTTAGTTTAGCTTCTGCATTAGCATTCGCCCTACAAAAGTCAAGGGGAAAATGATGATGATTATGATGATGATGATAAATAAGCAACGTATCTTAGGGGCGGGTGGTGTTTTGAAAGGAATAATTCAATCATGCCGGCACTTGTATTTAGCATATAATAATAGCATATTAGGCTGAGTTTTGTAAATAATTATGTATATTCTTTGTTGTTATGACAATTCGGAATTCCTCTGTTGAAAAACAAGCTTTCTGGTTGCAAGGAGTTTCTTTTTTTCTTGGGAGTAAATAAGATCTGTGGACTTTATTGCTATGTCCGATTTGTTCTGTAGACTGCAAATTCCTTCTAATTGTCTTGAATGTGTCTCGTGTCCGAGCGGAAGTTGAGATCGACGGAGAAGTTCTAAAGAAAACTTGTACTTGTAATCAGAAAGATACAGTTGAAATTTTTGGGACACATAATAAAGAAAGGGAATCTTAGGTAATTTGACACTCACAGGGTATATTGAAGGCCAGAGAGAAACAGTGAGGAGCCTAACTGACGAACTTATGTAAACGGATGGCAGAACAGAGACTGGGTGGGAAGTGTAAGGAGACAAATATTGCTTAGAACTACAAAGGATAGAAAGTTGTGGAGAGCCATGAAAGTATAAAAGAAGAAAGAAGTTATCCTTTTTGTTGATATTTTTCCCCACCTCAACGCCTTTCGACGTACTGCTTCGGCCTTTGTCTAAAGAACATTTTCTATATATAGTCAATTACCGAGCAATAAGAACTTTTTGCTTTATTTAAGCTGTCTATCGATAGAAGGTTGGTTTTGTTTCTAATCTTTTCGCCCCAATCAAGGCGGTAATGCCACTAGTACGTAGAGGGTTACAGTGAATGAAAATGAAAGAGAAGACTGCGAATAGGGAGGATTGAGGAAAGTATAAAAGATTAACAAGATTCAAGAAAACAGAAGATGGTGATTGATGTTGCATTTAAATTTTTGAAGCTATCAGGGAAACAAGTAGACCCTTTCTTCCAATTAGCTTCTTATTAATTATCTCAAGAAAAGGTTTTACTTTTCTCTGTCTTGCAGCTATGTGCGGACAACAACTGTTAATCAAAATCACATTTGGAATTCTTGATGGCGATAACATTATTCTTCGTTACTAGGTTCTCTTCTCCAAACATTAGCAGAGTTTTGTGTGGAGAGCAGAACATATAGTCGATGAGATCGATCCAAAACCCTGCTGATTACTCTACCCGGGCTGGTATTGGTGATGGGTACTTCTGAATCTTTCTAGATTATTAATTCCAGATTTGAATTTCCATCTCGGCTTGATTATTTTATTTTTCAAACTTCACTTTTTAGCTTGTCGCCTTTTTCCTTATTGTTCCACAGAGATTATTATGTTAGATTTTATTAAAAATTTTTCAAGTCCAAATTTTGAACACTCAGACAGTTCCATCAGCTGTGGACAGATATTAAGTTGAAAATGAAACCATTGGATTGTTCAAGGCACACACAGCCTAGTGAATTAAAGCTTCCAGTCTCTCTCTCTCTCTGTATGTATATATATATATATATATATATATATATATATATATATATATATATATATATATAATGGTCTCTCCTGTCGGTTTCGATTGATTCAGTTATGAAATTTTGTGCGATAATCTTAAGTGACACTTAAGACCCGCTAGTGATTAACAAAGGAGGCCGCATATGGAGAAAGACTGAGAATTGTGGGATGAGATCACTGTTAGATTGGCTGATCTTTTAGATCTTGCTCTCGCTTCTTGAAGACGATTCAGACAAGCAGATTGAAAACTGCTGAGTCCACTAAAACGTTGATCTCCATTCTACCCGCTCCAAGGCTAATCGCTCGTGGGTGTTATGAGATATATTGACAGCTGACAAGTTGCTCTCCAGCTTGTCTTTGTATCTTAGCTATGGGCATCCTACATTTTTGTAGCCCTGATCTAACTGGCTGTACATTAGGAACTTGGGTATCCTGTCATCAGACATTCTCAAGACATGACCAGTCCATCGTAACTGAGACTGAATGAGAAAAGTCTCGATTCCTCCAATATTACACCATTTAAACAGTTCTACATTAGATGTCCTATCTTGAAGGTTAACTCCACAGATGGCACGCAGACAGCTTTTATGGAAAACATCCAGTTGCCGTACCTATATATATATATATATATATATATATATATATATATATATATATATATATATATATATATATATGGTTCCCTGAGCCCATTGTGTTGAGTCGATGTTCCGGCGGTGCAATTGATAGAGCTGAGTTTGAATCCCAGTCGGATTAGTTACATTCCCTTACATTCAAATACCATTGGGAAAAGTATGAATCCATCTCCCTCCAGCTATGGGTTAAACAACAGGAGTTGCATCCGGAAAAATCATTGTTACACTCAAAACATCCTGAGCTCCGGGACATATTCCTTGGCGGCAGAGATAATTTCCCATACATTGAGTCTGCCGCCAGTGTTCCATATCAGGATTATTATCCCAAAATCTTTCGGGAAGTTCCTGGGGTCCGCTGTTGACTTTGTGTCAACAGGAGTACACTTAAATAATGGCCCCAAGAGGGCCTTTCTATGTAAATAAAGGCCCCTATCAAGCGTAAATATCTCTACCTTACAAATACTCGACCCTTTTTAGGAAGGTCTTTTTCGTCTGAGATGGCCCAGAGGAGGGGATCCCTAGGAAGAGAACTGAGGCCGCCTTGCTTTGCCTGAGGTTTCTTCGTCTTTTCTTGCTGGTGAAGAACGGATTGGCATGTTTCCAATGATTTCTCTGCCCTGCTTCGTCTAGTCTTCCTCTCTTTCTTTTTGGTTTTCTTCTCCTCGACTTTGCCTTCACTTTCGCTATTTAGAGACGATGCTGTAGGTAGCGGCCTATCCATCTGTTGTTCTTGCTACAGCTCCTTCTGAACACATCTCTCTTTTTTGCATTTCCCTCTCTCTCTCTCTCTCTCTCTCTAGATGGGATTGGTGTTAAGCACTTTGTCTCCCATGGTGAGGGTAATATTAACAATTTCCTCTCAAGAAAACATTCAGCATTCACTGACAAAGCACCCATGTTGTGCTGAAATTTAACAACTTTTTCTCTTAAAACAATTTTTCTGAAAAATAAGATTTTCACGTCCGGTAGCTCTTATTATGTTTTCCATTATTGATGGAGATTTCCTTTTTAATTTTTTATTTGAAATAGAGTGGAATGTCAAACTCCTGATTTTGTCATTATTTTCTCTTTTAGTTAAATGTGATACCTGTTTTAGCCATTAATGCTGTTAAAGTATTAATGGGTGTTTCCTTCCTTGTCTTTTGTTTGAGGATATGTAGAACATCAGCATCTTCATTACATCCTTATTTTCTGTTGCTGCTGCTGTTGTTACGGCTGCTTCTGATGTTACTGCTGCTGCTGCTGCTGTTGCTGCTGCGGCTGTTTCTGCGGCTGATGCTGTTGTGACGCCCTCTTTTGTTGTTTCTTCTTCTGCGGGGGCGTTGGCTTCTTGACCAGGACATCGTGTTGAGGAGCGGAAAGCGGAAACGCAACCTTTATGCCCTTTCCTACCACTTCCTGACCATTGTTGTTTTGGTCTGTGGCACCGGATTCCTTCCGAAACAAGCCTTGGACAAATATCCTGTGGCGCTCAAAGTCTAGTAATGCGGTCTCCTTTCTTCATCAATTATATAACTCTGCTTTGACAGCAGAGCAGCGTGTCTTGAATGTCTAGGAAGCTCTTTCGGGTCACCATGACATGGCCCTCAAAATCTCCAGTGACGATGCCCGCCTTGCTCACGATGGATGTGACATCCCCGACGTGTCCGTATTGAGAGAAGTAAGCCCCCAAATGGTCATCTGTAATGTCCATGGACACGTAATTTTTATCTTGCAGGTGCTCATGTATTACGTTTGCGTCCTCACTGATTTAATTGTGAGGATGCTGCCATTTAATTTTTCGACTGCTTCTTTGCTGCCCAGCATGATGTCATACACGGCATTGCTCCTTTTTCTTAGCGCTTTGGCACTTTGTTCCTCCTCCATGACCCCCCTGCTAACTCCGACCAACTTCTTGGTCTTCGCGTCAGTGGCTAACAGGGAGACTGTCCTGGTTGCCACTGCTTCTAGTATTGAAGGTACTGTCAAAAGCTCATTACCGGAAATGAATTCTCGCTAATAGTCCTGCATGCCCACAAAATGGGCGGCATCTTTTCTTTTCTTTTTTTTTTTGGCTTATCAGTCCCCCAAACATTGTCTTTTGGTGTAGCAGATAACACCTGCTGACCGGACTGTTAGTAGCCTCCTTCATTTTGGCAGAGCACAATTAAAATGAAACAAAAAGTCCAATCAAATACAAATAAACAAAAACAACTCGTTAAAATCAAGTCATATGATGTCAATTTTAAAAGGAGAATAGCTAAAATGGCGTGAAGCGTATAGTTCATTTGAAAAATGTTTTTGAAGTAGAGAAAAAATGAATCAAATAGCAGCAAAGACGAATGGGACATCGAACAGTGGAGATTACACTTAATCTTAATTTGATTTTTTAAAATATTGAAACATTTGATAACGTCATATTCATTATAATGGTAGAAAAAATAGAGAATTATAGGTAAATGACGTCACATTAATGAAAACCACACGCCCTCCATCGGCGTTTTTAATGATGTAATCTTTGAAATAAGGATATAGTGAGTTTTTTTTTTTATAGAATGAGAGGATGTGGTATTATAGTGTATGGAGTATTGATTGGCGACTGATGAGTTTTTATGGTGAGTGAGGAAATTGTAACGAGTAAATGGGTCGTGAATCCGATTAGCTAGGTGTAAGTTAGTTAGTGAAGACCAGTCTCAACCCATTCCCCCTTTTTCGGCCTTGTGCCATAATTATATTAATTTACAATAAATAACAATGAGGATATAGTGAGTACGAGGAGGATGCTTTCTCTTCCTTTTCCTTTTCATCTTTTGTCAATCTCTCTGACACCGGGGGGAGAGGAACCCAGACGAGCCTATGATGAAGGGCAGAGTCTCGTTTGTGCAGGTAGACAAACCCGACTCCGTGTATACGGGGTCTCCGGGCAATTTTTGCCCGAGCCTAGGGGCTCGGAACGCCCCACGTTAAAAACTGGCCTTGTGCCACACGTTGCCTTGTATGGAGGTTGGTAAATAGAAAGGATATAGTGAATTTAAAATCTCTGAAATGTGACGTGGGCTCTCAAAAAAACTTTTCATGTTTCCAATTTTCACGGTAACGCTTTTTAACTAATTTTGAAAACCTTAACTAGGAAGTATTTTTTTTATCCTAATAATGCTTTTTATTTATTAAGGGGTTGCACTGAACTTTTCTCCACCCGTTGGTTTTTAAAATCACTGAAGTTCTTTATTTTATGGAAAGAGATGAAATATGTTGCGTCAGTTTCTATAAAAACTTCCAAGTTACTTTGAGAAAACTAAACTTTTTGAGAACTTTTGATTGTATAAAATATTAATCTTTTGAATGAGACGGTTTTAATATTTAGAAATAAGTCTGTGCGTATGTGCGCGTGTGTACAAATTAAAAAACAGTAATATCAGTCGGCGTTTTATGTATAAATAATTGATCAATGCTCTTTTCTACTCGTTTTTCGACATCCCAGAATATTATCGATTGGTTAACATTTTGCATTTTGTCAACAATCAGAATTTATCTTTCTCTGTGGCAATGGCGATTATCCCCCACTTTCCTCACTCAAAATCAGAGAACTGTGATTAAAAAGAAAAGAAGAAAAGTTTATAAAATTAAATTCTTTCCTTATTAAGAAGTGATTAACTGGCTAAAACTTGAACGAATGATTTTATCAGCTAAAAGAAAGGAGGTATTTTTTTATTTTTGTAATCAGAAAAAAGATACTATCTTTCCAAATTTGATTCAAAGTTACAGAAAGTATAATCATTTCGAAGATTCCTGGCCAGTTTGAAGAATCTTACTGAACGGTTGTTTTTTAGATTTTATTTCGAAAGTCGGAAAAATTGCTGATCAAATTATAAGAGTTAGCGACAAGAAGCAGGTAAATTATATGAAGCATGTGGGGGTAGGGTGAAGATTTATTCTATACAAATATAGCGGATTTTACAAGTAAATACAATTATTTGCTAGGCTTTGCTTTGGTAAAAAAACCAAAAGTAGTAGGCTTTGACGTCAGGGCGATTATGTTGCGGCGTATTCAGGGATACTCGTCTACTAGGACGGCTAGCCAATCCCTATTGTAGACGCTTGCTCAGGCGCATTTGTGTTTATTCAACACCCACAGAGCCCACCTGTGGTTTATACTGAAACTATGCTGAGCAGACCTTAGTTACAGTTTCTGGGAAAGAGCGTGTTATCTAGCGTGATCAATAATTTGAACAAGACAAGCCCTTGGCCACGATGACTTGTCACTTCGTGCTAGCACAGCTATCGTGGGTCCCCAAGGGCTCCGTCTACCCAATTTCACTCACAAGGAAGTTTCCTTTCTGACAAATCGACCATGGTGAAATTCGAACCCGTGTCTCATGGTCAGAATGCGAACGTTCTAACCATATAGTGAAAACGGTGTACTTACTTATAAAATCTATATTTCCTGTTTTTTACCTGAGCTTAAACAACAACATTCCCATTAGGAACAAAGGCGCACCTACATCAACAAATTGTTATTTATTGTGTTTTCATACACAATTGTGGCACAAAGCCAAAATGGGGAAGGATTGAGGCTGGTCGTCGCTAACTATCTTATACCTAGCTAATCCAATTCACGGCCCATTCACTCATTACAATTTGCCAATTCACCATAAAAACTCGTCCATCACCAATCAATCCTCCATACACCATAATACCACATCATCTCAAGGGGAACTTACAAAACGCTTCCCATACCATAAAAATTTAATGATAATAAATAATTATATATAAAAATCTATGATGAAGAATGAGGTGGGGGGAATGAACCCCAAAACAAACTAAATACGAGTGCAAGTAAACTAAACATAACTGATGTTAGTAGGGCCCGTCCAACCCTCAAAAAAGAGAGGCCGCTGTATTCTGCCCATGGGACAAAATCAAGAAGCTCTCTCGCTAAGTGGGAAAGGTGAAAGTATAGACGGACATGGGAAATAAAAATCAACAAATTATAACATTAGAAGATTATTCAAAAGACAAATGGACTCGTTGATTAAAGCATATCAGCTTTTCGGACAGTATTGAGTTCAATTCCTTGTTTAGGTAATTATGAAAATTCATCATCTCAAAAATACCAACATGAACTTCTTTTTTTAGTGCAAGTTGAAAAAGGGAATGTAATAATTATGTCAATTCAAACATGAAAAAGTACCAACTATGACTTCTTTTTTTGATTAAAAATGAATTTGAGTCTTTAAGATCAACAAAATGAAAAAGAGTTTGACGAACTGAAAAAAAGATGAAGGAAATGAAAAAAAAGATGAAGGAAATGAAAAAAAAAAAAGAAAAAAAAAGGGACACGAGAAAAATGCAAGGAACTGAGAGAAACAAAAAGGAAAAACTTGGAAACTGTAAATGTTTTCTTCATTCTTAAGAATTCTCTATTCATTTTCTTTGGAAGAGTCACGCGAACATTTTGTTTACCAAAAATATTAATTCATTTTGCCATTTATTTTCATTAATTACGGCAAATTGACAGAAATTGCCGGTCTATTTGTTGATTTGTATGATAAGAGCAATTCGTGGATATTTTCGGGTCTTCGCTGTGGGCAAAATCCTGAACGCAATTACACGACAATGGCCACTAAAAGATCGCTGAAGGAATCTATTAACTATTTTCACCGATTCCTTCCAAATAGTCAATTCGATTAGGACTTACATTAACAGCACAATCTCCAAAAATGCGGACATGTGTATCTTTTATATGCACTCATTTCCACATTCGGATCGTTTTATGAGCAACACACACTCGGCGACGGAAAACTCTTAGTTATAAGATTAGACCGGAAGTTTATCATCATTATCACTACTGTTGCTACGACGATGGCTACCATTGCCGCTCTTGTCACCACCACCAGCATTACAATTACATCGACGACTACAACCAACACCACCACCACCACCACCACCACCACCACCATCAAGACCATAACGACGACCACGATCAGCAGTACCATAGTCACCACCACCGCTACGGTGGTGGTGACTATGGTACTGCTGATCGTATCATAACGACCACGAGCACCGCCATCGCCTTTACCTTTTTCAGCTAATAGGAACGACACGAATTCGACATGAAAATGCTTTTGAATATTGGATACAACCGTAAATGCAAAATAATTTGCTTTTCAAAACACAAAATAAAGTTCAAATCAGTAAATAAAGAACCAGGAACAAAATCCTTCTTTATTTTTTCCTTCCTGATTATCTGGACAGGTCACCACAATATACAGCCCGCATACGACCCGCGAAGTTTTTTTTTTTTTTTTTTTTTTACAAAATTCAGTTTTGTGGAAGTATGACTTTATTTAAGCAATATTTCACTGTCTTTGAATCTAATTAATCCCTTTAACTCTCCGTAAAAAAAAGAAAAAAAAATTCTTACCCTCCCTCTCGTTATATATTTGTTTCTATTTCACTTACACTGAAAATGTTATTGATTGCTTTCATCCAGACGAGAGTCGAATCAAATTCAAGGTTGCACACAAAACCGTAGTGATATGAAGAAACCCTTTAGAAATTCTCGCGTCTGTGATGGAAAAGGATGTGTATATTGTACGCAGAGAGTCAATATTTCCCTATCTTTCTTTTGAAGAAAGTGTGTGAGCGGGGAGGTTGAGAAAATTTAACTTCATGAAAGTGTCTCAGAAAATGATGATGTCTTTGTTAGAAAAACGGTCCTTTTTTTTTGGCATGCCACTTTGTTAGCAGCTGTTACAGGTCGGTTAGACAAGGTCATCAGCGTCCACTAGTTGATGTTATCCAACGAATTCATTTGTTGGTGACCGCACTTGGCATGATAGTTTACAAAAGATTCGGCTCGGGTCTTCACCGAAATTTACCGCAAATAGGCGGAAAACCAAACAGGAAATGTAAAGGTTTCCAGTATTTATTTATTTATTTGGCGTGGGGATTGATTTACTCACGTCAAGATTAATGGAGGATGATCATGACGAGGAAACAGACGCGGGTAATTTTAACAAAACAAGATATGGAATTTATTTACGAATTTGAACGCTTGAAGTAATGTTAGTAGCCCGTTTCAGGAAAATAAATCAGAATTTTTTAAAGTCCGTAGTTTTAACGTATTTTCATTAAGAGGAAATGTCCATACAACAGATTAAATGATCTTACACAAAACATCATTAAAAATGTTTAAAACTAAGGTAAGAGAGCAATTGTGTGGTTGATTTTAGTGGTGACCGTTTTTCAATTTTATCTAGGTCCCACTCCACATATCACCTCAAGGTTCTAGAGTCCTTGTATATCAAATCCCGTGGGCCTTCCCTTTGTAAACGGAGGGAATGCTTACTGAGTCTGAATGTTATTGGACTTTAGTTTCTTGAAATTCATAATTTTTCCCCCATTCCACTCGTTATATTAATTTATTTTACACGCTAATATATTTTTTTACATCCCAGAAAAATAAACTTGATAAGTTCTGGGACAAAACCGGTTGTTCTTTTTTTAGCTTTTTTTTAAAAATGCCATATAAATTTTGCTTTTACCTAGCCATTGTTAAATTTTGTACCATAAAAAACTTATATGGTTGCATACGTTCAAAAGTAGACGAACAGAGATAGTTTGAAATATTTAGCTTTCTTGGATTGCTGAGAGAAAATTCTTTGAAGTGCTTGCTTAAAAGCTGATAAAAATAATTGACGAGTAATTTTACACTGGCGAAAACTTCAACGCTGGACACGGTGAACAGAAACGAAACCTTACACATAACTTCATACACTTTTCTCTTATTAATTCAACGGTCGACACGTGCTGATAACGACAACCAAAAATAGTCCGAATGTAAACAGAAATTTACATGTGTAGAATTACGATTTCTTTTAGTAGCTTCATAAAAATGAAGACCACTGAATAAGGGTGGTAGCTAATGAATGACACATTTAACAATTGACAATTATTCTTTTATCACTATTGTTCTTAGTTCAACTCTAAAATATTTGATTATTTATTTATTTATTTCTTTTCCCTACTGAAGATTTCAGTCACCAATTCAAAAGCTTTCACCTCCCGTTTATTACATCTTTGTCAGTGTTCTCACCTTATACCTTTCAGCCTTTCACCTAACTTTCAGAGGGATCGGGTGCGAGGCCAAACTAAAGCGGAACACACACACACACACACACACACACACACACACACACACACACACAGTTTCTCTTAAAAGTCATTAATGTGAGTTTTTTTCACGGAATTAAATGTGGCGGTTTGTTTCGTATTTTTATTGCAGTATTGAATGGCAAAATTCGCAATTGATAATTATTGTGTTTTTGTAACAAACAATTATGTTTAACATAGCTTTTATTTTCTAATACAACTTCGTTGGGAGGAAAATGATTTCTTAGTTAGCCATGCAAAAAATTGAATTAGTTGATCAAGTTCAAACACCTATGGCGGTCATTCAAAAAATATTTTTTTTATATTTTGTACATTTTTAGATGTTTAAGCCACCTTGGAATTTTTCAGTTTTGATAATTTTTTTAAAAGATTTATTGGAAAATTCCATTTACAAGCTACGTTTGAACTCACAATCTTTCCACTCGAGTGTGTGTAATCTCGATTTACTTGGTTGTTCACCGCTCATCCTGTTATAGTTAAATAGAGACGCGACTAAACCGTTCATATTTGAAGAATTAGAGTAAAAATAATCTACAAACTTTTAAACACAATTCGTTTTTTGTTGTAATTTTATTTTGAACAAGTTCAATCTTTAAAGTAAGGCTGTCCCAGGTAACGCTAAAAAAGTGGTATACCCTGGAGAAAAAAGGTCCCCAAATTGATAAAAAAAATTTTAACGTGTAAATGTTTATGTTAAAATTAAAGAGGGAAGACCAAGGTATTTTATAATTATTTTTAATTTTTTTTTCTCATTTGGAGCATATTTTAAATTTAGGTTGAAAATCTTGTTTTTTTTTTAGGTCAAAAATTAGGTA
This sequence comes from Acanthosepion pharaonis, assembly GCA_903632075.3. Taxonomy (NCBI): domain Eukaryota; kingdom Metazoa; phylum Mollusca; class Cephalopoda; order Sepiida; family Sepiidae; genus Acanthosepion; species Acanthosepion pharaonis. The sequence goes on from CAHIKZ030001057.1 coordinate 418,791, forward strand.
ATATTAGCATTACTTGTTTTTCACTGTTTTCAGCTGAAAAAAAAAACACATTCATTTGGAAAATCTTGCAAAAATCAAGTACTTGTTGGATTTTAATGAAACCTTCAGAACTTATTCACAAATGAATGAAATTATTTTAGAAATGTTTGTCTTTTTGAAAGTCATGGTATAAATATTTTTTTTATATATGTTACACCCCTCGAACTTAATTTTATGAAAACTTCAAAAATTTATTTTCTCAACCTGAATTTTTTTTATTAAATGCACAAGACTCTGAAGATTCTAAATCATCGATTTTTTTTGGTAAAAAAATGTGCAAAATTGTCCAAACTTTTACCTCAATTGTAAACATACAAAACTCAATAAAACTAAGACAATACTTAATTAAAAAAGCTTTTTATGACTTTTCTGAATAACATATACTAAGGTAATTTTTATCTGAAAGAAAAAAAAAATTTTGATAAAAAATGAATTTTTACAAAAATTTTTTCTTTTTTTTCTATTTTAAACACACATTGACAAAATGTTATATATTTTAAAATTAAGTTTTTTTATTCAACCTTATGGAAATGACATATTATGTTCTCTACTTTTTAAAGATCATAAATTTGAAAGCTTATTAAAATCTGACAAACGTTGATATTTTTAAAATAATTTTTTAATATTCCAAAATTGTATTTAAAATCGTCTCCAACGAAAGTATGGATGCACAGCTTTGAAATAATGTCACATGAGGTAGACTTGTTTCTCTTGATAGAAGCAAGTTCTTTTTACTTCAGAAATTTTTCCTCAAACGCAAGGTTAAAAAAATTTGAAAGTGAATTTTTTTTTAAATTTACTAACTATGTTCACTTAAAATTAGAACGAATTACATCACTTCTGCGCTACCGTACGATAAATTCCCTTGACGTAAAGTTATCAATATTGACATGTATATCAATTAACACCTCTCAATCACGCACCTAGACAAGCACCACGGTTGTATTAAAAAAATTTCTGCTAAAAAAGTAAGTAATGTTTCTTTCAAATTACATTAAGTATACTTTACTCATTCTAAATTTCCTAAGATAACAAAAGAAAAAGGTGTAACTGAATTTTACATGATTTTTGAACTAATTTTGATTTTTGTTTACAAACTCAGGCAGAAATGCCCGTTAAGATCGAATTTACGAAATTTCTTTTGATTCGAGAAAATCAAGATTTTTAAATAAAATTATTAAAATTTATAGGAAGGATTAAAAAATCTGAAAAAATATTCAAAAAATATTTTGATCTTCCCTCTTTAATTTTAACATAAACATTTACACGTTAAAAATTTTTTTTATCAATTTGGCGACCTTTTTTCTTCAGGGTATACCACTTTTTTAGCGTTACCTGGGACAAGCTTATTTTAAAGTAACAAGAAAACACCACAACTGCACGTATTTTCGGTGAAAATGAAAAATAAATCAGAAAGTTGAAAAAAGGCAACAATACAGAAAGGCTGACTTAATCAATAAATATTAAAATGGGCTGAATTGGCAATTGACTGATTTGATGTATTGGTCTTATATTTTTCTAATCTTTTTATTTCTTAGTAATTTATTTAAAAATTAAAATCTATGTGTGATTGAAATTTTAAAACGATTTCTCCTTTCCTTTCTCATAATTTATTTTAAATATATAGTTTTGGTAACTTTAAATAACATTTTAAAAATTGTTACCGCATTCAAATTTTAAAAAAAATTTCAAATATATTCAATTCTTGGTTCAAATCTATAAACCAGGTGTCGGCAAATTTTTGCTATGTGCCGACTTAGGGTTTTAAAATCATTCAGTATGTTGAACATCATGTAAAATTGATAATTTGACTTAAAAATACATGACATCGTCCAACGTGACCGATAAAAATTATGTCATAACACTGTTGAGTTATAACAAATCTTAAAAATCTTAAAAATTAGAATATTTTAAAAATATATCACACTCAGGAGCTAAAGTTAAGAAAGCATGTGATAAAGTATCAAAAACTAAATGTAAAGCTTTCTTTAAAAAAAAGGTCGATACCTACTTAACTATAATAAAAAATGATGCCCAACCATTGTTTTTGATAAGGCATACTTCCTTTGGGGTGAATTAGTATACTTCCGCTATTTTTCACCTGATAATTACGGCCCATAGATAAGTTTCTGCGAGTAATATGGCTTTTGACAATTTTTAATAGTGCAGGCCTAATCTAGACAAACATCTGAGTTAAAGTCATTCTATTCCAAACATTCGCGCAAGAATTGTTGACCTCATGTTTTTTTCAAAGTGAAATGAGAGAAACGGATGAATAGAAAGCTTGGAATATTTTACTTTAAAGACAAAGCAGAAAATGCAAGAGCTAACTATCGAAAATTATAGTCTGAAATTCTCAAGTTAATTATTATTATTATTATTATTATTATTATTATACTAGTTATTCGAGAGGGGGAATCCATATCTTTGTTTTTATGGATATTTTTCTGACACAATGACAAAAAACATCAAAGATGTGAAAATTCGTTAAACCTCTTGGAATAAAAATCCTGTGAAGGATTTCAGCCGCTTCATATACCAGGTTTAATAATAGATCATTATAACTCGCAGGGACGGTTGTGGAATTAAAAAAAAAAGTGAATGTGCAAAATTTGACGCACATTTATTCTGGATTGATTTTCAAGCAAATAACCATTTTTCTCGTTCACGTATAACACATTTATAAGCTGATTATGATGAAGGACAGGGTTGCGTATTTCCTATCAGAGCTAGTGTTCGAACCCAGCTAAACGTCAGGATTTACATCAAGTTTAATACAGGCAGGTGCCACCACTTAGAAGATTACCACTTCCTCTTGTTATAAAGCTCCATAATCAATTCGAAATAAATCTTCTTTGATGGAAATCGAAACAAAAGTCGATAGAATATATATATATATATATATATATATATATATATATATATTATAAACTGTTACATTAGAAACAAATAAGCATTTCTGTCGTGGTAACTTGTATAGTTACCACGACAGAAATGCATATTTGTTTCGAAGTCTAATTTAAACACCTCATCAGGTGGTTAACATTGGTGGTAATTGCATGTTCCAATCTATTCTTTTCGTTCTTTTATATTTGTGTGTATATATATATATATATATATATCTTCAAGCACGTTTCAATGAATAATATAGACATATTATGTCTATTTGTTTTTGTATAATAATCCTTTCTATTTCTCTAATTAGCTTCTTGATATTATTTAATGAATCATGATTGAATGAAGATACACTGCCTAAATATATATATATATATATATAAATAAAAAGAAAGAACAGTAAGATATAAAATCCGGTGTTCTTATAGATATTTTTATTTTTACAAAATAGTGCTCAATGTAAATTTACAGAGCATTAATATTATAAATTAATTGATTTAAAATATTTTTTTTTTCGCTACACAGTTCCAACATATATATATATATATATATATATATATATATATATAATATGTATGTGTGCGTGTATGTGTGCTGCGTGTGACCCGATGAAAACCAGCTGTGATCTAAATGAATGGTAAATTATTTTATCTGAGATCTTAAGCGTCTTTTGCTTTTTATGACCAACATTAAATTGTACGAAGTACGATTTTCAAAGCGGCCGCCATTTTGACCAAAAGTGGATACAATGAATAGATAAATAAATAAGATCTTTCGGGAAAAAGTGCTATTTGGTCGTAAGTTACAAGTTTTTAATGGCAGACTTATATTCTTAGAATGCGCAGAGTTCGGATTCCATGTGGATCGAACCCTTTGCACTAATACTGGCTAGCAATACAAGTTTGAAAAACATAGCTCTATGACAGGCGTTCTCTTAAAACAGACGCAACAACGGCGGGCCACATGCGACTCAATTGGCTTTCTGAATGGCATGCCTAAATTCATAAAGGAAATAACGTTTATTAAATGTCCATTTTGTTTCGTTCTCAATTGTTCACTCACATACTCTCTCATGCATAATCACATATATAAACAATGATTAAGTATAATACAATGTTTTGTAAATTTTAAAACTTTTCATTGAAGGTAACGTTGCCAGCATTTAAATCATTGCCAATTTTCACGAAGGAAGATTATACTGTTTCTTCAGAAACAGGAAACGTCAATGATAATTATTTTCGCTAGAGAATAAATATACTTCTTACTTCACAAATATTTCTTAATGAAATATTAGAAACAAATCACCCGCAGCAGTGTGTTTTAATCACCGTGATCAGAGATAATATTATACCAAGACTTCGGTCTTTTAATTATAGAAGGAATCTTTTCGCCAAAGAAAAAAAAACATCGGCTTTTTTCCAATTTCTAAGGCAGATTCTTATGCGCATGGCCTTCTGTTGGGAAAATGGCTGCGCTATCTCTAATAAAAAATTACCCTGATTTTTTTATATAGTAATGCGGTCCGACTTATGTAGGTAAATTCACTAATTCGGTATACGTAAGATTTAAAATTAATTTTTAAAAATGAAAGAGCTTTCTTGAGGTTTTCGTTTCAGCTTTAATTGTAATGTTTTATTTCCAGCAGGCAAAATACTCTGTGGTATATTTCAAACAGAAATTATATTGATTAGAATCGATTTTTTCAGTAAAATCGATCTAAACATCCATTTTTGACAGATTTGTAAACAAAAGTTAATTCTCGGCTTTAAAAAATATAATATATATTTCTGTTGTGTAGGAACCTGCCACCCCTCTTGAAGATGAACTCGTCTACAAACAAGGACGTTAAATAGTGGCATGTCAAAAGACAGTGTCGGAGAAGTCCTTGAGCTGAGGTGTTACTTTTTGCTTTTACACCGCTTCTTCTCCTGACCGGTGTTTGACTTTTTTGCCGTCATCCAAAGGACTATTTTTTCAATTTTGCTGACTGCCTTAGTTAAGTTTTTTGATTTAATTGTTTACCATTTTTCTAACGTATTTTTTTTGACTCTTTTGTTAAATTTGTCATTTTTCGAACTTTCTTATTTTGACCTTTTGTTTTTTCCTTTTCATTTCCTTTCCCTTTTTACCGTTACTTCCTTTTTGTTATTAATTATTTCTGTTTTAATTTTTATTTACGTTTTACTTTTTCCGTGTTAAGTCTATTTTTTTCAGTACCCACACCCCGGAGTTTTTCTGTTTATTTTTCGTTTGACCTTTTTATTTTTAATTATTACGTGTTAATTATTTCTGTGTTACCCGTTTAAAAAAAAAAAAAAAAAAAAAGTTTAAGTCTGTGTTTATAATATTTGTTTTTCATTTTTGTAATTTCTGTCCCTCCTCATTTTTTTTTAACGTTTTTTTTTCTTTATTGGGTTGACCGTTTTTTAGCGGCAGCCATTTTGTAAATTGTAACTTTTTTTTTTGTTTCGTACGTATTGCGTTTTTCTTTTCCGTTTATAACTATTAGTTTTATTTTTTAATTTGTTGCTTTCTTGTCTGTTGTCCTTTTAATTTTGTTCTTTCTTCGTTTTTGTGAACCTTGTTCACATTTTCTCGTCTGTATTTGTTTTGCGTTTTTTTTTTTACCTGTTTACATTTGTGGTTTTTTTTTGCACACGTCCTTCTGTTTATTTTTTTTTTGTCTGTTGTTATTTGTTTAATTGTTGTTTGCTGAAGGCCAAACTTTATTTTTTACCCTCCCCTTTTATTTTTTTTTTCTCCTCCCTCCGCCTATAAGGTGGTTCCCCACCCGTATTTACCCCCCCCCTCCTTCTTATTATTTAAAAATGGATAAAAAAAAGGAAAAAAAACCACCCTCCTTTTTGGTTATAAAAAAAAAGCCCGGGTTATAAAAAGGCTATACGAAAACACTTGTTTAACCCAACCAAAAAAGACCCCCCGGACAAAGATTTAAAAGGAGTTTCCTGCTCTTAAAACCTCTTCCCCTAGCAACATTGAAACTGTTGGGGAAAAAGAAAAATGGAAAAAATATTTCTACGGAAGCCAAGAATGGCAATAAAAAAGGATATAACTATGGAGGCCAATAATGGCCAAGATTCTGAAAAATTGAAAATCCAGAAAGGAACCGCAACTGAGCCTGAGGCCGGGGAATCGCCCTCTTGTTGGTCGTCCCCTCCTAAGTGTATTATCAATTTAGCGGAGTTCTTGGAGCGTGCCAAAAGTTACGCACACCTTTGTTGTAGAAGGTGGACTTTTGGAAGACCCCCAAGAATTGAAGAAAATTGACAAAGAATAGTGTCAGTTTTCGTCGTGGACAAGCGAACGCGCAAAATTTGTCGCTCGACGAAAACACAGTGTTAAAAGCACTGGAATCTTTTGGGTTCAAGCCCCTTAGAATAGTTAAGGGACCTAAATTTTTCATGTGGGACGTACTGTTGCCCACATCAGAAGATTGCGTCGCCGCGGCCAGCCGTGAGCTAATTAACAAAGAAATCATACTGCGTACAGAGTACGAAGGCCGACGTAAGACCAGGGTAACGGTATACGAGGTCCCTCCTCAGGTTATCGGGGAACATCTCGCTGCGTTCTTCTCTCAGTATGGCGAAATTCTGGGAGCTTCCTGTGATAGCCTGAGCGGGGGGTGGAGCTTTGACATCATGTTGGACGAGAAAGCCTTCCGCTCCATCCCCAACTGTCTGGATGTTGGCGTTTTGAAATTACCGGTCATTGTGACGGGTCGAAGACCGGTATGCTGGAGGTGTGGAGTGACTGGTCATCTCTCCTCCTCCTGCCCAGAGAAGAAGGCCTCTGGAGTTCAAGCGCCAGTTACTCAAGATCCCCCTCTGACCGCGTCTCTAAATTCCGCCTCGCCTGTAATGGGCGTACCAGCCTCCGGGACCGGGTCGGTTAATCCTCCGGTCGGCGCGACATCAAAAGCCACATTCCCCAAAGAGCCTTCGCCCGCTGCCGGTGCAGTTGTGGAGAAGGGGAGGGGAATGGCTGGTTGCTGGTAAGGCCAGAGGGAAGCGCCGGACAGCGGGTCCTCAGTCCCCTGATGCCCCCAAGGAAGAAAGGCACATACAGCCCCTCCCTCTAACAACGTTAAGGGCGATGCCCCGGCCTCTGAAGAATCATTTCAAGAAAATGCAAAAAGATTTGATCCAGGTTTTGAAAAGTCAGAAAAATTAAAAGAATTAAAAAAGTCAACTCGATTCAAAAAGAAAAGAACCAAGCCCTTCAACGTCCTCTAATAGACCCACCCCTTCTCCAAAGAAACAACCCCACCATCGCCTGCTATTTCACCATCCAAGGCCAAACCCAACAGTAGAGATCCCAGCCCCTATAGACACAGATCCTTTTATACCCCCATGAACACACCCACTCCTTCCCCGTTAAACAAAAACCCACCCCCCCTTCATACCCCCAAGCAATCACCGGCAAAAAATGCCGAGATGCCTCCTCCTGCTCCAAAAGGCAAAGAAGCCCCACTCAAGATGCAAAAGAAGAAAAAAGAAAGAAAAAAAAAGATGCATTTTTAACACAGGAGAGGAGGTATGCTGTATTTCCCCAGCCCAGGCCGAGAGAGCCAGGACTACGGCAATAGGGTGAAAGAGCTAAAATACCTTCTCTCAATAAAGCAGTTTGCCGATTTGGACATCGAATATCCTCAAAATTTCCCAAATGCCCAGAGGGTCCTGACAGTTATTAGGTCAGGACCTGCGGCTAATCAAGCCTGGGCTATGGTTGAGGAAGCGGTAAATGCCTGTAAATGGCTTTGCCCATTGCCATTGTTGAAAATGACAAATTAAAAAAATTACAACAGTTCTGTGCAGGGAGGGTCCCCGTTTTAGTTCACCCATCCCTGTATAGAGCTCTTAAATTGACCTTCCCTGGGATATCGGCGGTATCTCCCAGGACGGCACCATCAAGAATGAGATGGGCCATGGGTCTTTGGGAGACGCGGTCGGTATCCTTACCCCGGCCATGTTTAATGCTGGTAAACAACCCTAATCGGACTTCACAATGGCTCTCTGGTTGGCTACGTTAAATGTGGGGCCTGAGGTCCGAGTCTCGCAGGGCGAGGCTCTCTCGTGACCTTCAGCGCCTCGGGGTAAATGTTTGTTGTGTGCAAGAGACCCATTTTTTCTTCTCATGACCGTGAGGATATACTGTCTAAGGGTTCGCCCTTTTTTCAGCATGTTTTGATGGTCGTTCGAGGGGTGTCTCTTGGCTAGTGAGCAAGTCTTTGAGGCTGCATGTTCCCTTGTCTTCGCAGATCCGGCGGGCAGGCTTTGTGTGCTGGATGTTACTATAAAGGATAAGGCTTTACGTCTCATTGGGGTTTATGCGCCCAATGTTCATGCTGAGCGGCCTGCTTTGTTTCGGCAGATCGAGCCGTTTTTGACGACTTCTCGTCGGGTAGTCTTAGCGGGGGATTGGAATGCCGTCCTTGACCCCGATATAGATCGTATAGGTAAAAAACCGGGTACTAACAATCCTGATGTGAAGGCATTTCGGGACTTTATCGACAGGTTTGATCTTGTCGATAAGTACCGGAATGAGCACCCTCAGGAGGTAGCATGGACTTGGACAACTAGTGGCAACTCGGCTAGTGGCTCGCTTGCGAGCTACCTGGACCGAGTGTTAGTTAGGAGAGTCGACGTAGGGCTCTTAGAGTGTCCAAGTTTCCATTATATAGTTTACACGGATCATAGGCTTGTCCGGGTCCGTGTAAACTTAGATAAACCTAAGGTTAGATTGGCTGGTTACTGGAAATTTAACTGTTCACTTTTCGGTGAACAGGATTTCCGGGACCAGCTGCTACTAATGATTCAGAGGGAATTGACGGGGCGGTTGTGGGTAACGCCTGGTGGGGAAAATTAAAATCAAAATTAGAACGTTTGCAGCCGATTTTAGTCGTCGACTCAATCTAGATAGACTAGCGGCGCAAACGGCATTAGAAGATAAAGTTGATCGGGCCGTCAAATCCCGTGTTAGTGGGGACATAGTCTTAGCTAAGGCAGAGTTGGCCTCCTTGCTTATCAAGAAGGATCAAGCTCTGGTAGTTAGGGCTAGGCTAAAGAGAATGTCTTCTGAGGCGACGAATATGGCCGCAGAATTGCGTGCAGAGGAAAATCGGAACGCGGCTAAGCGACATATAGCGTGCGTCACATTGCCGGATAAGCGGACCGTGACTACAAGCGCGGGCATATGCGAGGCCTTTCGGCTTTATTTTCAGGATCTTTTCACCAGGGAGCCCGGTCTGAGCTCTGCTCAGTTCGATGCCTATTTGGCTGACTTTCCCTGCCTTGAGGCAGCTGAAGCGGCTAGGTGCGAGGGTCCCATAACAGAGTCGGAAATCTGGGATGCGCTGAAGCAGGTTGGCCTGGATAAGTCTCCGGGACTAGATGGACTTCCCTACGAAGTGTACTTGAGGCTGTCGCCCGTTTTTGTTCCTTTGCTGCAGCTGATTTACAACCACTGGATGAGGCAGGGTCTTTACCTCGACGCTTCACCAGGGGTGTGATCTGTTGTTGCGTAAGGACAAGAACGGTGGGGATGGGTTAGGGAACTTTCGCCCTTTGACGATGTTAAATACTGACTTAAAGATTTTGGCGAAGATCTTAGCCAACCGTTTGCAGCTTGTCCTGTCTCGTCTGATTGGCCCCGAACAGACTTGTGCTGTGAAGGGCAGGACGATTCAGGATAACCTTCATATGGTACGCTTGATCTTAGAACAAGTCGACAGTGAAGCCGCGCTGATCAATTTAGATCAGTCCAAGGCCTTCGATAGGGTTGACCATCGGTTTCTGGAGGCTGTCCTGTCGGCGGCCGGTTTCGGAGCCGACTTTCGCTCCTGGATCCGGCTCTTGTATGCGACCCCCGGTGCGCTGGTGGAAGTGAATGGGGTAAGGTCGGAGCCTTTCGTATTGTCTCGCTCCATTCGTCAAGGTTGTCCGCTATCGCCCTTGCTTTACGTTCTTGCGTTGGAACCATTCCTTCGCAAGTTAAAGGCGAATCCGGTCCTGCGCGGAATTACCCTGCCTGGCGCTACCACCTCGGCCAGGTATTCTGCCTATGCTGACGACGTTTCGGCTCTTGTGTCGAGCAGAGCCGAGATTGACGAAGTCAGCAAAGAAATAAGTGGGTATGAGATGGTGACAGGGGCCAGGATCAACCGTGATAAGTCTGTGGGCTTGCGGTTGGGTGCGTGGAAGGAGTTTCTCTTCCCGGACCTTTCCTCTGGACGGATGGGCCGATCAAGATACTCGGCGTCTGGTTCGGTCCTGATCTCCAGTTGGAAGTGAACTGGTCGGAGGTACAAGGGAAGGCCGAGATCGCGGTTAATCTGTGGTCTCGGAGGAGACTTTCCCTGAAGGGAAGGGCGGAAGTATGTGTTTCACACATCTATCCGATCCTCCTCTACCGACTCTCTGTGCTTCCACTCCCGTATGCTAGACTAATGCAATTAGTCAGGACCTTGTTCTCTTTCTTGTGGAGAGGCAAGGCCCCTATGGTATCTCGCGATGTCTGTTGCCTCCATCCCTCTGAGGGCGGTCTGGGGATGCCTAGCATTGAGATCCGTCAATATATGCTTCGCATTACCTTTTTAGACCGAATGTGTCGTGGGTCGAATGAGGAGGGTGCCTTTTGGAAAGAAGACGTCCAGAAACATTTTCCATCCCTGAAAAGTGTGCACTCGTGCGAACAAGAGGCCGGCCGTTTACCACGTGCCGAGTGCTCTTTTTATCGTGAATGTCGTCGCGCTCTGAAGCTCCTCTTACGGGTTTCGGATGGTCTCTCCAACGCCCAGGCGTTGTCTCGCAAGGCATTATATCAAGTTTTAGTTAGGGGTCCGTTCAAGATGATCTGATTGGCGAGCTCGGTCTTACGAAGCGGGAGGCTCGCTCGATATGGCCTTGGGCGCCCGGGTTGAAATGTCTCAATAACGATGAGACATCACTCACCTGGCTGGTGATTCGTAAAGCCCTCTGGGTCAGCAAGAGACTTTGTTCAGCAGGCTTGGAGAAAAGTCCAAACTGTCGTCGTTGTACGGGGGAAGTCGAGAGACTATTGGTCACGCCTTCTTTCAGTGCAGGGTGGTAGTGCCGTTGTGCAAGTTTCTTGAGGGCCTCATGGTTCGCATGCTACATGGAAAGGTTTTTGTCCTGGATGCCAGAGCTGTTTGTAGCAATGTGGTGCCGCAGATGACGAAGGCTGAACACTATGTGTTCTGTTGCTTACTAGGGGTTATGAGAGTCGTGATTTGGACGACGCGTCAGAAGGGATTCCATGAGGGCGAGAAGTTCACTTTTTCCCAACTGATCTTGTTCTTTAAGCATCAGCTTAAAGTCAAGATCAGGACGGAAAGGCGGCGGCTCACCTCATCGGAATTCAGCAAAAGGTGGGTGATTCTTGCGCGAATGTGCCGAGTAAAAGGGCTGACCTTGAGTGGCATTTGGATGCCGGTTAGGCATTAAGGATATTGTTTTCCTGGGTTGAACATAGGCAACCCATCCCGGAGTTAGGTTAGATTAGGTTTTTTGTATTTTTTCTTTTAGTTTTTCTATTCTGGTAAACTTAGCTAAGGTGTATTTGCTCATTGGTCCCCTTTTATTTCTATCCCTTTTTTTTTCTTCCTTTAGTTTAACTCCCATCCCTCCCTCGTTTTTTTTAGGTGGTCAGTAATGTCAGTTCTCTGGTAGATGTGGGGCGCCTTTCGTTTCGTGTGTGTGTTTTTCGTACTTGTTGTTGTGTATAAATGAGTGTGTGCCTGTGTGAGTGCTTGGGATGAATGAGTGTGGCCTTATTTTCATAAGTCCCGCATCGATTTCGTCCAGTTAACTGATATTTCTGCCACATTCAAGAGTTTGTGGGGGGTTTTATTACTAACTCTAATTTTATTTGGTTTCTTGTAAATATATTTTGTCATTTTGTATATATTCATTGGGGTTCATTTTTAAAAGTTGTTGTTTTTTATGCCCCTCCCCCCACAGACAAACATTTTGTACATAAGGGGATTATTTAGGTTTTTTCATGGAGTCAGAGAGGCATTTTGGTGTTTGTAGTAAGAAAGGTATGGATAAATGTGTTGTTTTGGTGAAAGGAATATTGTTCTGTATGATAGGGTCAGTGATTGTGGCTAGCTAAGTTTAATCTAAGACTAGTGATGACCGTCCTTCACCCCAATCCCCTTTTCGGCCTTGTGCCACATTTGTACATATGTGCAATAAATAATGAGAAGTCCTTGAGCTGAGGTGTTACTTTTTGCTTTTACACCGCTTCTCAAAGGACTATTTTTTCAATTTTGCTGACTGCCTTAGTTAAGTTTTTTTGATTTAATTTTTACCAGTTTTCTAACATATTTTTTTTTTTGACTCTTTTGTTAAATTTGTCATTTTTCGAACTTTCTTATTTTGACCTTTTGTTTTTTCCTTTTCATTTCCATTCCTTTCCTTTTTTACTTCCTTTTTGTTACTATTTTTTTTTTTTTTAATTTTTCCGTGTTAAGTCTATTTTTTTTTCAGTACCCACACCCCGGAGTTTTTCTGTTTTTTTTGTTTATTTTTACTTATTACGTGTTAATTATTTCTGTGTTACCCGTTTAAAAAAAAAAAAAAAAAAGTCTACGTGTTTAGAATATTTGTTTTAATTTTTTGTAATTTCTGTCCTCCTCATTTTTTTTTTTTTTTTTCTTTGTTGGGTTGACCGTTTTTTTTTAGCGGCAGCCATTTTGTAAATTGTAACTTTTTTTTTGTTTCGTACGTATTGCGTTTTCTCTTTTTTCCGTTTATAACTATTAGTTTTATTGTGTAATTTGTAGCTTTCTTGTCTGTTGTTCTTTTAATTTTTGTTCTTTATTCGTTTTTGTGAACCTTGTTCACTTTTTCTCGTCTGTCCATTTGTTTTACCTGTTTACATTTGTGGTTATAATTTTTGTACACGTCCTTCTGTTTTATTGTTTGTTGATATTTGTTTAAATTGTTGTTTTGCTGATAAGCAAACCTTTATTTTTTTTACCCTCCCTTTTTATTTTTTTTTCTCCCTCCCTCCGCCTACAAGGCGGTTCCCCACCCGTATTTACCCCTCCCCTTCCTTCTTATTATTTTAATAATGGATAAGAAAAAGGAAAAAAAGCCACCCTCCTTTTTGGCCATTAAAAAAAAGCCCAAAAAGGCTATACGTAAACACCTATTTAACCCTACAAAGAAAGATCCCCCGGACAAAGATAGCTTAGATGAATTTCCTGCGCTTGTGACTACTTCTCCTAGCAACATTGATACTGCTGGGGAAAAAGAAAAAGAAAAAAATATTTCTACGGAAGCCAATAATGGCAATAAGGAAAAGGACTTACCTATGGAGGCCAATAATGGCCAAATTTCAGAAAAAATAGCAGAATCCGGAAAAGAACCGCAAACTGAGCCTGAGGCCGGGGAATCGCCCTCTTGTTGGTCGTCCCCTCCTAAGTGCATTATCAATTTAGCGGAGTTCTTGGAGCGTGCCAAAAGTTACGCACACCTTGTTGTAGAAGGTGGGCTTTTGGAAGACCCCCAAGAATTGAAAAAAATTGACAAAAGAATAGTGTCAGTTTTCGTCGTGGACAAGCGTACGCGCAAAATTTGTCGCTCGACGAAAAACACAGTGTTGAAAGCACTGGAATCCTTTGGGTTCAAGCCCCTTAGAATAGTTAAGGGTGCAAAATTTTTCATGTGGGACGTACTGTTGCCCACATCAGAAGACTGCGTCGCCGCGGCTAGCCGTGAGCTAATCAACAAGGAAATTATATTGCGTACAGAGTACGAAGGCCGACGTAAGACCAGGGTAGCGGTATACAAGGTCCCTCCTCAGGTTATCGGGGAACATCTCGCGGCGTTCTTCTCCCAGTATGGCGAAATTCTGGGAGCTTCCTGTGATAGCCTGAGCGGGGGGTGGAGCTTCGACATCATGTTGGACGAGAAAGCCTTCCGCTCCATCCCCAACTGTCTGGATGTTGGCGTCTTGAAATTACCGGTCATTGTGACAGGTCGAAGACCGGTATGCTGGAGGTGTGGAGTGACTGGTCATCTCTCCTCCTCCTTCCCAGAGAAGAAGGCCTCTGGAAATCAAGCGCCAGTTACCCAAGATCCCCCTCTGACCGCGTCTCTAAATTCCGCCTCGCCTGTAATGGGCGTACCAGCCTCCGGGACCGGGTCGGTTAATCCTCCGGTCGGCGCGACATCAAAAGCCACATTCCCCAAAGAGCCTTCGCCCGCTGCCGGTGCAGTTGTGGAGAAGGGGGAGGGGGAATGGCTGGTTGCTGGTAAGGCCAGAGGGAAGCGCCGGACAGCGGGTCCTCAGTCCCCTGATGCCCCTAGGAAGAAAGGCACATACAGCCCCACTCCCTCTAACAACGTTAAGGGCGATGCCCCGGCCTCTGAAGAATCATTTCAAGAGAAGCAAAAGAGATTCGACCCAGGTTTTGAAAAATCTGAAAAATTAAAAGAATTGAAAAAGCGACTGGATTCAGAAAGAAAAGACCCAATCCCTTCTACGTCCTCTAATAGACCCCCCTTCTCCAAAGAAACAACCCCCACCATCGGCTGCTATTTCACCATCCAAGGCCAAACCCATCAGTAGAAATCCCAGCCCCTATAGACACAGATCTTTTTATACCCCTATGAACACACCCACTCCTTCCCCCGTTTAAACAAAAATCCTCCCCCCTTCATACCCCCAAGCAATCACCGGCAAAAAATGCCGAGATGCCTCCTCCTGCACCAAAGCGGCAAAGAAGCCCCACTCAAGAGGCAAAAGGAAAAAAAAAAGAGAAAAAAAAGGTTCATTTTTAACTCAGGAGAGGATGTATGCCGTATTTCCCCAGCCCAGGCCGAGAGAGCCAGGGACTACGGCAACAGGGTGAAAGAACTCAAATACCTTCTCTCGATAAAGCAGTTTGCTGATCTGGACATAGAATTTCCTCAAAATTTCCCAAATGCCCAGAGGGTCCTGACAGTTATTAGGTCAGGACCTGCGGCTAATCCAGCCTGGGCCATGGTAGAAGAAGCGGTAAATGCCTGTAAGATGGCTTTGCCCATCGCCATTGTTGAGAATGACAATTTAAAAAAATTACAACAGTTCTGTGCAGGGAGGGTCCCCGTTTTAGTACACCCATCCCTATATAGAGCTCTTAAATTGACCTTCCCCTGGGATATCGGCGGTATCTCCGAAGACGGCACCATCAAGAATGAGATGGGCCATGGGTCTATGGGAGACGTGGTCGGTATCCTTACCCCGGCCATGTTTAATGCTGGTAAACAACCCTAATCGGACTTCACAATGGCTCTCTGGTTAGCTACGTTAAATGTGCGGGGCCTGAGGTCCGAGTCTCGCAGGGCGAGGCTCTCTCGTGACCTTCAGCGCCTCGGGGTGAATGTTTGTTGTGTGCAAGAGACCGGTTTTTTTTCTCATGACCATGAGGATATACTGTCTAAGGGTTCGCCCTTTATTCAGCATGTTTTGATGGTCGTTCGAGGGGTGTCTCTTGGCTAGTGAGCAAGTCTTTGAAGGCTGCATGTTCCCTTGTCTTCGCAGATCCGGCGGACAGGCTTTGTGTGCTGGATGTTACTATAAAGGATAAGGCTTTACGTCTCATTGGGGTTTATGCGCCCAATTGTCATGCTGAGCGGCTTGCTTTGTTTCGGCAGATCGAGCCGTTTTTGAAGACTTTTCGTCGGGTAGTCTTAGCGGGGGATTGGAATGCCGTCCTTGACCCTGAGATTGATCGTATAGGTAAAAAACCGGGTACTAACAATCCTGATGTGAAGGCATTTCGGGACTTTATCGGCAGGTTTGATCTTGTCGATAAGTACCGGAATGAGCACCCTCAGGAGGTAGCATGGACTTGGACAGCTAGTGGCGACTCGGCTCCTGGCTCGCTTGCGAGCTACCTGGACCGAGTGTTAGTTAGGAGAGTCGACGTAGGGCTCTTAGAGTGTCCAAGTTTCCATTATATAGTTTACACGGATCATAGGCTTGTCCGGGTCCGTGTAAACTTAGATAAGCCTAAGGTTAGATTGGCTGGTTACTGGAAATTTAACTGTTCACTTTTCGGTGAGCAGGATTTCCGGGACCAGCTGCTACTAATGATTCAGAGGGAATTGACGGGGGCGGTTGTGGGTAACGCCTGGTGGGGAAAATTAAAATCAAAAATTAGAACGTTTGCTGCCGATTTTAGTCGTCGACTCAACTTAGACAGACGAGCGGCGCAAACAGCTTTAGAAGAAAAAGTTGATCGGGCTGTTAAATCCCGTGTTAGTGGGGACATAGTCTTAGCTAAGGCAGAGTTGGCCTCCTTGCTTATCAAGAAGGATCAAGCTCTGGTAGTTAGGGCTAGGCTAAAAAGAATGTCTTCTGAGGCGGCGAATATGGCCGCTGAATTGCGTGCAGAGGAGAATAGGAACGCGTCTAAGCGACATATAGCGTGCGTCACATTGCCGGATAAGCAGACCGTGACTACAAGCGCGGGCATATGCGAGGCCTTTCGGCTTTACTTTCAGGATCTTTTCACCAGGGAGCCCGGTCTGAGCTCTGCTCAGTTCGATGCCTATTTGGCTGACTTTCCCTGCCTTGAGGCAGCTGAAGCGGCTAGGTGCGAGGGTCCCATAACAGAGTCGGAAATCTGGGAAGCGCTGAAGCAGGTTGGCCTGGATAAGTCTCCGGGACTAGATGGACTTCCCTACGAAGTGTACTTGAGGCTGTCGCCCATTTTTGTTCCTTTGCTGCAGCTGATTTACAACCACTGGATGAGGCAGGGTCTTTACCTCGACGCTTCACCAGGGGTGTGATCTGTTGCTGCGTAAGGACAAGAATGGTGGGGATGGGTTAGGGAACTTTCGCCCTTTGACGATGTTAAATACTGACTTAAAGATTTTGGCGAAGATCTTAGCCAACCGTTTGCAGCTTGTCCTGTCTCGTCTGATTGGCTCTGAACAGACTTGTGCTGTGAAGGGCAGGACGATTCAGGATAACCTTCATATGGTACGCTTGATCTTAGAGCAAGTCGACAGTGAAGCCGCGCTGATCAATTTAGATCAGTCCAAGGCCTTCGATAGGGTTGACCATCGGTTTCTGGAGGCTGTCCTGTCGGCGGCCGGTTTCAGAGCCGACTTTCGCTCCTGGATCCGACTCTTGTATGCGTCCCCCGGTGCGCTGGTGGAAGTGAATGGGGTAAGGTCGGAGCCTTTCGTATTGTCTCGCTCCATTCGTCAAGGCTGTCCGCTATCGCCCTTGCTTTACGTTCTTGCGTTGGAACCATTCCTTCGCAAGTTAAAGGCGAATCCGGTCCTGCGCGGTATTACCCTGCCTGGCGCTACCACCTCGGCCAGGTATTCTGCCTATGCTGACGACGTTTCGGCTCTTGTGTCGAGCAAAGCCGAGATTGACGAAGTCAGCAAAGAAATAAGTGGGTATGAGATGGTAACAGGGGCCAGGATCAACCGCGATAAGTCTGTGGGCTTGCGGTTGGGTGCGTGGAAGGGAGTTTCTCTTCCCGGACCTTTCCTCTGGACGGATGGGCCGATCAAGATACTCGGCGTCTGGTTCGGTCCTGATCTCCAGTTGGAAATGAACTGGTCGGAGGTACAAGGGAAGGCCGAGGTCGCAATTAATTTGTGGTCTCGGAGGAGACTTTCCCTGAAGGGAAGGGCGGAAGTATGTGTTTCACACATCTATCCGATCCTCCTCTACCGACTCTCTGTGCTTCCACTCCCGTATGCCCGGCTAATGTCATTAGTCCGGACCTTGTTCTCTTTCTTATGGAAGGGCAAGGCCCCTATGGTATGTCGCGAGGTCTGTTGCCTCCATCCCTCTGAGGGCGGTCTGGGGATGCCTAGCATTGAGATCCGTCAATATATGCTTCGCATTACCTTTTTAGACCGAATGTGTCGTGGGTCGAATGAGGAGGGTGCTTTTTGGAAAGAAGACGTCCAGAAACATTTTCCGTCCCTGAAAAGTGTGCACTCGTGCGAAGAAGAGGCCGGCCGTACACCACGTGCCGAGTGCCCTTTTTATCGTGAATGTCGTCGCGCTCTGAAGCTCCTCTTACGGGCTTCGGATGGTCTCTCCAACGCCCAGGCGTTGTCTCGCAAGGCATTATATCAAGTTTTAGTTAGGGGGTCCGTACAAGATGAGCTGATTGGCGAGCTCGGTATTACGAAGCAGGAGGCTCGCTCGATATGGCCTTGGGCGCCCGGGTTGAAATGCCTCAATAACGATGAGGCATCACTCACCTGGCTGGTGATTCGTGAAGCCCTCTGGGTCGGCAAGAGACTTTATTCAGCAGGCTTGGAGAAATATCCAAACTGTCGTCGCTGTGCGGGGGAAGTCGAGACTATTGGTCACGCCTTCTTTCAGTGCAGGGCGGTAGTGCCGTTGTGCAAGTTTATTGAAGGCCTCATGGTTCGCATGCTGCACGGAAAGTTTTTTGTCCTGGAAGCCAGTTCTGTTTGTAGCAATGTGGTGCCGCAGATGACGAAGGCTGAACACTATGTGTTCTGTTGCTTACTAGGGGTTATGAGAGTCGTGATTTGGACGACGCGTCAGAAGGGATTCCATGAGGGCGAGAAGTTCACTTCTTCCCAACTGATCTTGTTCTTTAAGCATCAGCTTAAAGTCAAGATCAGGACGGAAAGGCGGCGGCTCACCTCATCGGAATTCAGCAAAAGGTGGGTGAATCTTGCGCGAATGTGCCGAGTAAAAGGGGCTGACCTTGAGTGGCATTTGGATGCCGGTTAGGCATTAAGGATATTGTTTTTCCTGGGTTAAACATAGGTAACCCATCCCTGAGTTAGGTTAGATTAGGTTTTTGGATTTTTTCTTTTAGTTTTTTTTTTTTCGATTCTGGTAAACTTAGCTAGGGTGTATTTGCTCATTGGCCCCTTTTTATTTCCGTCCCTTTTTTTTCTTTTCCTTTGGTTTAACTCCCCCCCCTCCCTCGTTTTTTAGGTGGTCAGTGATGTCAGTTCTCTGGTAGATGCGGGGCGCCTTTCGTTTCGTGTGTGTGTTTTTCGTATTTGTTGTTGTGTATGAATGAGTGTGTGCCTGTGTGAATGCTTGGGAAGAATGAGTGTGGCCTTATTTTCATAAGTTCCGCATCGATTTCGTCCAGTTAACTGATATTTCTGCCACTTTCAAGAGTTTGTGGGGGGTTTTATTACTAATACAAATTTTATTTGGTTTCTTGTAAATATATTTTGTCATTTTTGTATATATTCATTGGGGTTCATTTTAAAAGTTGTTGTTTTTATGCCCCCCCCCCCACAGACAATACTTTGTACATAAGGGGATTATTTAGGTTTTTTCATGGAGTCAAAGAGGCATTTTGGTGTTTGTTGTAAGAAAGGTATGGATAAATGTGTTGTTTTGGTGAAAGGAGTATTGTTCTGTATGATAGGGTCAGTGATTGTGGCTAGCTAAGTTTAATGTAAGACAAGTGATGACCGTCCTTTACCCCAATCCCCTTTTCGGCCTTGTGCCACATTTGTACTTATGTGCAATAAATAATGAGAATTTACGACCAGACCTTTGTTTGGACTGTTTTCTGACTTCCGTTTGTTCCTCATATTGATTGCTTGTTGATCGTCTTTTTGTTAAGTTTGTCTTTTATTATTTTATTTGATTTGTGTTCTTAAGAATTTTTTTGAAAAGATTGTTTTTTTATTCTTTTCGTAATTTTTTTACCCTCCTCTAAAAAAAAAAAAAAAAAAAAAAAAAATTATCGTTACGTTAATTTTTGTTTATTCTTTTTATTTTAAATTTCCTTTCTGTCTTTTTTCATTTTCTCTTATTTCTCCTTTAATTATATCTCCGTTTTTTTTTTTTTTTTTGTTCTGTAACCCCTGTCTGTGCTTCGTTGTTGCGTTGACGTACCGTACCGTTAATTTTTTTTTTTTCTTTCCTTTTTAATACCTTTTAAGTTTTTCGTGTTTTTTCTTTGCCATTTTGTATTGTATATTTGTCTAATTTTTTAAACCTTTATTTACTGCTTATTTGTACATATATTTGTCCATTTATTTTGTTCTAACGTTTTTCTATTTATTTTCTATTGTTTATTTGTTTTGGTGTCGGCCATCTTGTTAAATTGTAGCTAGCTCTGTATATTTTGCATATTTTCTTATTTTCTTTGTTTTTCCTTTTTGTCTAAGCGTTTTTTCTCGTTTTGCCTTTTTGTTTTTCTTTTTTATTGTTTCGCCGTTAGGCGAACTTTTTTTGTATAATATTTTACGTGTTTTTTGTTTTTTATTTTTGATTGTTTGTCTCGCTTCCGGGTGAGATTTGTGTTTTTTTTTTTTTTTTTGTTTTTTTCCATCCCTTTTCTCCCTCCCCTTCCCTGTTAATACAAAAATATGGAAAAGAAGGAAAAAAAGCTCCTTCCTTTTTAGTCATAAAAAAGAAACACAACTTAGCAGACTACAGAAAGTCTATAAGAAGACACTTATTTAACCCCCCAAAGAAAGACCCTCCAGATAAAGACAACATCAATGAATACCCAGCCCTAGATCAAATTTCCCCTAGCGAGGATGACATCGCTGGAAAAAAAGATTCACTTTCTTCAAGTATGGAGGCCTGCAATGGCGATAAAAAAAATGAAAAAAGTCAAAAAAGTACGGAGGCCAATAATAGCCATAAAACCCAAATTGACTCGAAAGCCAAGAATGGCTCTCAAGAGAAGACTGAAGCCGGGGAATTGCCCTCTTGTTGGAAGTCCCCCCCGAGTTGTATTATCAATGTAGCGGATTTCTTGGAGCGAGCTAAGAGCTACACTCACCTTGTCATAGAAGGTGGACTCTTAGAAGACGCCCAGGAACTAAGAAAAATTGAAACACGAATAGTGTCAGTTTTTGTCGTGGACAAGCGTACGCGCAGAATTCGTCGCTCGACAAAAGACACAGTGATAAAATCACTGGAGTCCTTGGGGTTCAAGCCCCTCAGAGTTGCGAAAGGAGCTGGCTTTCTCATGTGGGACGTATTGTTACCCACGCCGGAAGATTGCGTGGCAGCGTCGAGCAGGGACTTAATCACAAAAGATTTGATCCTGCGGACGGAGTACTTAGGCCAAAGAAGGACCAGGGTTTCAATAGGTCCCTCCTCAGGTTCTCGGGGAACATCTCGCGGCCTACCTGTCTCAATTCGGTGAAATACTGACCGCATCTTGCGATAGCCTGAGCGGGGGGTGGAGTTTCGACATTCGTTTAGATCAAAAAGCCTTCTTCTCCATCTCCAACTGTCTGGTAGTAGGGAAATTGAAATTGCCGGTCATTGTGACCGGCCGGAAACCGGTATGCTGGAAGTGTGCAAAGACTGGTCACCTTTCCTCTTCCTGCCCAGAAAAGAAGGCCTCTGGAATTCAATCTCCCGTTGACCAGAATCCCCCTCTGACCGAGTCTTTACCTACCGCCTCGCCTGTAATGGGCATGCCAGCTTCTGGGACCGGTAAGGAAAATCCTCCGGTTGATCAAAAGACCACATTCTCCAAAGAGCCTTCGCCCACTGCTAGTGCAGTTGTGGAGAAGGGGGGAGGGGAATGGCTAGTTGCTGGTAAGGCCAGAGGGAAGCACCAGACAGCGGGTCCTCAGTCCCCTGAAGCCCCAAGGACGAAAGGCACTAACAGCCCCACTCCCTCTGGCAACATTAAGGGCGATACTCCGGCCTCCGAATTATCTTTTAAGGACAAGCAAAAAAAGTATGACCCAGGATTTCTGAAAACCGAAAAAAAAAGGAGCTAAAAAAAGAAATTAGATAATCAGCAATCCCAAAATCCAACTCCTTCCGCGTCTTCTAGCCAGTCCATCCCCTCTCTTAATAAACGACCCTCTCTCCAGATAACTTCATCCAATTCGCGTCCCCTCAGTCGAGATCCTAGCCCTTACAGACACAGATCCTTCTACACACCCCTTAACACACCTACCCCTTCCCCTGTTAAACAAAAAACCCCGCTAGCACACCTCTACATACTCCCAGTCATTCCCCGGTTAAAATGCCACCCCTGCTTCCAAGCGACAGAGAAGCCCCTCACAAGAAGGAAAAAAAAAAAAAAAAAAAGAAGAAATTGCCTATTTATAATACAGGAGAAAATGTCTGTCGTATTTCTCCTGCCCAGGCCGAGAGAGCCAGGGACTACGGAAACCGCATTAAAGACTTGAGGTATTTACTATCAATAAGGCAATTTGCGGACCAGGACATTGAAGTGCCCCAAAAATTTTTCGCTGGCCCAAAGAGTTCTCACGGTGATCAGAACGGGAACCGGAGCTAAACCGATTATGCTTGAGGAGGCCATCAATACTTGTAAAATGACATTGCCAATCGCAATCACCCAAAATGAACAGCTTAAAAATTTAAAACAATTCTGTGCAGGGAGGGTCCCCGTTTTAGTTCACCCCTCCCTATATAGAGCACTTAAACTGACCTTCCCCTGGGATATCGGCGGTATCTCCCAAGACGGCACCATCAAGACTGAGATGGGCCACGGGTCTATGGGAGAGGCGGTCGGTATCCTTACCCCGTCCATGTTCAAACCAGTAGTTCAACCCTAATCAGGCTTCACTATGGCTCTCTGGTTAGCTAGTGTAAATGTCCGGGGCCTGAGGTCCGAGTCTCGCAGGGCGAGGTTCTCTCGTGACCTTCAGCGCCTCGGGGTGGATGTGTGTTGTGTGCAGGAGACCCGGTTTTCTTCTCATGACTGTGAGAGCATTCTGTCTAGGGGGTTCGCCCTTTATTCAGCATGTTATGATGGTCGTTCGAGGGGTGTCTCTTGGCTAGTGAGCAGGTCTTTGAAGGCTGCATGTACCCTTGTCTTCGCGGATCCGGCGGGCAGGCTTTGCGTGCTGGATGTTACCATAAAGGATAAGGCTTTACGTCTCATTGGGGTTTATGCGCCCAATATCCATGCCGAGCGGCCTGCTTTGTTTCGGCAGATCGCGCCGTACTTGACGACGTCTCGTCGGGTAGTTTTAGCGGGGGATTGGAATGCCGTCCTTGACCCCGATATAGATCGTATAGGGCAAAGTCAAGGTACTAACAACCTGGACGTGAAACCATTTCGGGGCTTTATCGATGAGTTTGGTCTCGTCGATAAGTACCGGAATGAACACCCTCGGGAGGTAGCATGGACTTGG
Source organism: Acanthosepion pharaonis (assembly GCA_903632075.3). NCBI lineage: Eukaryota > Metazoa > Mollusca > Cephalopoda > Sepiida > Sepiidae > Acanthosepion > Acanthosepion pharaonis. The sequence goes on from CAHIKZ030001057.1 coordinate 441,878, forward strand.
ACTAATAGTGGCAACTCGGCTCCTGGCTCGATTGCGAGCTACCTGGACCGAGTCTTAGTTAGGAGAGTCGATGTAGGGCTCTTAGGGTGTCCAAGCTTCCACTATATAGTTTATACGGATCATAGGCTTGTCCGGGTCCGTGTAAACTTAGATAAGCCTAGGACTAGACGAGCTGGTTACTGGAAATTTAACTGTTCACTATTTGGTGAACAGGGTTTCCGGGACCAGCTGCTACTAATCATTCAGAGGGAATTGACGGGGGCGGTTGTGGGAAATGCCTGGTGGGGCAAATTAAAATCTAAAATTAGAACGTTTGCTGCCGATTTTAGTCGTCGACTCAATCTAGATAGATTAGCGGCGCAAACGACTTTAGAAGAAAAAGTTGATCGGGCCGTGAAATCCCGTGTTAGTGGGGACATAGTCATAGCTAAGGCAGAGTTGGCCTCCTTGCTTATCAAGAAGGATCAAGCACTGGTAGTTAGGGCTAGGCTAAAAGAATGTCTTCTGAGGCGACGAACATGGCCGCTGAACTGCGTGCAGAGGAGAATAGGAACGCGTCTAAGCGACATATAGCGGGCGTCACATTGCCGGATAAGCGGACCGTGACTACAAACGCGGGCATATGCGAGGCATTTCGTGATTACTTTCAGGATCTTTTCACCAGGGAGCCCGGTCTGAGCTCTGCTCAGTTCGACGCCTATTTGGATGACTTTCCCTGCCTTGAGGCAGCTGAAGCAGCAAGGTGCGAGGGTCCCATAACAGAGTTGGAAATCTGGGATACGCTGAAGCAGGTTGACCTGGATAAGTCTCCGGGACTAGATGGTCTTCCCTACGAATTGTACTTGAGGCTGTCGCCCGTTTTTGTTCCTTTGCTGCAGCTGATTTTCAACCACTGGATGAAGCAGGGGTCTTTACCTCAACGCTTCACCAGGGGTGTGATCAAGTTGCTGCGTAAGGACAAGGACGGTGGGGATGGGTTAGGGAACTTTCGCCCTTTAACGATGTTAAATACGGACTTAAAGATTTTGGCGAAGATCTTAGCCAACCGTCTGCAGCTTGTCCTGTCTCGTCTGATTGGCCCCGAACAGACTTATGCTGTGAAGGGCAGGACTATTCAGGATAACCTTCACATGGTACGCTTGATATTAGAACAAGTCGACAGTGAAGCCGCGCTGATCAATTTGGATCAGTCCAAGGCCTTCGATAGGGTTGACCATCGATTTCTGGAGGCTGTCCTTTCGGCGGCCGGTTTCGGAGCCGACTTTCGCTCCTGGATCCGACTCTTGTATGCGACCCCCGGTGCGCTGGTGGAAGTGAATGGGGTAAGATCGAAGCCTTTCGTATTGTCTCGCTCCATTCGTCAAGGTTGTCCGCTCTCGCCTATGCTTTACGTTCTTGCGTTGGAACCTTTCCTTCGCAAGTTAAAGGCGAATCCGGCCCTACGCGGAATTTCGCTGCCTGGTGCTTCCACCTCGGCCAGGTATTCAGCCTATGCTGACGACGTTTCGGTTCTTGTGTCGAGCAGAGCCGAGATTAACGAAGTCAGCAAGGAGGTCAGTGGGTATGAGATAGTGACAGGGGCCAAGATCAACCGCGATAAGTCTGTGGGCTTGCGGTTGGGTGCGTGGAAGGGAGTTTTCTTCCCGGACCTTTCCTCAGGACGGATGGGCCGATCAAGATACTCGGCGTCTGGTTCGGTCCTGATCTCCAGTTGGAAATGAATTGGTCGGAGGTACAAGGGAAGGCCGAGGTCGCGGTTAATCTGTGGTCTCGGAGGAGACTTTCCCTGAAGGGAAGGGCGGAAGTATGTGGTTCACACATATATCCAATTCTCCTGTACCGACTCTCTGTGCTTCCACTCCCGTATGCCCGACTAATGTCATTAGTCAAGGTCTTGTTCTCTTTCTTGTGGAGAGGCAAGGCCCATATGGTATCTCGCGAGGTCTGTTGCCTTCATCCCTCGGAGGGCGGTCTGGGTATGCCTAGCATTGAGATTCGTCAATATATGCTTCGCATCACCTTTCTAGACCGAATGTGTCGCGGGTCGGATGCGGAGGGTGCCTTTTGGAAAGAAGACGTCCAGAAACATTTCCCGTCCCTGAGAAGTGTGCACTCGTGCGAAGAGGAGGCCAGCCGTACACCACGTGCCGAGTGCTCCTTCTATCGTGAATGTCGTCGCGCACTGAAGCTCCTCTTGCGGGCTACGGATGGTCTCTCCAACGCCCAGGCGTTGTCCCGTAAGGCATTGTATCAAGTATTAGTTAGGGGGGGCGCACAAGATGATCTAATTGGCGAGCTCGGTCTTACGAAGCAGGAGGCTCGCTCGATATGGCCTTGGGCGCCTGGGTTGAAATGCCTCAATAACGATGAGGCATCACTCACCTGGCTGGTGATTCGTGAAGCCCTCTGGGTCGGCAAGAGACTCTGTGCAGCAGGCTTGGAGAAATATCCAAACTGTCGTCGCTGTACTGGGGAAGTCGAGACCGTTGGTCACGCTTTTTTTTTTTCGGTGCAAGGCGGTAGTGCCGTTGGGCAAGTTTGTTGAAGGCCTCGTGGTTCGCATGTTGCAGGGAAAGTTTTTTACCCTTGAAGCTAGCTCTGTTTGTAGCAATGTGGTGCCGCAATTGACGAAGGCTGAACACTATGTGTTCTGTTGCTTACTAGGGGTTATGAGAGTCGTGATTTGGACGACGCGTCAGAAGGGATTCCATGAGGGCGAGAAGTTCACCTCTTCCCAACTGATCTTGTACTTTAAGCATCAGCTTAAAGTCAAGATTAGGACGGAAAGGCGGCGGCTCACCTCATCGGAATTCAGCAAAAGGTGGGTGAATCTTGCGCGTTTGTGCCGTGTAAAAGGGGCTGACTTGGAGTGGCATTTTGATGTCGGTTAGGCATCAGGATATTGTTTTCCTGGGTTGAACATGGGCAACCCATCCCGAAATTAGGTTAGAGTAGGATTTTGTATTTTTTTCATTTAGTTTTTCTTTCCTGTTCTGATAAACTTAGCTAGGGTGTGTTTGCTCATTGGTCCCCTTTTATTTCTGTCCCCACTTTTTTTTCCTTTAGTTTAACTCCCCGTCCCCTCCCTCGTTTAGGTGGTCAGTGATGTCAGTTCTCTGGTGGATGCGGGGCGCCTTTCGTTTCGTGCGTGTGCTTTCGTATTTGTTGTTATGTATGGATGAGTGAGTGCTTGTGTGAGTGCTTGACGGTTTGAATGTGTCCTTATTTTTATAGTCTCGCATCGATTTCGTCCAGTTAACTGATATTTCTGCCACATTCAAAGTTTGTGGGGGTTTTTAATACTAACACTAATTTTGTTTAGTTTCTTGTAAATATAGTTCGATATTTTGTATATACTCATTGGGGATTTTTTAAAAGTTGTTGTTTTTATGCCCCCCTCCCCCACAGACAATATTTGTACATAAGGGGTGTATTTAGGTTTTTCATTGAGTCAAGAGGCATTTTGGTGGATGTAGTAAGAAAGGTATGGATAAATGTGTTGTTTTGGTGATAGGAATATTGTTTATGGCGTTTGTCTTTATTAATCCCAAATTAACATCATAACAATTTCAGAAACGTTATTTGAGAAAAGTAGCAAATCTAAAGTTAAATGAATCTGATTTGAAACAAATATTTCTTGCTTATAGCATAAAATGTTGTATTCAAACATTTCTTAAGTATGGGGTCTTGTTTTTTGAACGTGTTAATTGATTTATTGACAGTCGATCGACAGCCGAACGTGTTCATCGTTAAGTATGGTGGAATAGACAAAGTACATTTTTTTGCCTTAAGGAAGGAAAACCCTTAAAACACGTGTCCTTTTAACGCTAGATTTATAGGTTTTTACACCCATACTTCAGAAATTTTGCATGTAATCATAAATACAAAATGAAATTCTTTTAAAAATATTCGGGGTGATCAGATTGTAATAAGCTTTACAAGATAAGATTAGTAAATATAGTTTTACATAATAACAATGTTCTAAGAATTATCACATTAAAAATAAATTTTAAAAGATTTAAAACTTTATAAATTATTCAATTAAGAATTGTAAAAAAGATGAAAACAAATCTTGTAAAAATCAATTTTTCGTCGAAAATTTTTTTCTTCAGACAATATTATCTTTAATATATATTATTCATAAAAGCAATTAAAAGCTTCTCTAATTAATTAATGTCATAGTTTTATTGCGTTTTTTATTTTTCAATTCTGGACAAAAAAAAATAATTCAGTGTTTTAAATTCTTCAAAGAATTCTGCTTTTAATTAATATAGTCACTAAAAATGATCTCGTTGAATTTCTCAAGTTTTCATAAATTTAATTAAGGGGCTGAAAAACATGCCAAAAAATTATCAAGAGTTTTTAATAAAAAAAATTCAAAAACTTATTTGTGAATGTCCTGAAAATTTCATTAAAATCCAAGAATTATTTAATTTTTTGCAAGAATTTCCAAATTAATATGTCTGTCATCGCAAGAAAGAGGCCAAAATGTGCTTTGCTAAAAGTTAGTACAACCGCTGACCAGTTTTTAATCAAAATTTCGAATGTTCTAAAAAGGGATAACAAATTTAATTAAATATTAAAAAATACTTTGATTTTTCCTCTTAATAATAACACAAAGATTTTGGCGATAAAACTATGTTTTCATTACGTTTGATGTAGGTTTTCATCACAGTTATGCTGATTTTTTTTTTATCATTTTCGTGGAGGTACCTAGATATATCAAGATATACTGTACCTCATGTGGCCCACTGTTCGAAAAAGGTTGCCCACAAGTGCCTTAAAACATCGGTAAGAATGTCAAAAGGGTTCTCAAAATCCCATTTATTTTTCTCTCACAACGCACCAGATCAGTGAATGCATAATTTTTTGGTACACGTCTTTGAAAACAGACTGGCAATCTCGAAAGTTACAAATTTCGGAGATGTAAATCTAGAAGTCGAAAATCCCAGAGTTGAACAATGTAAGTGGAGATGTCATCTTATAAAAATGATGACACTTTAAAAACGTGAAATGTTTCAAAATATGTAGTTAGTATTTGCAGAATCTCTGTAACTTTGTGTGATAAATTTTCATGCTTATTTTTTTTTTTTTTTTTTTTTTTAATTCAATCCACTGCAGGAACACATTTTTTATAGTGACACATTAAAACTTTGTGTGATAAACCAAAGACACAAATTTTGTTAATTATGTTAGTTATATATTAAGAAATGGACAAGGTCCGACAATTTATTTATTAAAGACATATTTTTTTATGTTTAACGTTGTTATTTTATAGATACAAGTATTTAAGCAAATGCTCTGTTTATGATAAACAGTATTAAATAACATTTAAATAACGTCAGCGTATATGACGGTTCCGTATAGGATGCAGGTTCGAATCCTGTCAAAGAACGAAAATTTTCTATGAAAATTTCTCGGACATTCAGGCCGGTAAATGTTATTTAATACTGTTTATCATAAACAGAGCATTTGCTTAAATACTTGTATCTATATATGTTATGTTAATTATGTTTATTTACTATTCACCCTAATTTATCTATAATTGTTATGGAACGTAATATTTGAATTTGTTTTTATGAAGAATACAGAATTATTAACATTAGAAAAAACAAATATTTTGCATGAAATTCAAGCAAAAAGTCACAGTAAACATTATTTGAAAAAGTCACAGTAAATTTATTTGAAAAATAAATTCTCTTTTAATGAGATGGTAATGCTCGTTTTGTTTATGATTCTAATTACAAAAAATAAGGGAGACACGCATATTTGATTACACACTCACTCTTTTTTTTTTATTTTAATCATTTCACCCCAAACAAGGCGACAATGCCAATAAGACGCAGGATGTTACTGGGAGTGAAAGAAAATTAAAAAGGAACAGGATTCAAGAAGTCAAAAAATGGCGATTTACGTTTCATTTAAATTTTTAAGGTTCTAGTTATAACTGTACTGTACTGATGCGGCATTCACCCTGGGCGGATTGAGCCGGCTTCTTCCTGTTATGAGAAGAAGATTCTTGGGATAAATTACAGAAGTAGGGTACCCAGGCCTTCTAGTTATAAGGGAAGCAAGAAATCGGAAGGGAGTTTCCGGGAGGAGAAGTGCGATAAAAGAAACTTTTAAAATAGAAGTGGTGCTTGTATTTAGCTAGTTCACCAGTAAAACAGTGAGTCCCAGTTGCCAATCTAGTAGCACGCTTAAATTCATGTATCGGAGCACCAGGGGGGAGGGAAAGCTCCCCAGAACAGTTACTATGAAAATATCCGTAGAAAAGATAGAGAGAAGCCACGTCACGTCGGTGAGTAAGTGACTGAAGTCGAAATGCCTGACCTTAAGTCGAGATACCTGGCCTTAAGTCGAGATACCTGATTACATTACAGACCTTTCTTTGAATTTTGTCAAGAATCTCGCGATGTAAAGAAGGATCACCATTACAGATAGTGACACTCTTTTCAATGCACGGACGAATGGTAAATTTATAAATGTGCAAGATGGAATCTGGTGAGAAAAATTTTCTGGCATGACACAGTGACCCAACATTCCTTGCAGTAGACGTAGAAATTAATCCTATGGAGTCGCTCCATTTTATATTTGTGGAAAACGTAAGGCCAAGAATGCTTAGAGTATTGCTCTCCTGGAGTTTAGCATCAGCCATGCTGATGTCAGGGAGAAATGATTCTCTGTGATAATTAAACGAAATCAGCTTTGTTTTGGAGGCGTTAAAATTTACAAGTCATTTCTTGCCCCAGTTAACCAATTGACTGGAGGTCGTTTTCAAGACCAGTTGCCAGATTTAGTTTGTCGGGCCTGTCGGATTTGTTACTAAGACAGGAGTATATGGTTGTGTCGTCTGCATAAATAACTATTAGGGAACTGACGATATAGGAGAGATCATTGATGAAACCTGTTTCAACTTTTTGCTTTTAATTGAGTTAAGGTAAAAAAAAAATCCTAGTTTACGCAAATAATAAAGGGTGTTTTATTAAGACGGATTATATATAAGGGTGTTTCATTAAGTTAGTAGTAAATAAATCAGACTTATTGATGAAAATTTATTTATTTCTATATCGGATCTTATAATTTAAGTCATGGCAATTATGTGTGAAAGATAATATCAACCAAATGTCCGCCAAATCTGATAGAAAAAGAAAAAAATCATTAGACGCTTAAACTTAATTCACATTTAAAATCGGTCCACGTTATTGGAACATCGTTTAATTGTGGAAGATAATAGTATCAAGATATCTCTTTTATTCAAGAGTGGAAATTCACCTTTAACCTCCTTAATCAAAAATAACGATAAATTTAATAACTGTAAATCATTCGCCCGTGTAAATGAATTATTAAGATGCAACAAAATCAGCCTTTTATTTTGCTATGAAGTTTAACATAATTGATTCAGAATTTTGAATAGCAAGTTATTTTTTTTTAAAACAAAGACATTTGCTCACGCGTTTCTCCTTTGAGATAAGAAAGTGAGATAAGACATATGACAATATCTCATGTTTATAATCTCTTAAAATATAATCATTGACAATCCTTTCAGCCGTATTTTGTAAAAATGTCGGTGGCTTGACAACTTTTAAATCTTATTTGTTATATCCTTAAAATCCGAATCCTTTCAATATATATAATGCGTTGGAATATATTATTGCGTTTTGCTTGAAGTTTTAAGTTTAGATCATTAAGAATACAAAAAAATAAATAAATAAAAATAACGGTTAAGTAAACTATTTGGGTAACTTATGTGGGACCAAAGTTGGGACCACAGAAGGAAAACACGGATTAGATGTAAGAAAGATATATTAATAACAGGTTACAGAGATAGTGTAAGCGGAGCTTACTATATGTTAGTGTCCAATACTGGTAGTCGTACGAGACTCTCACTGTCTCTCTGTGTCACTCTCTAGAGTGCTATGTTGCCTACTTAATATAGGCCTGGAAGAATCTATTGTTAAGTAGTTTCCGGTTTCACAATAGTAACCCAAATAACATCCTCGAAAACTGTCGAACAAAACGATATAAATCTCATTTCTTAATTCAGAGGCCCCGCCCTAAGTAATTTACTTTGCAACAACCAATGAATTTCCCTGTGATATAATAATTGGTTATATTGGCCTCCAATCCCTGAACGGAATATTTCAAACATCCTGCTATTTAATGAACTTTCTTTGATTAAATTTACAAACTTAACTGCATTTTTTAATACAAAACTGGTTAGTCTGTAAAACAGTGATTGTAAATAGCATTGTTATTGACCTCTTATTGCTCCATTACTTATCATCTCTTTGTAGATTTTTTCAACTTTAATTTATTCTGCACAACAAAACACACATCTAATGCCCTTGTATCAGTTGAATATGAAGTCCTGTAGTTTGTGCATTTATAACCAGATGGCAGCATCGATTATTCTATTGGCCATAAATCCGAAACATAGAAAAAATGTGTAACATTCATACATACGTAGATAACTAAATAAAACATGAGTTGCAAAAGTGGGGTATTATATCCCCTCAGATATGTAATCATGTGACACGTTAATATAAAAGCAGCATCAAATTCAAAAACTCATGTCCTCTGGGAACATAGCAATGGAAAGCAATAACTTAGGAAATAATTTCGTCGATTTTATTCCCTACTTTTGTCACACATACACTCTAAAAATGTTGAAATATTTGATGTTAGTGGTACTAAAACGGAGTCAATTTAGTTACTTTTTTTCACTGTGTTTCCTTTATATTTCAGATTTCTTTTCTACTTCCTTGATGCGATATTTTGAGCAAAATGCTAAGAAATTTGTCCCGGCTTTCCCGCATCCAAGGGTTGAGATTAAAAATTGGGTTGAGGTTTAAAAAATTGCGACAAAACGCGAGTAAAACTGCAAGATTAGAGCGGACAAACTCTCTTTTTTAGGCGCGTACGAATAAAGAAAAAAACTCCTGCTCGGTGAGTAACAATAAAAGAAGAAAGTGTTTATTTACATATACAGAAAAAAAGGGTAAAGGGATAAAAGGACAATTAGGAAAGAAAGAAAGTGAAAAGAGAAAATGTTCTTAACAGAAAAAAGGCTTGCTCAAAATATTTCTCTGAGCGCCTAAAGAGTTCTTTAAGCGTTTAGAATATTGTTAAGGTTCAGATAGAAACATTCACAGTTCTTGCAGCGTAGGAAAATTGTTCGCAGATATAGGAATCTTGCAGTTGAGTGAGTTCGTACGTCGACGACAGAAGTCCAGTGGGCTCCGTCAGAAGGAGTGGTGAAGGGATGCAGCTTTGAATTGGTTTTGGATTGTCTTGACAGCCCTTTAGTAGGTTGTTCTTCTTTGGTTGAAAGAGGTGCTGAAGTTGACTGGAGCTCCCTAATGTCGACCTCACAGACGGTGGGCAGAATTCTCACTGTCAAATAGGCAAGACTCTTCAAATTTATGGAGTTTTGGTAGGCTCTGATGGATCGGGGACTTTTCCCTCCAAAATCGTTGTACAAATTTCCTGGCCCCTATATTGGTCAGAAAACACATTCTTATCTCTGATAAGAATCAGGGATGTGGGAGCCGGGTTTGTAAGTAACGAAAACAGGTTGGAGTGAACAAACTGTGAGGTTTCCCCCAGGCCTTATGGCACCATGGAAAGAATAATGGTGGTGGAATTCCTTTTTATATTTTCCAGCTCTCTCGTTACTCAGAAAATACATTCTTATCTCTGATAAGAATCAAGGCCTTGGGAGCCGGTTTTGAAAGTAAAAGAGGTTGGAGTGAGGATAGAAAAAATAGCGAGAATGTGAACTTGTAAAATTGTTGTTCTCAAATTAAATTCCAACACTGAACATACTCAGGATATAATTCTAATTTGAAATACGTCTTAATATAAAAGTGTTTTATGATAGAACAGAGGGAATTAAAAATGCTTCTCGAATATTTATAACTGGTGATTACGACGTTATCTCTTGCCACTTTATTTCATGGACAGAAATGTTTTTTTTTTGTTCATTCTTTTTCAACCACCACGTGTGAAAAAAATGTCACAATAAATAGGCATTACCGCGAGTTATATTTAATACCGGTTTATTTTGTTTGCTTTATCTGTGAACTTTACGTGATAAAATATTGTAACAGGTTTTTTTTTATGTTGTGGTTGTGTTAATGTAAATTACCCCGTTGTTATATGTATTCGTAATTGATAGAAGAATCCTTTTTTCTCTATTTTTTTATATTGAAATTAAAATTAATAGAACGTACAACGATAACATAAACAATAAGATTTTGGTGCACGTGTTGAAATTAATGACAATAATGTGTATTTTTCTTTTCGTGATGTTAATTACAGATATTGGTATTGCATGTATCAAAAACGTTCTCTGTTATTGTCTTATTTGTTTCTTTAAATGTTTGTGCTTACTTGTTTTTGCTTGTTACGAGAACTTCGGTTAAGGGAAGCATTTGAAACTGTTAACTCTGGATTCTCACGGAACGTAGAAGATACGTCTGTGTTGTTCCTTTTTACTACTGCTACTTTACTGCTACTCTACTGACTTCGCTTGTGGTGGAAGGATCGTTTTTATACTGATGAAGTTTGAAATTTTTAGAATGATGAAATTCTTTATTTTTATTTCCAGGATGATGAAATATCCTTATCATCAGCCATCACTGATGGAAAGATTGTTTTAAGAATGATGAAATATCATCATTATTCTGGATTATAATAATATTATTGCTTCCTTTTGTAAGGCAAAATGGATGTGGAACCATAGCAGACAATGGATGACTCAAAATATAACTTTATGGTTCATTTAAATTAAAACAAATTTAGTTGTGATAAAAATTACCTCACAGAATAAAAAAATACTTTTGTGGTATCAGCTTTACCCGGAATAGTTCCTGTTTCTCCAGTTAAAAAAACTTTTACTGAGCAGCTTCAGAATCCATAAATGCATATCATACTGAAACCAGTAGAATGATCGTTTACTTAAAAAACTACCTTGAAGGCTTAAGTTGACCATGTGCATTGGGTGGAACATTTGTCATTTTGTTGTAGAGTGATTTCACAGTGGAGGCTTGTATTCGTACTAAGTCGGTCCTAAAATAGGTTCGACGTACGAAACGTTAGGAACTTCATAAATTAAGTATAATCTAGTTGTAGTCGCTGATACTTCAGTATCCGACTAACGGTCGCCCGGCATCGACTGACTAACCGATCCACTCAGCCACTATTACTACTCCTACTTATTATAGGTGGGAGAGTCTATTAACTATAGAATAGGTGTGTTCCACTATAACACACTTGTCCTCTTTTTCTTAGATTCTGTTGTAAAAGAAGATTTTAATTGCTCGTCAGCAAAACTGGTTTATGGCACAACTATTTATTTTCCAGGATAAATTACCGAACACACACCGGTAGAAGTACTGAATATATCATTATTTCTCGGCAGGTTAAAGATAAAAATGACCAATTTGACACGCAAGCACCTAACAGACCAACATATATGCCACATTCTTAACATAAGTGTACACATGTATACATAAAGGCCGTTACAAAATGACCCGTTCGGAGTCTTATGCAGACTCGATAATTACTTCACGGTGGACATGAACAGCGGAAAGCGAAAACTCGTCTACGATAGAACAAAACCAACATGCCTGAATTCAATAGCTAAGATGACATTCAGAAAGCAGGAAAAAAGACCACCATAGAAAGTCTCATGAAAACTACGACACGTTCAAAATGGAGACTATATTAAGCAAATATACAATGTCAAGATGGTTAGCAAGCTTGTCTCTCTAAAACAGTTACGACTGAATAGAGTTCGATACTCACTGAGTGCCCCTACTTTCGGCCTTGTGCCACATCTAAGTTACGCTTAGAAAATCATAAAGGGCATCACGAGGCGGTGTAATGGTTAGCAAGCTTGTCTCGCTAACGATTGAGTAGTGAGTTCGGTCCTCACTGGGTGCCCCATACTTTCGGCCTTGTGCCACATCTGACATACGCTTGGAAAATCACTATAGAATGCCCAGTGCTCTTTGCTCACTTCTCAGAGGTTACAATTGCATTTCTCAGAGTGGCGTGTAATATAACATTCACATACACACGTGGATAAATAAACAATTTATATATATATATATATATATATATATATATATATATATATATATATATATACATTTACATACATGCGTGAACAAATAGATAAAACATGACTGGCAAAAGTGGGGTGTTACTCAGCGCACACGTGATCGCATAACACGATAGTACAAAAGCAGCACCAGATTTTAAAAAAATACTCTTTCTTTCGGACTTTTTTTTATGGCAAACATGACAATGGACATAAATAAGAAAGGAATCCATCTCGGCGACTTAGTTTCTCGCTACTTTCATCACGGAAAGAAAATGAAGTGAAAGGTGTGTACGTACGTGTGCGTGTGTGTGCATTGTACATGCGTTTCCCAAAAGGGAAGGCGTTCTTCCGCGATATACTTACATATTGATGTGTAAGCGGAAAAATGAAAAGAAGAGGGCGAGAAAATATTAAAACATTTTAAAACATTTGATATAAGCGATGCTAAATGTCGGGTTATCTCCTCCTAATTTTCGAAACCACTACTAGGGAACGCTTTCCGAACTATAAATACTCGGCGATATCTCACACGTGTTTATATCTCAACGCGTACACCGGTTCGCAACACTAAAACATGGTCTATTTAGTAACGCATTGTCTTCGTTGACCTTCCTTTAATATAACCAATTTCTTTTTTGTGCTTCAGTCAACATGTTTCGACTTATTTCTCAAATGAAATATTCTATACTATATAATTTCTCAACTAAAGTACGTTTTAATATATTTTAGGTGTAATTAAAAACTGTTCCTCAAATATTCATCCAATCATAATGTCTAAACATTCTATATTTGGCAACAAGCTTTCTATTAATTTTGTAAATTGTAATCATGAGGAATAAGTATGTAAAATAAAACAATGAAATCGTGTGTTATTTTATAATTTAAACGTAAAAAGAGTCTAAGCAATATGAATGATGTATGGAGTAACTACAACAGACTCATTCGTCTTTATATGAAATAAACTTTTGTATGGTTTCATTTTGACTGTAAATATTATCTGAATACATGGTTGAGGAAAATTCTAATTCATTTGCTTAATCTGTTTTGTCAAAATACTTTGAATTCAAAGACATTCAATTTGAAAGTCGCTTTGTTAAAAATCTCAAAAGTTATATTTGTGCTATTTATAATAGCGCCTAAGGACACTAATTATGAATTTAAAAGAAAATTAATTAATATAATCATTAATTGACAGTTATGAAATAATTACCCTGTTAAACTGGTGCGTGGAGATACCTGTATAACAGAGGTAAGACAAAATTCCCGAAAACAAAGCCTTATGGACGTTTTCTCCATAAAGCCTTTGTCTATAAGGTTAAAATGTTAAGCAGTAAAAAGCTGCCTTGGGTAGTCAGTCAGTTATGTGCCTTTTTCTTTCTGTGGTAGACCAGTTGTCATCCAAGGCTATAGAATCCGATCTGTCCTACTATTTACCCATAGCTGGGAGGAGAAGAAGAGGATTCATACCTTTCCCAAACGTATTATTAACACGTAAGTGAATGTAATGGATTCGACTGAAATTCGAACTCGGCTCTTCGATTCCTCAAATAGCGCAACCCAGTGATTAGTGAGCGTATACACTTTTTTTTTTTTGCTTTTGTTTCATATTGTAAATATATATTTTTCAAGCTTTTTTTTCGACGCATCCAAACATTAAAAGATAATACCACAATATGATTTAGTAAATAATTCTTGAAAGATTCACATTAGTTTGGTGACTTTTTCAAAAATTTAATATGTTATTATATTTCTTAAAATTTGGGGATCTTCCAAAATGCTTAACCTCATTAAATATATGTGATTAGTATACGAGACGAGGTAAAAGTAACTTTCCTTAAGAACAACGAAAATGTTTGTTGATATTAGACTTTAATTTTCAGATGGTAAAACATGTGAAGATTTAAAATGTATAAATAAAATATAAGGCAATAAATATTAATTAATAATTACGTGATCTTATAACTTAATTTTTGTATGCTGAAAAATGTTGAGCTTTAAATATGTATCATTATGGGACGAGGTAAAAAAATTAAATGTGGCATTAGACTTGATATCCGTGAAAGAAAAATTATATCTAGTAAATGATTTTTATCTGAGAAAGTAAAATGAAATAAAAAGTACTTGGAATGAAAACTCCTTTTGTTCCAAACATGTTGGCTTTTTCTTTCCTTTAAGAAGAAATATTTATTTCGATACGAACAGGCTGACATTATATGGTCGATATTTTCAGATAATATTCGGAATTAGAAATTCTTTATCAGGAATATGATTTGTTCCATAAACTACAAGAAACTTGATATTAAGAAACATTCAGCATTTATGGCTCAAACAGAATTACTATCGGTTGGGATTTATAATATCTTTTTGTATTAAAACAGAAATGAATAGATTTTCGAATTTACTCAATTTTATTGCTCTTTCCAATATTGATGGAAGATTTCTTCTCAACAGAGGGGAATAATTTTTCAAATTAACTCAATTTTATTGCTCATTCTAATATTGATGGAAATGTTCTTCTCAAGAGAGGGCAATAGATTTTCAAATTTACTCAATTTTATTGCTCATTCAAATATTGATGGATGTTTTCTTCTCAACAGAGGGGAATAAATTTTCAAATTAACTCAATTTTATTGCTCATTCTAATATTGCTGGAAGATTTCTTCTTAAGAGAGGGCAATAGATTTTCAAATATACTCAATTTTATTGCTCATTCTAATATTGATGGATGTTTTCTTCTCAAAAGAGGGCAATAGATTTTCAAATTTACTCAATTTTATTGCTCATTCTAATATTGATGGAAGTGTTCTTCTTAACAGAGCGTTGAATTTAATATGAAAAGTTAATATCTTGTTTATATCATTATTTTCTGATTACATGCCGTACACATTTTATTTTTTGTTGCTGTTGGAAGTCTTCAACTGATATGTTTTTTTTTGTCATAGAAGATGGAAAGATAAGTTGGTCCTGAATCGCAACAGAAAGACCGCGATGAGGTCCGGGGGGAGATTTAAGATATAACATGGTATCAAATTTGGATACGATTATCGTAAAACGACAACAGGTGCAGTTCAGAAATCCTTTTGCGAGTTTGCTTCACGCAACTTATCTTCCCTATTAAAACCTCTTTATGTTCACCGCATTTACTTCACTGGAATGTCTTTGTTGTTAATGTATCGTAAGAAACAGGAAACTTTCGTTAGAAACAAAGAAAAGAGTGCTGAATTGATATATGATATCAATTCTCTTATATAATAGTGAATCCTGAATTGCTATATGATATCTATCCTCTTGTATAATAGTGAATCCAGAATTGCTATATGATATCAATCCTCTTGTATAATAGTGAATCCTGAATTGCTATATGATATCTATCCTCTTGTATAATAGTGAATCCTGAATTGCTATATGATATCAATCCTCTTGTATGATAATGAATCCTGAACAATCTCCCTACAAATGAAGAGGAAACTGGAGACAACAGAAATGTGACTCTACAGAAGAATACTGAGGATTTCATGAACGGAGTTAGTGAGTAATGAGAAATTGTAACAAAAAGAACACATACTCAGTATCAGAAAAAGACGACTGAAATTACTTGGACACATATTTCATATTGTAAATATATATTTTTAAAGCTTTATATTTTGAAAGGAGGGTTGGAAAACATAACTCTCACAGGTCATATCGAGGATAAGAAAGATGAGGGATGTAGTGAGTTTGTGCAAATGGATGATGGAATAGGCACGGGAAGATTAGAAAAGGGAGAAACATTGCTAAGAGCCGAGTACAAATTTCAGCTTCGTTTGTTACATTCCCTTTTAAATTTTGCTCTTAGGAAAGGCATGAATCCATCTTTCCTGACATCAGTTATGGGTTAAATATAAGAGTAGACTGAATTCTCTCGGTTTGGGTAGCAGACAGTCTAGGTGAAAGATGATCCTGAATTCAAAACTGTGGAGAAAGTAACACGAAATCCCTCCACTATGTTTCCCAAGAAACTATCACAATTCACAGATAATAACAAAAAGTAATTAGTGGAGAGTTGTCACTACCCACGTTCTGAAGAGGTATGGCATTTAAAAATAAAGAAATTGCGGGTCATCGTTTCTGCATTCTTTGATCTATGAGGTCCTAAATTGTTATGGTAATTTACCCACGTACGCATGGACTCTCCCAGCTATAAATAGGAGAAGGTACTGCCTTTTAGAGAGGGAGGTTTTCAGCAGTCAACTCTGACAGACCGAACATTCTTGCTTTAATACTCTTGTTTGTATATGTTTGTATTACTGTTTCTGTTAATATATTTGTTTAAATCGATTCCTCTCTTGTGTTTTTATTTTTGGCCCTAACAAGGACACAACATAAATAATTTTTAAATCCCTTGCATCATTGACACTAATAGTTTTTGCAGAAATATGGAAATTTCGTAGTCATTTGCCGAAATATGATAAGATACGGAAATAATTAATTATGAAGTAAGATATCTTTCGACTCGTGCTTTCTGAACAAATATTCTTTATCTTTGGGATAACTTACAACAATGCTGAAGTCAACAATTATGAATTACTTGTATCCTTTTACCAGACACAGGATACATTCTGACAAATAATCAAGTTGGCCTGGACATTTGCTAAATCTTATATTTTCTCATAACATTTATTCCTTTTCGACTAAACGTCTGTTTTCTGAACATACGGAGACCATTCGAAAGATTAGAAGCAAATAATTATGAATTTTCTTATATTCTTTCTTTTTCTTTTTTTTTTAAGCGTTTCACCCCAAGCAGGGAGGGAAGCCACTAGCACGCATGGTGTTACAGAGAGTTGGAGCGAGAGCAAATAGGAGTGATGTAGAAAAGGATGAAGAGAAGGATAAGGAATAGATCAAGGCATCTGGAGACGTCGATTGACATTAAATTTGAATAGTTGGAGATTATAGCTATCAGGGAAACAGTAAAAAGGGACAGAGTTCCACAGGCGAGAGGTGCGAGACATGAAGTTATTGCAGTAGATGAGACGGCTACATTTAACAGTTTCGACAGTGAAAAGGGTGTGAGCGAGATGCCAGCCTAGTAGAACGCTTAAATTCATGAAGTTTGGGAACCAATGAAAGCAGTTCATCAGGGCAGTTACCATGAATGTATTTGTAAAAAGACAGAGGGGGCGACGGCACGTCTGTGAGAGAGCGACTGCAGACGAAATGCCAGATTAGGGCCAATTACATTGCATATCCGTCTCTGGATCTTATCAAGAACCTTGAGACAAATAGAAGGGGCACCAAACAATATATGGCAGCAATACTCCATGCAAGGGCGAATGGTAGATTTGTAGATTATGGGGGAGTCAATAATGACGAAAGTACTTTTATCCTTATAGAAGACCCAGAGAAAAATTACGGGGGGAATTTCGTTAAACCATTTTTGGCAGATTATTCAATGCTTACACTGTAAATCATGATGTAAGAATTTGTACCCTTTTAACAAATACATTGGACCCTTTTAAAACTTCCAAGGCATATTAATGTTACTTTTTTGTTATATAGGAATAAAGTGTCGTTGCCGACACTTGAGTTTGAACATAGATCGCCAGTGAGCAAACACGGGCGATCCCATTATTGAATTAAGTAGACCACGTGACCATAGAGGAAACGCATATATAGGTAGTTGCGTGACGTCTAACTGATCTATTTCTACTCTATTACTATACAGACCGCTATTCTCTATACTATTCACTATTCCGTGGTTACTTTTCGAGCGAGTATTATCGAGCAAGTATTAATAGTGCGAGTGCTATTCGAAGGCGTCTGACATCAGTATTGTTCAACGGCATATTATAGTTGTATCTGCGATTACAAAGTCTCTACTACAACGAGCATTACGAAAGTGACAATGAGTATTCGTTGGCATTACAAAAGTGGCACCGAGTGTTTGTTGACACCACAAAACTTTTTAAAATTGCTTGAAAATAAATAACTCGTTATGTGTAACATCTTGCAAGAAATAGTTAACATTGTTATTGTGCAGTCAAGCAATACCGCGTGGTCTAATTCCAGATTAACAAAATCATTTTTTATACTAATGGGAAATAATCTATGCTATTTGGCAGCACTTTACCGTAAGATCATTAAATTATTTAATCATGAATTTACTGTCTTTTTCCAGATTAACTCATTCTTATTAATACAAAGAAATTTCTAATTATCTATATCAGACTAATCAGAATAGAATTAATTATTGAGCAAATTTCTTGTTTATCTGTGACAATCTTAATATAAGGAACAAATATACAGAGAAGAATTTCTGTAGTCTGGTGCCAATCAATTGCCTGGCTAATCAGTAAAGAATAATTATTGGATAAAATTATTGTGGACTTAAATTCTGGAGTGGTCGAAATTCTTCTCAATATGCAGTAAACAGAAGGTCTTAATAAAAGTTGTGTCTGGAAATCATTTAAATTATTTTAAACGGGATGGTTTTAAGCTCCTGTGGTTAGTCAGCAAATTTCCTTAAAAAAATAAATAAAAATATAAAAAAAAGTCTCCTGTTCGTCTATTAGGCTCGTAAGATTACTGAACGATTTTGAAGAAATATTCAAAACCCCGTTGAAATTAATTTTTAAGGATTTCTTTTCTGAAAAATGCAAAATACTTAAACAAAATATAGCAAAATATTAAAGACAAGATTTGCATTCTTCTAAAAAAAAAAAAAAAAAAAAAATTATGTCTTTGTTGTTTTCTCTGAAAGTGAAAATAGTGAAAAGGCCAATCTTTCTTCGTTGATCTGCTTAAAGTTTTATTGGACGAATCTGGTTTTACACAGAAAGATGATGAATATCATTCAATGTTTTTTTTTCGGTCACAATGAATCATGGGATCGATAGAACGGGGCAAAGTAAAGTTCTGCTTGCTGACGCACAAGAAGCTACAAGGTCGTCTATCACAGATGCGCCTGTTTGTTGGTCGGTCGTTTCGACTTTCCCAGGTGACCAGTTTCATTAGTGACCATTGAACATGAAATTGGCTAACGGGGGTGGAAGAATATTGTCCGGCCTGGTCAACAGTCGAATATTTTTAGACGTAATCTTTTAAGATTAACTCATTCATTGAGATTACACCATCACCTGCAAAGAAAAGGATAAACAAAATAGTTAACAAGTGGGAATGATTTCTTGTGAAGGTTTTCGATAAATAAATTTAATTGAGAACTGGCAGCGAATTATTTGAGTCACTTATGTACATCCGTAGAATAAATACGGCAATAAAATAGCTAAATGCCGAATATGACACACGCGAAATCAAGATCAGGAAATCGACGCTAGAGTTTTTGTTCAAATCGATCGAGTGAGAATTCGTGGATTTATAACTTTAAAATTCAAACAAAATTCTCACTTGAACGATTTGAACAAGAACTCTAACGTCGCGGCATCGCACGCTCCAAAACATATATTCAACTGTCAATAAATAACATAATTTTTAAAAAATCTTTCGGTCTACACATATTTCGTCTTAGTGTTTGCCTATGTATGGGAAAATATTGTGCCCTTAAGATGACAGTTTGAAATTGTCGAAAATACTTAACATGTGTCTTCCATCTAACAACTCGAATATAAGGATCTTATTATTTAAGGAATTGATAGTAAGTTAATGTTCCATTAAGTTCTGTTAGCGAAGTGATTTCTCCACTAATAACATTAACATTGCTATTTAATTCTTTGTATAAATTGTTTCTTTAGGACAAAAAATATAAGCTGCAGACTATATATATATATATATATATATATATATATATATATATATATATATATGACAAAGTGTAAAAGTATAGTGTTTCGTCCACTTTATCGGACTTGGTTTGTTTACATTGATGCGACAACACATACGCAAAAACGGGTTGTCGCATCAACGTACACAAACCAAGTCTGATGAAGTCCTAAAGGGATGAAACGTGTCACACGAAAACCTTTTGCATTTTATCATACATCTTTCCTTCACAACTATTCTTCATATATAAAACTTTATATATCGTTATCCCAAATATATATATATATATATATATATATATATATATATATATATATATATAATATTTTCATAATTTAAAGTAATAAATTATAACCATGGAATATTAGTGACTGAGCCTTTTATATTATATATATATATATATATATATATATATATAATATGAAAAAATATAGTTTTAAGGTATGCTCTATTTATGGATAAAAGGGCTCAATATCAGTGTGTATCAGGGTAGAGTGTCGGTAAATATGAAAATGGACACTGAATAGTCTGAAAATGTCATTCAAGCATGAAACTGACCATAAAACTGACTGTCGCCACTAGATGTTGATCTCAGTGTCCACTTTGGACATTACTCTTTGCGATTCCTCCAAGTAGAAAAGTGAGCGAATTTGTTATTATATCAGCCTTACATATTCACGAAGTAGAAATAATTGACACAAACTAAAGTGTACATTTTTTCAGTTAAGATAATTTTGCTTCCAGTATAAATTTTGATAATCCAAACCTTATTCTTCTTTATCAAGATTCCTGATGGAGTTTTCATTTGATCAATTCGTCAGAGAGTTCGTTGAAACCAACCGACCAAGTCTTGAGGATATTGAAATTAAGGTTGCTAATTCATATCCTAACGTTTATTCTCAACTAGAAGAACCGCTCTTCCAACAACGAGTAAACAGCCTAACACAAAAAGCCGGTTTCTGTACCGGGAATTCTTGCTAGAAATTATTTAGGCGGAAATTCTCTGTTTATTGGAAAATGGGAAACTCAGGAAATAATCTGAACATCCAATAATTCGTTGTTTCACTTCTCATAATGAAGCCACATTTGAAACTTCATAACAAACAATATCTTCAAATCATGTCAGAGAATACAGAATATTTTACTTCTTTCAAAATACAAAAGAGATCTACATTCAAAAGCATTTAATTTTAATTCTTCATTTTCTAATCTTGGTTTAAAGTGAACATTGAACTCATCGCATTAGGACGTGAAATCATATTAGCTAATCATTAACCATTTTTCTACAGCATGGCGTCCAATGAATTTTCCCTCTGTTTTTATTTTAAAGAACATTTAGTTTTTTTTTTTTTTTTAAATAATTTCACCCGATCAAGGTGGTAAAGCCACCAAGACGCAAGGAGAAATCTTAAAAGAACGAAAATAGAATCATTAAAAATCAAGTCCTTTTTCACGTTGGCGAGAAAGAATTATTAATGAAATCAGTTTATTAATTTTAAATTACTTTGAAATTAATTAGTCACAAAAGAATTAAATAATTTTGTCTACAGATAGAGCAATGGCATGCAATATTAAAAGTTGGAGGATCGTTCCAACTGATATTGGTAAGTAAAGGATGAATAAAAGTTCTTAAGAATACCGCCGATAATTGCATACAGGACGATTTAAAATTCATCGTAAGTCAACTTTAAATGAAAGTCATCTTTTTCTTCGATGGGGGAACAGAAATATATTTCAGAAGTGTTTGAAAAGAATCCAAGTTATTTCTAAATGCTTGCAAAATCAGCAAATTAATTATAAAAAAAAAGAGTATAAGAAATATCAAATTTTTGCCAGCACCAGATTCACGTTTTCAGTTCCAAACATGGCCAACGAAAGTGCGACGTCTCACAGAGCAAATAACGCGTGGACAAGCAGATGTAATTTAATGTCTGCCAGTCAAGTGCATACAGGTAAAAAAGGGCGTCTGTTAGTCCAGCTGCATGTGCAGTTTCACGCACATACAATTTTTTTTTAATTATCAGTCGAAAGAACCTGCTTTGTTAATTATACCGAATACGCATTGAAGTTTTTCTCTTTCCTTAGCTAAGCTGGTAACCAATGAAGCAGAAGACATTACAACTGTCAACAAATGAAACACATGAGCCATTGCTTCAGTTATATTGACACAAAATTGCCATTGTAAATGCAATACCAGGTTTTAATACTTTCTATTTGGTCTAAATGGCGGAAGTCGTGATATGTCGTTTTGATTGAGTATTTTATTTATTTTTTTCTTTTTCAGCGAAATGTTTTCGATCCTTACAAAGTCCGTGAGCGACTCTGATTTCCAAAACCAGAATATCTGGGTTTTTCAAAATGGAAAAATTCAAAGAATCCATCTTTTCTTTTCCTATGAGACGTATCCTATTTAAACATTATAAGAAGTCAAATTCTCGCTAAATCTAGTACCCCTTGTAAAGTATATTTTCCCTTATTTTCAAGTAAAAAAGCGTAAAGGAAAAAGCCTTGTCGCTAATATGAGTAATAATAATTTCGATTCAATCGAACACCAGGAAAAGAAAATGTCTTCTTTTACACGCTAGTTAAATGAGAAATAAACAAACTAGACTCTGTTTATGTCTATTAAAATATATACAACCATCAATTAAATATATCGATATGTATTAGAAACGTATTAATAACACAATTATTGTCGTTATGATGAGATACTCATTGAATTTGTTTAAAACAATTTCTATTAATTTCATAGAATAATTCCGGAACCAAAAACAGCAATTCGATTTATTTTCAGGATCAAAAATTTGAAAAATATTTTTTTTTTAGTAATTTTCATTCACATATTCGAATACTAGCTTTCCTAACTGCTGTAAGTAGGGCAGGGTGTACCTCTAAAGTTATCCATCTTAATTAAGTGGGGATGTGCTGTTTAGAATACAGATTCCCGGTCGCTAATCTATTTTACAAATCTATTTCACATTTATGAAATGTTTGAACAAGTGGGGAGGTGCTGTTTAAAATACAGATTCCCGGTCGCTAATCTATTTTACAAATCTATTTCACATTTATGAAATGTTTGAACAAAAATCTTAATTCAATGAAAAAGTGTTTAATTTGGATTTATTTCATATGTGCATTTTTTTCCGAGTCACTCACCGTTTGAGTCCAATTTAAGGGCAACAATGTAAGCCAGATTTCTGTCATACATAATAAGTTCTGCCAACTTTCTTGGGGTTATCAAGTTCTTACTGAAGAAAGAAAAATATATAAACTGTTAGAGAAATCAGGCGGGAAATGTCGCCCAAGTTGGAAATATTTGATGGATTTGGGGTTTCAAATGGTGAATAGGAAATCCTGGTAGCAAAGAAAAATCAACATCATCAACAATAACAAAAAATAAAAGCTTTCATGAAATGTTTTTCGTCCTTAGAAGAATCAGTTTTGAAATCAGAAGCAAAACAAAGATAAACAATATTTGCATGAGACATAAATTAATTTGGAACAAATGCGGCTAAAATGGTATTTTGAGTCATTTAATTTTTAATTCGTACAAAAATAAATGTATGAATGTAGGAAGATTGTGTTGCGGCAGAATTTCAAACGGAGAGGATTTGATAGTCTTGAAATTTAGCATTTAGAATTGCATTTTTATACATTGGCGCAAACACCGAATACTGTATCAAGACAGAAGTTTACAATTATTTCAGACACCAAGAACTTTGATGTCTTAAGTTCTATAAAATACAATTATGATTTTTATACAATCATTTTTTTTTATAATTCGATCCTTTTTACTGTAATGTATTTAAAGCAGTTATGAAATTATTATCGTGTCAGAAAATCTATTTAAGTTAAAGTAATTCTTGAAGAAAAATTGAACGAAACGTAGATGCGAAAGAGCTCGCTATCTGAAGAATTTGACAACTGATTAGTAAATCTTTTGAAGTTACATCTTCAATGTCTGTTATTTTGTATCAAATAAAAAGGCTACCCGTGCGTGCGAAATAGAGTTTTACAAAATAATTTTTTAAGCCGTAATATTTTTTAGAACTTTTGTTTTTTTAACAACTCGTCCACACCTGTAAATCGAAGATGTGTTTAGGTAAGCACGCTGTTGGCCAGACTGGTCGACGTCCAGTCTAAAATGACGTTTGTTTGCTGAAATATATTCAGTCACAGAGGATATTCAACACACGATTATTCTTATACTTGTAAAATTTTCAATATCATCATGTTGTAAGTCTGGTTTAATTCGAAAAAATATTTTGAAAATTTCAAAAAATAATTTCAACTTCGAATCTCTTATATGAAAACCGGAACAAAACGCTTTACACAAAAACGATTTAAAAAATTATTTTAGTCAACTTGGAAAAAAATCTTAATTGCAATGTTTAATTGAAGAAAATCTTCACATGTCAGCAGAAATCGCCCAAATTATTTCCAAATCAAACATGTATAAATTGATTTTCACAGAAATACGAAAGAAAAACAGGTTATATAAAGGAAGCCCATATATAATACGAAATTAATTTTTGGTTCTTGCTTCAAGGAAAACAAACTTACCTTCGTAAAAAGACGAATAAAATTATAAATAAATAAAACATACAAAATATTAACAAACTGTAATAATCTACAATTAATAACATTTTCTTATATTGTGACGATCTTATTGACGAATTTGACAAAGGGAAGAAAAAAACTGCCAGCAGGATAAACTATAGTATACGATCAGGAATGGCAGGTGTTTTTCTGACTTTTATTACTTTTGAAATCGATGTCTGAGATGCTGTGAATATATGCGTATATAAATCTCTGCCTTCTTTCTCTTCATAATCAAAGCAAAGCGGAAATTGTACTTCCGCTCTGCATCACTTGTTTCACTAATTTTCATTGGTTGACTTTAATTATACAATCGCAATTAGAAGCTAACGTTTCCATCCTGTCCATTCTCCGTACAAACAGCTCACTAAAAGAAATATTATTAAACTGTATTTATACAAGGAAAACAGGGAAAAACCGTTCCTCTTATTTCTTGTAAACTAATTCATTATACGGAGAAGCAGAGGTGATGCGAATGTTTCATTTTCGCCTGCAAACGAACAAACATGTCGCCTTTGTCGTTATTCCAGAGTTTGTTCGGAACTTGGGTCTATTTGTTTGGATCAAGACGTGTCAACAAGATAAAACATGGATGGATGATCGGTCAGCGAATTGGATGTGATTATGAACACTGTTATGACATGTTGGGTGACACTCATTAACTCCATTGTTAATGTCCTTCGCCATCACCAGAAGGGATGACTGTTGGGGAAAAAAAAAAAAAAAAACTTGTAGCGCTGTGGGTCCGATTTCTCTCTGTCTTTGCTTCATTTTCACCCGGATATAATTTCCAGACGGTTATTGTTGACAAGAGTCTTCATTTCATCGTAAAAACGTTTGCTAAAATCATGAACATATACGCGCCAAGACCCAAACACACTTTAAGAGTAAACAGCTAGGAAGATTCAAATTTTCCTTTTCTATTCTCTTCTTTTTCCTTCCAGTGACAAGTTAACAAACCCAAAGTGGTAATAATTTACCTGCAGATTATAAAAATATCGTCCAAGAAAATCTATTGGGTTTAAAATTTGAAATGAACGTTATTTTACTCTTGGCATGTTTAAATGTTTTTGTATGCGTCTCCATTTGAATGCATTGTTAGAAAATGACATTTTCCACCAACAATATTTTTATTAACCGGGACAATTTTCTTTTATATTCGCTTTTGAAAACGATGCGAACAAATAAAATACTTCGCTTCAATTACTTGAACGTACACATGAGAACACATACATACACACACTTACGTATACACTCACACAGGTATAGGTAGTGTTATATATATATATATATATATATATATATATATATATATATATATATATATATATGACCGCTATGAAAAGACAAAATTTATATTTATTACCAATCATGACGATAGTAAGTAAAAGATAAAACTGAAAAACGGGTTAGCTAACCAGTTTTGTACCACCAATCATATATATATATATATATATATATATATATATATATATATATATATATATATATATATTCATTATTGTTGTTTTTATTCGAGACTTTATGTGGACAAGAGTTTTAGGTTTTGGCAAGTTGACCGTTGGTTCTATCAACTGTTTTCTTTTTATATATATATATATATATATATATATATATATATATATATATATATATAGGGTTGATACACATGGAATAAAATTCCAATAAGCAAAAAACATTGTTGATAAAGGATTGTTTTTTTTTCTTACTTTTTGTTGTTTTTGTACGAGTAAACCTAGTTTAGATGTCAGTGATTTTGATGGAGTGCTTTCGACTTTTCTTTTGTCCATTTTCAAGATCCGTTATAATTGTAGATGAAACTTGTAATTATAATTGTTGATTTTTTAAATTTCGTTTTTGAATTCCGATCTTATCGTGCTATGATGTCTTCACGTACGAGGCGACACGAAAGTGAAATTCTGGCGGTAGAATATATCAATAAGTGGTTAATCATATTCGAATTTTCAGCAGCTTATTTGAAGAAATTTTTAATATCCTTTACTGGCATGAACAAAAGAAACAAATTAATAAACAACTATAATCACTGTTCCTAATCGTTAAGATCTTGATTTTTGATAAAGTCTAGACGAATAGCCGAAATCGCTTGATCGAAAACACTATGTAAGATTTTAATTATATAAACCGGAAAATTGCGTAATGAATGAAAGATTAACAAAGAAACATTGACTTTTAACGAAACTTGCGCGTGTGTATGTACACACGAATACATATATACTTGTATATATACACACATAGCCTCCTTGTTATCATCGTTGGATTCTTTTATTATCAGATATTTGAGACCTAACAAGTTAAAACCAAAATGACGTGACATGCAATATTGTATGAATGATTGCAGTTCATGCTTTTAAGTAACCTTAATTGAAAATATCACACTCCACTCTTTGTGTTAAGGTAACTTTCGTCGCAAATATTACTATCCCACAGTACCTGTTATGGTGCAGGGAGTAGTGATTTCGATTCCTTATGTAGAGTTCATATTAAATGGCCTTTGGGCAGATAAATAAACTAAACTTGGTTAATTGAATGCATATATTCATAGCAGACACATTGAAATACATAAAAACACATGCGCATGCGCGCGAGCAGAAGTGGACATTTTTATACTGTACGCATATCTATAAATACATAACTTACACCTACATACAGATATGCAGAGATAATTGCATACTGCGTATATACTTGCATGCAAATACAGATTCTTTTACCTATACAGACCTTCCTACCGAAATATAAGCATACCCAATTCTTAAAAATCTTAACCGTTTACAGAAATGTTACTTGAAGCCTTTTTTCACTTCGCTCGTCTCAAAAGTGATTTTATTTTCTTGCCAGAAAATCTTGTTATACTTTTGTCCGAAATGATATTATTTGTTATATATTGACAAACACAAAGCGAAAACCTTATCGAAGTGATAGGAAATACATTTGTGTACTATATTACTTATAAATAAATATACGAATGTAACCATAAATCTCTTTTCAAGCAAGAGAAAAAAATGATTTTTTTCCCCATAATATTTCAAGAACATTTTTATTTTCAAACAAATCACATATTCCGTTTATTTCATTGTCTCCTGACAAGTGTGAAGAGGTGATGAGAATGGATACGGAAGATTCTGATAATTTTATATTTGAACTGGACCCACTCAATCTGATCGAACAAAAGCATCTGCAAAATATTTTATTATCTGAAAATCAATCATTTAAAGATGCAAAGTACTTATAGGTTTTCTGGATAGATAAAAGGCAGAATGAATGCAGGTTCGGTAACTGTTATAGCGGAAGTTTTGTTTTTGTTTATTTAATGTAAAAATATCAGTAAATATTACAGAATGGAGAAGGGGAAAATAAGCTGTTTTTTTTTCTAATAAGAATTCCTGTACTCCCCTCGAAAATCGCTTTGGAATCTTGGCCACTCAGAGACATCAGGGATACGATAAGCCTTTTTTTGTTTTAACGGGAAAACACAGCTTGGGGTATGATGGACTTCTGATGCACAGATAAGGAAGTCTAGTTACCATTCACAAAGACGAAAAACATTAAAAACAGACTTCTTGTTCCATGTTTTTACTTTGGTTGAAAAAATATCATCACGCGAATGCAATATAAAATCATTAAACTATCAAATATTTGTGATAAAATCTTAAATCCTCCATCACTGCATCGAAAAAAATGACATCGCAATTCCGTTGTAACTCGACCAACCTCCAACTTTTCAGTTCTCATGCCTTTCAACGCGTGCGTATATATTGATAGGTCTACGTCTGTTAGCCTTTATATATATATATATATATATATATATATATATATATATAATAATGTATAAGCGGATATATGAGAGTGGATCAATAAATGCGTAGCAATTTTGTCACTGCAGAAAGTTTGCTCGATTTGATTAATATTATGTAGGTGTATTGACAAGGAGATAGTTAATATTAATTAGGTGTATTGACAAGGCGATGATTAATATTAATTAGCTGTATAGACAAGATGATTAATATTAATTAGTTGTATTGTCAAGTGGATGATTCATATTAATTGGATGTATTTACAAGATGATTATGTTAAATACAAAGATATAATGTAATATAAAAATAGAAAGCACTTATATTACATTATATCTTTTGTATTTAACATAATCATCTTGTAAATACATCCAATAATATGAATCATATATATATATATATATATATATATATATATATGAAGAAATATAGTCTTAAGGTGATGCTATATCTATAGGATAAAGTGCTACCCACGCTGTGTTTATCAGAGATAGAGTTGTCCGACGGGGTGGCAAAAAATATAAAAAAGTGAACATTGAAGTCAACACTTAGAGGCGACAGTCTGAACTTTCTATGCTAGACGCAATCGTCAGGGTTGAGGTGGATTGCGTCTATATCATATATATCCGACTATATTTCTTCTTCTTCTTCTGAGAGTAGATTTCTTGAGAGACGATTAGAAGATTTCTTGCTTCGATTCAGTGGCGCAACAGTGGAAAGTACTTGTTTGGACGGGCCTTTTTCGTTCTATATTTCGGACTCATCCACTACTTGGGCTGGAAGAGGGTTCTTTTCGAACCCGAACTGTTAGCCCAAATACGACGCTTCATTGTTCCTCATCTCCGCGTCATACCAACTATACCAACACCTCAGTAACCAAAAGGATTTCTGCCGACTGGGGTCCTGCTTATATTGACGCCGCAACAAACCGGGGTGGGTCGGTCGGCGTCAGGGGGTCTCGATAATTTCAAAAGTCGTATTAATTTTGACTTTCCATTATCGTTATTGTTTTCACACTTTCTCTCACAGCTCTTGGTGGGGCGGCGCATATCTATTTCTCTTAGTCTCTCTCATGTCGGGTGATCGCTCTCAACCAATCGCTCCCGATCACCTTTCTTTCTCTTCTTTTCCGCAGCCCCGTGACCGCCTCGTCCAACAGTTATTGATCGAGGTTTTTTTTTTCCTTCTTCTTCCGCGGTCTCGTGATTGTATTCGACCAATTGTTATGACCGAACACCCTCTCCCTTTTGTTATACCTCGTGCTGGTTTTATAAATATATACGCAAAATGACAATCTTCATCACCTGGACTTTGTAGCCCGCTGCTAATTAGTCTTGACTTTAGAAAAGGTTCTTTTCCGCCTTCTTGGCGCCTGTGGTCCAAAACAATTGCTCTTCTTTTTACCTCTTTTTTTTCCTGATAGTTACTTTCTTAACGTGGGTGTCCAAAGGTCAATTAAACAAAAGTCCTTCCCCAACCCAAAGACACTTTCTCTTTAAGTAAAATTCATTTCTATTGGAAAAATTTCTCTTCACTCCAAATTGATAAATATAGTCGGTCAGGCCTCTGACCGACATCTGGTCGATATATGGAATTCTATTCTTCCCTTTGTTTTAAAAAAAAAAATGTTCACGCAGACCTATCTCTACCATAATTCTTTTTTTTTCTTCCCTTCCTTCCTTTTTTCTTTTCTTTCCTTTTTTTTCCTTAGGATCGTCTAGTACATTCTTAGAAAATTATTTTCAACAAGTTATTTTCCGTGGGAAAAAAAAAATTAACAACCTGTTTAATAAACTGAATAAAAAATTAACTTTTTTTCTATGAATTTTCCAATATTAATTAGTCTTAAGGTGTGCTATATCTATCCGTGCTCATTATCAGAGATAGAGCGTGTGTAAATATAAAAGTGAACATTGAAGTCAACACTTAGGGGCGACAGTCTTTTTTTAGACATTATCGTCAGGGTTGACGATTGTTTACTTTTCGGAATTTAACTGTTACAATACGACGGGTCATACCAACTATACCAACAGATTGTATCAAAGGACCTCAGTAACGAAAAGGTTACTAATCACACACACACACACACTCATACTCTCATTCTTTCTCTCTTCACTCCTCCTCCATTCTCTCTCTCTCTCTCTCTCTCTCTCTCTCTCTCTAAATATATATATATATATATATATATATATATATATATATGAGCAATCCTTCATTTCTACATGTTTCATTAAATTTTCTTTTGTTTATTTTTTTTGTTTTCGAACACAAGAAAAATTAAACAAAAGTTTTCTTTTGGGACACAAAGTCTATAGGAACTGTCCCGTCTGAGCACTTCGGCTATAATTTTAGCATTATAGGATGATTTATTTTTTCCAATTTAATTGGGTGTGTGGGTTGTGTGTATGTTTTTTTAGAGTTTAGAGATGTCTTACTTTCCGAACACAAGTAGCACATTGTTTTATTATTAAGTGCTGGCTTTTTTCTTTTTATTAAGGCTTCCATTATTTTTAATCTTTTCTATGTGTGGATGTAATATATATATATATATATATATATATATATATATATATATATATATATATATATATATAGGTAGATAAGATTAAAAATAATGGAATAATAAGAAATTGATATGTTTGTCTCTCTCCCTGTATATATATATATATATATATATATATATAGAGAGAGAGAGAGAGAGATCTATCTATTTCTTATTGCTCTAGACGTTATTGTTGATGACCTACACGAGTTGCTATCCTTGTTTTTTTTATTTTCTGAAACAGTGAAATTGATAACAACCGGCCTAGATTGAGAAGTCCGACTAAGGAAAGAGTGTGCCTCCGATAGGAATCGAACCTGTATCCCTTTTTATCATCAGGGAAAACCGTTTCTATAACCAAAACGTGCCTTTACCAATTCGCCTTCGTATTTCAGTTGCTATTCCTGTTTTTGTTTTATTTTCTTGAGCAACCGGCCTAGATTGAGACGTCTTGGTTATGAAATATTGTGTCTCCGAGAAGAATCGAACCTGTATTCTCTTTTCCCATCATATCTATTTTCTATGCATATATAGATAAATACACATACATACGGAACCGTCATATAGCCTGACGTGCTTTTCCCGATTGAGCCACAGAGGATCGTTCGGTTAGCAAGGTCGATTTTACTGGTTTTAAACTACAATCTTCAATGATTCTCTCACATACATTCATATCTGCTCAATGCGTATCCAAATGTAAACAAATGACGTCACATATTATTAAATGGACAAAGTCCGACAATTATTTTAAGACATTTTTACGTTTATATATTATGTATGGGATACAGGTTCGATTCCTGTTGGAGGACACATATTTTCTATGAAAATCTATCGGACATTCAGGCCGGTAAATGTTGTTAATACTGTTTATTATAAACAGAGCATTTACTTAAATATTTGTATCTATAAAAAAGAATGTATAAACATAAAAATGTCTTAAAATAATTGTCGGACTTTGTTCATTTCATAATATATATATATATATATATATATATATATATGTAAAGTGTTTGCAAATATTCTGAGTGACATCGTTTTGGAAAACATAAGAATACACAAGAAAATTTCATTTTTATATAAGATATAATACGCTGGACATATGGGGGTGCTGAAAAGAGAATATTGTGACGTTTATGTTGGGCGATATTTGAAAATACTCTAGAAGGGTTTTGTTTTCATGCAAATATTCAGCCATTTAATATGAAGGAAAACACGTTATGCAGAAACTTTCAAAGACAAAAATCGGTTCGGGCAAATCGTTTTGTGATTGGATAAAATTTTTTTTAAAAAATCGGGTGTCTCCCGCCATTTGGAATGAACGCGTCGTAAGGACGCATACCTACCCATCATCTAATGAAGGTGAAAGGTCGTATGTGTCCTGAAATGTTCTCTTTCCGAAGCCATGGGCAATACGATTTGAAACATTGTCTTTGAAGCCACGTTGTGACCGGTTGGGCACGACTACAGAGGCATGAGCATCAGAAGATGCGAGCAATACCAAAAGCCCCAAGCAGCACAATGTGCACAGTCCCCGAGCGCCGGATACGTTCATGTTTAAGTTGGCGACGATGAGAAGAAGCACAAAAAAGATGATCTGAAACAAAAAAAAAAAATCATAGCGTCAAACTTGTTTGAGAAAACATACGAAAAGAAAAAAACAACAACAAAAAAAATAATGGCAATATTTTCATGAATACATCATTTCAAAGAAAAGTGTAAGCTGAGTAAAATAATATATTTGTCGAATATATATATATATATATATATATATATATATATATATATATATATATATATATAAGACTCAAACAATAATATTCCATGGTTATAATTTATTACATTGGAATCGTAATCACGATCCAAATCATCAGGCCTAAAAATTAATAAATTTTTTGAATTTATAGGTCTGATGAATTGGGTCGTGATTACGATTCCAATGTAATAAATTATAACCATGGAATAATAGTGTTTGAGCCTTTTTATTATATTCTTGCTCTGTCTTGGAATTCTATCCTCTTGGAAATTTATATATATATATTGACGACTAATATTATCAATATATATATATATATATATATATATATATATATATTGTGTGTGTGTGTGTGTGTACGTGGCTAGTTGCTTACACAAACATAAACACAAACACACACACATATATATATGCGTATATTTCGGCAGTATACGTCGAAAGTACTTGTAAATAAAACAAATATGTATAAACACGACGATTTTTCTAGTCCTTCAATAATGACATCAAAAAACTTATCCGGGAGTATGAAAGGATCGTATCTAAAATAAGTAGACAGAACATGTCTAAACTATACAACGAACCATGTCTTTACATTTGTGTCTTCAACGTTTAACGTGTGTTGTAGTGAGTTACCTGAGAGGTTTTTCTGTTTAACAATAGCAGGATATTTATATCATGAGCAGGCAGATATGATTTTTACATCCGGCCGTGCGAATGGTAATGGACGTGAGGCTGCACAGCTGTATCAGATTGAGTTTCCAGACCGAAGACAGCTGAGTCATTCAACCTTTGCTGCTGTTTATCGTCGCGTTTCTGAGACAGGATCCTTGGCACCACAAATTATGGATTGAGGAAGCCCGAGATTCGCTCGTACAGCTGGCCACGATGAACACATTCTACGGGCTGCCGGAGACGATCTAGGTATCAGCACACGTGAAGTGGCCCAGCATGTTGTACATCTCATAGTACCAAATGGGGAGTACTTCAAGAGCAGCTCCTGTACTTATATCATTTGCAACATGTGCAGGGTCTTTCGCCCTCTGATCACTCACCACGGGAGAACTTTTGCAGATGGTTTATTGATGTTTTTCTTTTACAGATGAGGCAACATTTAGAAGAGATAGAATAATAAATTTACACAAACAACATTTGTGGGCAGATTGAAATCCTCATGCTACAATACAGGCAAGACACCAGCATCAATTTACGATTAGTGTATGTGCTGGAATTTTTAGGTGACTGTCTTGTAGGTCCATATGCTCTTCCAGCAAGTCTTATAGGAGCTGTGTACAAGGACTTTATTTCGAGCACACTTTCAGACATTCTAGAGGATGTATCCCTGCTCATACGAAGACGCATGTGGTTCCTGCAAGATGGGGCGTCAGCACATTTTACTCACATTGTTTGCGATGCACTGGCTTGCATCTATCATGAAACATGGATAAGTAGGGGAGGACCAGTTCCATGGTCTGTACGTTCCCTCGACATCAGTCCTTTGGGTTTTGAAATGTGGGGTCACCAAAAAACAATTGGTTTATGCAGCAAACATTAATAATGCAGAGATGTTTCGTCAACGTGTCATGGGTGCCGGTGAAACCATTCGACACCTTGCGGGGGTATTTGAAAGTATCTGAGGTCAACGATAGCCTTTTGGACACATGTTTATATGGACATTTTATCTTGTTTTGCTGTCAGAAACCTGCCCCCCGCCCTAGTCTGTAAAAGTATTTTTGGATAGTATATTGGATCGCACATTTAACAGCGTCTGCCGTAAAGTTTAAACATAACTCAAAAACAAAGGATTTGTGAACATATGTTTATATAATCTTTTGTTTTGTTCTGATGTGAGGAACCCTCCCTCATAGTTTGCAAAAGTATTTTTGAAACACACACACTATATATATATATATATATATATATATATATATATATATATATTAGTCAATATACATAATATACAACGTCGATAGCACTGTTTCATAACGGTATGTGCAAATATATGAGTATGTAGATTTTTTCATCTTACCCATTCCTATATATATATATATATATATATATATATATATATATATATATATATATATAGAGAGAGAGAGAGAGAGAGAGAGAGAGGGGGGGGGGGAGAGCGAGAGAAAGGGAAAATAGACAAATATATATATACATACATATATATATATATATATATATATATACATATATATATATATATATATATATATATATATATATATATATATATATATATATATATATGCTTTTTTGAATTTGTAGGTCTGATGAATTGGATCGTGATTACGGTTCCAATGTAATAAATTATAACCATGGATTATTAGTGTTTGAACCTTTTATATTATATTATATATATATATATATATATATATATATATATATATATATATATATATATATATATATATATATAATGTCTGGAAAGAAAATATAACACTCAATATCGGAATATGAGAAATAATTGATGAGATTTAAGTGAATTTAAGAAGTAGAAGGAAAGGAAATTTTCTTAGAAAATTGCGCATAATTTGAATTTAGAATCTGAATGACTCTGGCTTGTGACGAATTTTTGTCAGCTTCCTTAGGAATCAACACAACTTTAATAAGTAGGGATTTTTTTCATGAGAACAACGTTGCCAACTAATTCCTCACTTTTAAATCTGATATTCGGAAATGATCAATGAGGGGAAGAAAATAATAAAAAATAACAATTGGGAATCAAAATCAAACTCGAAATCTATTTGTGTCGTTCACAAAAACTATTATTGTAGATGCTGTTCAGTGGTAGAAACAAATAATAAAACCGGAGCAAAAAAAGACACCCTCAGACATTATTTTTTAAGCAAGAGATATTAGTCTCATTTTAAGAATTGAATTGAAATTATATCGTACAAATGCCAACTATAATGATATACCTACTTGGTAAGAAAGGTTGTGATGTGTGAAGTGGACGTGGGTCTGCCTACCGTGAAAATCAACATTAAAATTCTGGGCTTTACTTGTTTTCGACCACTTGGAAGTACGCACGTACTTCATTCGCCAAACCTAAGAAGCGTCGTTATTTTGACAGTCATTTCTTACATTTTTAAGTTTTTACTGGTAGCATTTCAGTTTCAAAAAGTCACCCATTTGGCATTAACAACAGAGAATTAACTTGTCTGAAGAAATGGATATTCGAATTTCAACGAAACAACTTTAAAACAAATACTTTGAGTTAAAGAAAAAAATCATCTTTTCTGAGTTTCGAAGATTTGTGTGCTGCCATCATCAGTAGGGAAAAAGACATTTTGTGGGCGACTACTACAGTTCAGGAGGCTAATCGAGCAAACCATTGCGCAAGTTCTATTCCCACAAGGTTTTTTCTACCATTGCCGATGTTTTTTTTTCCAAATTAAACTTAAGCTTCATAAACAGTTAACAAAAAAAATCTAAGAGTTTGTTTACTGAAATTCTTTCCTTTTGAGACTTACCAGAATGATATGCATTTCCTTTCAAGATATTCTTTACCGTGTTGTCTATTCTTTGCATTCTGGTATCGCAAAAGGTCGATCTTATAACAAGTGCATCGACAATTTTATAACCGATTGAACAATATTTCTAATCTTTCGGGTCAGTGATCAATTGAGGGGTAAAATGGCGTACATTTTTTTTTATTTCCTTGCAATGTTTTTTGTTTCCTTTACAAGTTTGTTAGGTTGCTCTGCAGTGACTGAGTCCTTGAAAGCTTATTTAGCTGAAAGTGTGAATTTGCCATTTAGAATGAAGAGGCTGATCATCTGCCTCTGGAGTTGAGTGTAAATAGAACACAGCAAAAGCTAAGAAATAAATATGTAAGAATCGGACGACAAAAATATAGGATTAGAAAATAAGTCAAATAAACGCGAAAGATTTTTGTCAATAGATAGATACCGATGTAAATTATAAGATGGATTGGTCGCCTGCTACAGAGCGATTTTATTGCAGACCATCGCTCGTCCTTATTGGTTCGGCTTTCTGCTATTTTGCGAAACTAAGATAAACCTGGTATTAAAGTATGGCCGAAGGCTATGATTGTTCTTTTATAAAGAATGCATTTCATAAAAGTTGTCATTTTAAGCTTATCTTTAATCAAAACCGAGACGAAGCCAAAAAGTTAGATAAAATCAGATTTGCCTTAGAAATTGGGTTAAAATAAAAGATGAAGAACAAATGTTTTACTTTAGAAGAAACTGTCAAAAAATAGGCACAGTTTCTGGACACGAATAAACATTACATGTCGTTTAAAGTTTAAATATCGGTTGAGTTTTTTTAATCAATCTGGAGGTTGTTGTTAGGCAAAAATTATTGAAGACATAAAACGTGTAGAAATGATTCGCTAACTTTCATCGAAAAGATTCATTTTGTTTCGTTATCGCAGAAAAATTAATGTGATTCTGTACTGAATGATCTCAAAATAACAACTCACCTTTCTTTGGAGACAAAACTTATAAAATAGTAATTATTTTCAAAATTTCTGCTTGAAGCAAAGCTCAATTACAAGAGAGAAAAATTTAGATGAATATCTAAAAAAAATTGTTATTTGAGGTCATTATTTGACCATTGTTGCCACAGAACATCGAAATATTGAAGTTAAACAACTGTTTTGCTTTTTTTTAATCTATGAAATGGCTGTATGAAAAACTGTTGTTTTGAACGGGTAGCGCTTTTAGTTGCAAAACTTGTAACGTAAACTGCAATGGTGAAAATGCCGAAAACGTTAGAAGAGTTTTCTTTTATGTTTCCTTTCTCTTTTGTGGATGTGTTTATATGTGTATATCTACGAAAAAGTAACTAATTAATACAAATGTAGAAATAGTCTACCAAGGGCTCTATGATTTCTTTGTCCCTTTAAACGTATGACCTAACAAACATTTCATAGCATACTTTTCCCGTTTCAAAACAGTCTTCAGATTCCTGTTTCGGGATCTTCGTCAGGTGAGCGATCTCCTTCATCTTGTTTATGGTATTTTTGACGGTTCTTCTGTGAGAAAGATCAGCTATTGAAGGAAGCCTAATTTGAACTATAGCAGGTTGGAGAAGGGTGGGGGTGCTGACAGATATGAGTTATGCAATGTTTTCCACAATAAACCTGCTTATTTCGTCATTGTGAACAGACACACAGTCAGTCAATATATTTTCACTATCGATTGAGTAACACTAAGAATAAGTGCTTTTTATGCATGCAAAGTAACGGTGTGCCCTCTGATTTCCTGAAAAATTCCGTCAAGGCCGCGCAACGGATCCTCGAGATATTAAAATGACTGGTTTATATATATATATATATATATATATGAACACTCATATTCACACACATGTCATACATTTTAGATCAGTAAGTAAATGGTTATTGAAAGATGTCTTATTAGTTGAACATCTTTAGAGGCCATGAGGAAAGCTTTGAACTTTTACAAGAGAAAAGCTTTGAACTACAAGTGATTTTATTCATGCCACCTGAAGATCTACTCAGTAAATTCTTCATATCAGTCGGCTATCGATTTTTGAAGTTTCAATAACTTTCTCTACTCAAGATAATCTCTTCTCAATTAGACTTGTTTGTTATTTATTAGGTTTTCTTTCTCCAGAATATCGCAAAGTTATCGTTTCGGAGGCTGTGAATAATTTATGCCTTTTTCAGTCTTCGCCATTATTATTAATATTTACTAGCCTTTGATTAATCTGGTACAAGGCTAATTGCTATGAGTTGGATGTAGAAAGTAATCGTAAGAAAAAGCTTTTAAAATCAGTATTCAAAGTTCTGATTTTTACCTAAATTCGAACCCACACCTCTGAAACCAACGGGAAATATACATCAGCCACAAACTATGGATTTTTGCCTAAATTCGAACCCAGACCTCTGAAACCAACGGGAAATATACATCAGCCACAAACAATGGATTTTTGCCTAAATTCGAACCCAGACCTCAGCCACAAACCAAACAGATGTCTGAAATATA
Organism: Acanthosepion pharaonis; assembly: GCA_903632075.3. Taxonomy (NCBI): domain Eukaryota; kingdom Metazoa; phylum Mollusca; class Cephalopoda; order Sepiida; family Sepiidae; genus Acanthosepion; species Acanthosepion pharaonis. Next base: position 480,432 of record CAHIKZ030001057.1, read on the forward strand.
CATCAGCCACAAACTATGGATTTTTTTTTCGAACCCAAATGTCTGAACCCAGATGTCATGCCACAAAAACCAACGGGAAATATACATCAGCCACAAACAATGGATTTTTGCCTAAATTTGAACTCAGACCTCTGAAACCAATAGGAAATATACATCAGCGACAAAACAAATCCAATAGTAGTAAGAAATTAAATTTCTTGACATTTACATAGTTTAGCTTATGCTGATATAAGGTCACACGTTTAGTGCACCCAATGAGACCCCCCTCATTACGCTAGTAATGTTCTGAAAGATTAGTTTACTAATATCTGTCTATATTTCTGAGATGAGGTATTGTAATTATTTACATTGCTCGGACTGTTGTCCTCATCTTTATCGCCATATTAACGACGCTTCGGTCGTTGTACGCTCCAGCCTTCTTCAGGTGATTGGAAGCCATTTTATCAGTGCAATTTTGACATGATCGAGAACTTATTACAAATTATTTTTATCCTCCTCATTAATGTATAACCTCACGGACACATGACCCAGTGGATAGAAGCATTGGTTGGATCCAGTGACTTGGAGTTGTCAGTTGGCTACTCCAGTAGTGAAAAAAAAACTTGGAGAATTGAGTTAAAAGGCGACAACTGAGACATCCAGAAGTGGCACTTGGAATTAGAACAATATACCCCGGTGGATGAAATAAAGGGTTCAATTCAAAATTTCAGTCATCTGAAGTACAACGGCCGAAGCGTCGTGAATAGGAGAATAAGATGAGGACAACAGTGCGAGCAATGTAAATAGTGTAAATAGTTACAATACCTTATCTCAGAAATATAGACATAACCTGAAGAGGACCGGAGCGTAACATCGTGGAAAAGACAATAAAGTTCGAACAATGTAAATAAAGTAATTAGTTTACTAATCATACATAGTTTACTACACCATAGGCCACCAAAATTAGAGGATGAAAGAGTGAGAGAGAGTGAGATTGAGGAGGAGAAGTGAAGGCGAGAGATTGAAAGAAGACGTGTGTGAAAATGAGTGACAGGGTAAGAAATTGAGAAATTGAGAAAATGTAGAGGAAGTGACGTCATCAATGTCAGATGCAGAGTGGGCGTATATAGAGAGAGTGAGAGTGTGAAAGGGAGAAAAGTGAAAATGAGTGAGAGAGATGGAATGAGAGTGCGAGTGTGAGTGAGAGTGCATATGCGCTAGCGTGAGAGGAAGAGAGAGAGAGATAGAGATAGAGAAAGAGAGAGAAATTGAAAAAGACAAGGCCCATCTTTCTGAAACCAGATTAAACGTATCTTGAAATAAATCTTTTGATTGCTAATTAACCAGATAATTAACGTCAATGAGGAGGATAAAGATAATTCTTGCTCATGTCAAAATGGCACTAACAAAATGGCTTCGAATCGGAGAATAATATATTTTTTCTTCATAATGTACCAACATTATTTACATTATTCGAACAATTGCTCGCATCTTTGTCGCCATATTTATTACAACGTTGTACGCTCCAGCCTTCTTCAGGTGGTTGGAATGTCGAACTGAACCCTCTATTTCGCTCACAGGGGTAGACTGTTCTAGTTCCACGTGCCATGTTTAATGGATGTCAATTATCAGTTATCTCCTGTTAATTTCCCTCTGAAAGTTCTCCACTGCCTTAACCGGGTATTGAACTCACACTTTTTGGGTCCTATCACTGGATCTAACCAACGCCTTTATCCACTGTGTCATTGAGGACATCTGTGTATGAATTTCTGGGTATTATAAATCTAATGTCTTCAGCAACTTTTTTTTTTTTTACCAGTGCTCATATTGCAATTTTTTCTGTTTATCATTGCATGATTTTACCAGAGCTGATATTGCAATTTTTGTTGTTATTATCGTTTTTCTCTGGCACTCCTTATTACTGGTTCCCATATTGTATTCATTTCTATACTTGGTCGGCTCAGGAGATTTTTGTGGCCTAGCATATACGCTTATTCCTTAAGTTTACGAATTTGAAAGTAAGCGGTTGTTTCAATTAATTTGCTCAATGGTGTAGTTTCACACTGCAATTTTGTTGAATCTCTGGCGGGGATTTTGTTTGTACCTTTTTAGTTTGTAACAATGGCTCCATTTATTATAGGTTTAACTGTAGTCCTAATTTACCACATTTCTTAATTTAAATTTCATGGCCCGTATATGTAATTATGTTGACATTTTCTATAACACATATTTTTATCTCACGACGTTGCCATGTCAATGAGAAAGAGAGCACATTTTCTGTTTGTAGTTTTTAATTACTATATCTGGTCTATTATATTTTATATTTATGCAGTATAAATCCTTTTCCCTGGCTCTGTATTAGTGCCGTCGTAAATTCCTTGTGATATGTACAGACTGCGGCAACGTCTCTTCATACTGAGGGTACCGGGTTGACAGTTTTCTGGTTGCTGTTCCCGACTGGTAGTTAAGGGCCTTAACTCTTGCGTAGCATCTTGAGCGGCTGCTCTGATCAACAGTTGCATAATATCAGGATTATTGCGGTGCCATGTTGCGCATGGAAGGATATCCCTGCACGCACTTCCGGTGGGTAACCCCAAGGCCACATTATGTTGCAGGCTGCGCCAGCTCCTTTCTGCCATGTTACCATTAACTGAATTTGCTTACCAAGCACTCAACAATAATGGAGTTGCTCGAGCCGTGATTCTAGACATCTCTAAAGCGTTTGAGAGGGTTTGGCATGCTGGAATTCTTCGTAAGCTTCAGGGATACGCCATTACAGGACGATTGATACAATCATTCCTGTCAAACCGCGAAAGGTCGTCCTAAACGTGTTCTCCTCCAGCTCCATTCGCACAAACGCTGGTGTTCCCCAAGGCTCTATCCAGGTGCTACACTGTTCTTGATTTTCATCAATGACCTTCACGATGTCATCAGTTCCCAAGTTGGCATCTACGCGGACGACACCACTATTTACTCCTGCCTTAATAGAAAATCTGGTATCGTTGACAAAACTAACCTAGCTACTGATCTCGAAATGGATCTCCAATCTGTGGTTGACTGGGTCAGGAAATGGCTTATAAACTTTAATACCCACCACAGAGATTCCTTCCTGCCTCCCATCAGAATGACTGATTCCCAACACCTTGAGAGCGACTCGTTACGCCTGCTTGGTTTCACGTTGTCCACAGACATGAGGTGGAATAAATACATTTAAAAAATAGCTTCATCTATCGCAAGGAAAGTTAGGTTCTCTGTGTCGTGCCAGAAAGCTTTTCTCGTCTGAGTCCATCTTTCAAATCTATAAATCAACCATTCGTCTTTACATGAAATACTGGTGACATATATGGTCTGGTGCTCCCGTTGTACGTCTTGAGGTCCTTGACAAAATTCCAGAGACGAATATGCAAGATGATAGATCCTGATCTAGCATCTAGTCTACAATCGCTATCCCACAGACGGGCTGCTGTGACCTCCCTCTGTCTCTTCTACAAATATTTTCACGGCAACTGTTTCGACGAGCTACTTTCGCTGATTCTCGGACTACATGAATTTAAACGAGCTCCCAGGCTGGCCTCACGGTCCCACCCTTTTACTGTCAAAACAGTTAAATGTAACCGTCTCTTCTTTTCAAACAGCTTCTTCTGCCGCACTTCCTGTCTGTGGAACTCCTCCCCCCTTACTTGCGTCTCCGATGACTATAATCTTCAAATATTCAAGTATAATGTCAATCGACGTCTGACACCCAAGAGCTTGTTCCTCGTTCTTATTTGTGTCCTTTCATCAAACACGCATCTTTACTCTTGTTCTCAATCCTCTGTAACCCCTTGCGGGCTAATAGCACCTCCGCCTTGATTGGGGTGAATTGCCTTAAAAAAAAGAGGTTTTGCTTCCATTTTGCCTGTAGATTATTTTGCCTTAAGGATTTTGTTATATTCTTTTTTTTTCAACTTTTGTGACTGTTTCATTTCTGTTTTATACTTTTCTCATTTGTACATTTAGCTATTTGTGGGTTTCTTGCTTTCTTTGATCATTGAGTATACACCCTTTTACTTATCATGATCGACTATCATTTGTAACATTCATTCTGTACTTGTTTTCATGTATTTGGCCAACTTATCGTAGACATTTAGCTCGATAATTCACGTTGTATCATTCCCCTATCGATCAGACTTCTGGGTAGATAAAGACGACCAATTTCTGATTTTGTATGATATACTTATTGAATTTTATTAACTTTCTGATCGTTGCATCTATTTTTCTTACGTCAGAGATATTCGCTTTGATTATATTGGAACTGTACGTGACAAATGGTGGGTATAGCCAAAGAGTTCATTACTAACAGCTGGTTATGTTCTGTCTTTAATACACCGTACTCCATTCGATAAAATTCTTTTCTGATTTTTCCTCTCATATTCGGATCTTTCATCCCGTTTGCCTTTCATCAACTCCTAGATATTTATAAAACTCTTCATGTTCCAGCTTCTTAATCACATGATTAACATCAACGTCAACTGAAGACGTGGGCACCAATTTTCATCTCTTAAAACTCTTGGCACCTTTATCGATACCAAATTCCGTACCAATGTCATCGCTAAATTTCTTTACTGTTTTCAACAACCCTTCCAGTTCATCATCATTTTTGGTATACAGTTTGAGATCATACATATATAAAATAAGTGATTTATAGTGCACTTAGTTATCTTATAACCATAGCTAGTTTTATTGAGCTCAATTGTTAATGGCATAAATGCAATGTAAAATATCAAAGGAAAAAAATGAATCACTCTGAAAAATACCACATTTAATAGTTTTATGTTATTTGATTTGTTATTATTTTATTTCCTTTGTGTTTACTCATTTCTTTCCGGGCAGAAATGGCATCATGGCATTTTCCGCTGAGCTATTAAAAAAAATATATATATAGATAATGCCCTTCATAATATGTGGGCTGTACTCGTGAGAACAATGTTTTTGTATTTCTTTAAGTCGTTGGCTTTCAGGAATCCATTCAATGAAGCTATTGGAATCTTTTCCAATTAATTCGAGGGCTCCAACTACATCAGTTGATGTTCACATGGTCCACATTTTTGAGATTTCAATTTCAAGGTCCTTGTATTTTGATAAGTTTCTGAACCTCTTCAAAGATACATTACAGTCTGCAGGGGCTGTCATATCAATAACGAGGCAATTTTTGTCATTTTCTTTTGTCTATTAACGATGTCTGGGCGATTAGGTTTTGATTGTTCTGTCTGTGTGTATTGTGAAGTCTCATGAAATTGTCACAGATCCTATCTCCGTAACTGGGTCTGGGTGGTGTTCATACCAATTTCTTACAGTTTCCTTTCTGTAGAAGTTGGAGATTTTCTAGTTCAGATATTGACCCACTCTGTCATGCCGGCTTTTATATTCAGTGGGTGCCAATACCGTGCAACCTGATACAAGATGATCAATTGTTTCTGGATATTTATCACAGAATCTGCATTTTGAGCTAACACAATTTTTTTAGTATGTGTGCTAGAAAATTTCTAGTTATTATTATTATTATAATTATTATTCGTTTGATCTTTCGGAATCGTCCTTGTTTGACAGCCGCAAATGTTACTTCGTGAATAGTGTTTCACAAACACATGAATTATTCACTTGTTAGGAGCAGGAAGTTGAAGAAAGCTTTTTTTTTTTTTTTTAGAAATGACGATACAAACTGTGAAAGTTGAAATTAGAGACATTGTCATCTTTAATGAATCTCAAAGTTATAGTTTCTTATCGCGTTATTCAAAAGGCAAAAGATTGAATTTTGAATTTACCCTGATTCATTTTGACGTACAAATTTTGCGCTTTTGTTACGACATGCAACAAAATGTTTCATGAAAAGAAACTGCGGATCACCAATACATGAATACTGCAAGATTATCTTTAAACTAAATGACGTTTGCGAATAAAAGATTAGAATCGCGAAGAATCGATAAATCCATTTATGGACGCCAGCCGAACAAAAAAATGATGACAATGGTAAATGGAGTGAAAGCGAAAATCTTCGCGAGTATTTTCTTTAATTAGGACACTTGATCAAAACGATCCACCTTTTTGACGCCTGATTAAACTTATCTTGTAATCCGTGGGAAATAAATCTTTTGATCACTAATTAACTAGATTATACGTCAATATTAAAAATGAAGATGTCAAAATAAAATCAGTATATTTAATTTTGGGGGAAAGTAAAAATACTTTTAATAAGTTCTTATGTCAAAATGGCACGGACAAAAACTGAATGGTTTTGAAAAGGAGAATAATCTTTTTCTTTTAATCTACTATAATATTTCTTATCTATTTTCGGATGCCAGTTTTTATTCATTTTTTCGAAGATGAACAGAATCGTTAGATGAATCGCAATAATGAAGTGAACTGATTCTAGTAAAAGGTTAATTCTAATCTGATTCATTATGAAATACATAATTCTACCATAAAAGATACCTGCTGTAAATTGATGGTTAGCAAATCTGGCAGACGCCATTACATGTCTGGTGGTTTGTAGTTCAATAGGTGCGGTACATATGCTACAATGAAGCTACCAATCAGAATCGATCTAGAATTATAAGAATAAAAAAGGGATCAATTCCATCTCAGCTTAATTTTATTCAATCAAATTTAGTTTGAAAAGTCGAAATAAAAACTATGATCATCGCCATACTTAAATTAATCTTTTACGATTTACAATTAGCATGGCAATACAAATGGTACAAATCCATTTATACGGGAGGATATTTAAAGATTTTATTCTCAAGACAAAACACTTGATAATGATACTAAAAGGTGGCTTACACACACACACACACACACACACACACACACACACATATATATATATATATATATATATATATATATATATATATATATATATATAGGATGTACTTTACAAAAATTTTGGGGCGGGTTCTTTACAGCAAAATAAAGTAAAATGTCCATATAAACATATGTCCAAAAGGCCATCGTTGTATCTCAACACAACAACCCATAACGAATATTCAAAGTGTACCTCGCTTGCTTCTACACACACATGCACCCGTCGGATCATTGACTTGCGGACCCTATCAAATACTCCTACACGGAGTCGAATGGTTTCACAAGCTCCCATGACACGTTGATGAAGCGTCTCTAGCTTATTAATGTCTGCTGCATAAACCAATTGTTTTAGGTGGCCCTACAGATAAAAAATATCCCAAAAGGATTGCGGTCGGAGGAACGTGCAGACCATGGAACCGGTCCTCCCCTACTTAGATACAAGCCAGTGCATCGCGAACAATGTGACTAAAATGTGCGTTTTTCGTATGAGCAGGTGTACATCCTCTAGCATGCATAGAAGTGTGGTTGAAATAATGTCCCTATAGGTTTGCTGAGAGAACATATGTCCCTACCAGACAATCACCTACAATTCCAGCCCACATTAATCGTAAGCTGATGCTTGTGTCCAGCCTGTATTGTACCGTGGGGATTCCGACCCGGACACAAATGTAGGTTGTGTAAATTTGTTATTCATTCTCTTCTAAATGTTGCCTCATCCATAAACAATACTAAAGAGACAAGCAATGGATCAGCAGTTGGTGCAATAAGCCACCGGGAAACGTTGTCCCGTGGTGATGGATTGGAGGGCGAAGACCCTGCACACGTTGCAAATGATACGGATAAAGGATCTGCTTTTGAAGTACCCTCCATGCGGTACTATGAGATGTATGACATGCTAGGGCCACTTTACGTGTTCTGATTCCTGAACCGTTTCCGACAGCCTGTCGAATGTGCTCTTCGTAGTCAGGCATACGAGCCGATTTCGGTCTTCCTCGATCCATAGTTTGTGGTGCCACGGATCCTGTCTCAGCAACGCGACGATAAACAGCAGCAAAGGTTGGATGTGCCGGTTGCCTTCGATTTGGAATCGCAGTCTGATACAGCCTCGCTGCCTCGCAACATCGCACGGTCATATGTTAAAATCATATTTGCCTGCATACGATATGAATATCCTGTCATTGTTAAAAGGAACATTTCTCAGTTAACTCACTACTACAAACGTTAAATGTTGTAGACAGACTAGCCACAAATGTACACGAATGACAAATGTAATCTAGTCTACACAGCAATACGGCGCTATCTACCGTAAAATTTCTTTAAACTTAATAACTCAAAAATGAATGCTTATATGGACTTTTGTCCTTGTCTTAGTGTGAGGAACCCGTACCCAAATTTTATAAAAGTCTTTGTGGTACACTCTATATATATACAATATATAACCTTAATAATCACCAGGATTATAAGATGTAAAAAGATTATATATACATACATATATCAATTAGAAGTCATTGCTCGACGACAAAAGCTGTTATTCTCTGGCATGTGTTACTGGTAACTTCCTTTGTTTCACCTATTCATCTTAAGTCTGGTATTTTTTTTTACTTCATTAAAAATCAATCAAGCAACTTGCTGCTTCATCTCTTGTCGTTTCTTTCTGCTACGTATATTGCCCTTTTCTTATATATATATATATATATATATATATATATATATATATATATATATATATGTATGTATGTATATTGGCAAGCATATATAAATAATCGCCTTAAAACAGAACACACATGGTCTGAATATTGCGTTCAAGCCTGAAACAGACTGTCGCTGCTTGTTGCTGACTTCAGTACCCACTTTTGTAATTACATACGCGATATCTTTGACACTAAGCTCTTTTACCCATAAATATAGCATAACTTACAATATATATATATATATATATATATATATATATATATATATATATATATATATATATATATCACTCATAAAAAAATGATGCATAAACACTTTGTTAATTTGAGGCTATGGTTTTTGTTGAATTTAATAAACATCAACTAAAATATCTCCTATAATTGAAATATTTGCAATACTCGCGTGATCTATCTATCTATCTATCTATATATATATATATATATATATATATATATATATATATATATATATATTCTGCTTATTACATTAATCACTTTCATAAGGTTAGATGTCATGATAAGCATCTTTTAACGTATTTTTCAATTAAAAAGTTTTAAAAAATTCAATAGTAATGTTTAAATAATTTACTTCATATCGCCGTTTTTCTTCTGAACATTTCGAAAAGAATCTAAATTTGAAATCTTTGTCTTTAAATCATTCCGCCTCACCGGCTATCCTCTTCCACCCGTATCTATGAGGCGCGTTGTACTGTTTGGGAACCAACTGGTGTAGAGTAATTGTTAGTGAACTAGTTTGGTTTATCGATACTACTGAGTAATGTGTTCAATCATCATTAGGAGCCCAATATATTATGGCCTTATATCAATCTAGATTAAACATTGTAAACAAGATTTACCATTATTTCGAACTGAGTAAGAAGACTATATTTTTATCGAGAGAATTGTAACTTCATTGATTTGCCTCAGAAGTGTCTACAAAGGGATATACTTAAGCGTTTGTAAAATCTAAGATATTACATGGATTAGCTTTTTCCGATTTAATATGATTGTAATTAGAATGTTTTACATGAAAAGGCGTCGAGTCGTTGTTAATTTGGAATAATTTATCTCGATAAAGGCATGGAAATTTATTTTCTAGAAGAGTACAAATGCATATTCTAGAGAAGTAAAACGTTTCAAAATCTGATGAATGAAAAAGCGCTCAGTAAATAAAAATAATTGTGAATTAATGATGAAAATGAAAATCTGACAAAAGAAAAAAAAGACAAGGAAATAAATAATAAACCTGTGTATTATAAAGCAAGAAAAACCATTTTTGAAATTGTGAGTATGAGAATGTATGTTTGAGAGAGACTGGGAGAGAGAGAGATGGAGGGGGAGTGGGAGAGAGATGAAGGTGGAGTGAGATGGTGGGTGGGGAGAGAAACAGATATAGAGGGCGCTAGTGTACCTGGATAGTTTCCACGACTCTATTCGTATATTTCGACAAATAAGATTTGATTCATTTCCATCATCCTGCCATTTCCATTTCCGACATCCTTTTTATTCCTGTCAATACCATTTTTCATCATTTCTCCTTCCGCCCATTTCCTTCTCTATCTTTCCCACAGTTCCTTTCGTATCATCATTTCATTCATTTCCTTCCTATTATTTCCTTCATTTTTGGTCATTCTATTATTCTTCACATTCCTTTCATTCCATACATTCCTTTCATTTCTTACCCTTTCATTGATTCCCTTTCCATCTTTCTCACTATTCCCATTCATTGCAATCATTGCGTCTATTCCCTCTGTACCATTTCTAACAATCCTCTCATTCCATCAATCTATTCATTTTATCATTTCATTATTCCGTCTATTCCCTTCCTTCAACATTTTTTCAGTTCCATCATTCCTTCTATATTTTCACTCTCGGATTCCGTTAATCGCTTTGTTGGAAAGTAGGTACTATGTCTTGATGTCTTTTTTTTTTTTTCTTTTTTTTTTTTTGTAGAACTTCGCAAATCAAAAACATCATAAATATGTGGAAAAACTATTGTATTTTTCCAAGCAGTAAGGAACCGATTTTTTAATCGTTTCTGTCAAGCAAGGCGACAAAGCCACTAGTACCCAATGGGTTAACGAGAGTCATAGAACCAAAAAGGACAGTATAAAAAAAAACAACAACAAAAAAAAAACAAAAAACAAAACAAATAAATAAAAATATATATATATATATATATATATATATATATATATATATATAAAACTCGTGGCTTGACGATTGCGTCTAGCATGAAACAGTCTGTCGCCACTAAGTGTTGACTTCAATGTCCACTTTTATATATATATATATATATATATATATATATATATATATATATATTGAACATCGTTGTTGACAGGAAATCAGGAAGCTGGAAGAGTGTTGCAAGGCGAGAAACTATTAACAGGGAACTTACGCTCACTATGAGCAATTTCAATAGTGAATGTATGAGACCTTGCTGCCAATCTAGTACTGCGCTTAAACTCTTGAGGTTGGACTACTAAAGAGGAAAGCTAATCAGAACAATTATCGCGAAAATATTTATAGATAAAGCACAGGGAAGACTTAATAATTGCTTTATAATAATCGTTGCAGTTCATGTCACTGAAAAGGGCGTGACCAAGAAGGAGGAGTGGGTTGCTCTCCTGAAGGGTAGCTAACAAGCCATTTTTTGTCCCAGATTAAAGGACATTTTTGAGCTTAGCTGCCGATTCAATTTTTACCGAACCTTTCGAACTTAAACACAGGAGTAAATAGATGTGTCGTCAACATAGGTACCAGGTCGGAAACTGATAACATCGGGAATGTCGTTGATGAAAATAAGGAACAAAGTAGGAGCAAGAACAGAATGGGAGAACACTTACATTAATTAAACATGATTAAGAAGAGTGGCCGTTTAAGACAACTTTCATCACACGATTTGCTCAAATTTAAAAAAAAAAGGACCAGAAACACCATCATCTTTTAACTTGTAAAGAAGACCAGTATACCAAACCCTGAGATATTTAAAAAAACAGTTTGAACTTCGCTATTCTAATCTACACCGTGACACTTTCAGTAATAACAGTCAACAAATTGGCGGTTGACCTAGAGAAATTTGTCTGAAAGAAAATCCTTCAAGGTGAGATTCTTTACCAATCCTGTGTTGATTAGAGCATCTAGTACATTGCATTGCCAAAAAAAGAGGTAGATTCTATGCTAAAAGTTTCTCTTCTCGCACTTCGGATGAGTTCTTCGCTATGGTACCTAGACTTTTTGAATTTAAGCACAGTACTTGACTAGCGATGAGATCGCATCAATTTACAGTTGAACTGGATAGATGTAGCTGTACGTTTCTTTTCTCGTACTTCTCGCCTGTGGAACTTCCTTTCGGTTCCATGCTTTCCAGTCAACTTCAAAAGTTTAAATGCAATGTCAACTATTGTTCTGATTACTCTTTTTGCTCTCTCGCTCATTAGTAATGTTTCTGTTTATAATTCTTCCACACACACCCAGTAACCCCCCCACCTTGTGTCTTAGTGGCTTTACTGAATGGGATGAACTTAATTAAAAATAAAGAGGAAGAAAGGTTAATATCTTGATAGTTGGAAGAATCAAATGGTTCACCAGAGTTCTTAAAAACAGAAAGTGCAGTAGAGGATTTTTAACAAGCAGGAAAGCACGTCATATTTTGTAGAGGTTGAACAGGGTACATTTCTTAAGGACAATTGCTGGGATAACATGGAGGTCACGTGCTTTGTGAGGGTCAAGTTTTGAGATGATAGGAGAAACAATGGACGGAGTTACATGTATATAACAAAAATATTTCGTCTTTTTTTTTCAAAGTTGATAATACCAATTCTAATCGGCCTTTTAAAGTGTCGCCTTTCTTAAGGCAATATAAAACGTTTTTTCTTCTTTTTACGTATTCAATTTCTTCTTTGTAAAGAATGTAAAAATTATTTTTTTCCATCATTTTTTAAAACAATTTTCCTTTGATGCTCATCTACCTTTATCTTGATTTTTTTTTCATCTGACAGAAAACCTTTGCAATAAGACTTTACAAAACCAATTTGATGTTGACAACGGAAGCGGAACTATTTACACAAGAAATAAATTTGTTAGGATGTTAGTCGACAAATATTTATTCTTCGATTGAACAATTATTTGCGACATATTTACTCTTCAAAAAGATTACATCTCAATTTCAAGATCCATTCATGGAATGTAATTCAATTTGAAACGAAGATTTCTTTTTTATTTATTTTAACTTGTTCAGGTGAAAAAACGTCTTTGTGATTTTATGTTTAATATTGTCTGGGAAAATTGGCTCAAGCTGTGTGTGTATTTGAAACGTTTTGATTGGCTGACGTGTCAATAACGGAACGATCAGAAGCCATGTTTCTGTCTCTGGTGGAGCGGGTGGATAGAAGCATGAAATGATTACACCTCCATCCCCCAGTATTAGAATGGGGAAAATAGGGTGGAGGGATAACAATTCAAGTAAAAAGAAAAAGCGAGAGAAAAAGAAAGAGAGAAAAAAAGAGTATTTGAAGGAGGAGGAGGAAGTGAAGCAAAAATAGAGAGAGGGAAAATGATAATAAGAAAAAATGAGAGTGGGAGAGAAAGGGAAAAGAGAAAGGGTGCTGAAAGAAGAATATCGACGAGAGAGACACAGAGAGAGGGGGTGAGAGAAAGTATGAGAGAGTAAGAGAAAGAGAGAAAATATGTATGAGAAAAAGAAAAGAGGAGAACGTGAACCGTCTTCTGAATGGAAAATATATAAGACAAATTCTGAATGAGTACCAACGTGCGTGCGTGTTTGCAACTAAATCGATCAACTTGGCATTCATTGGCTATGAAACGTTGAGTGGTGCGTATATTTGACTCCCAAATCAGCAAATATGATTTTCTTAATCGATTATGAATGAAAGTTTAATCAGTGGAAATGAGACTCGATGCTTTTTAAGGGTAATTTCAGAAATACGAAAGAATTACAAATAGACTGACTCTAAGCAGGAAAATGAAAAGGGGGGGAGAGAAGTAGAGAAAGCGTGATAGAGAGGGATAGAGGGAAGAATGGGAAAAAAAAGAGAGGAAAAAGAAAGGAAAGCGTAAAGAAGAGATAGATAGATAGATAGATAGATAGATAGATAGATAGATAGATAGATAGAGATTAAGAATTCATCGATCATTTCAACCAACCCATAATGTCGATAAACAAACAATCAAGAGAACAAGGAAGAGAAACTCTCAGAATTTAATGAAGTATGGCGTTGGTGAATTAAGTTATTTAAGGCAAATTCTTACCAGAGCCCCTCGATGTTGCAAAACATCTTTTTATCAGGGGAAATGAATGCAGAAATTCTTAAACTGTCAATAAATACAGTCGATTATCTTTTATAAAGGAGCAGCTATGTTTGATTTGCACACAAGACGAACAGATTGCACGAAAATGAACTTGGCAAGATATAAGCAGGCAATTCTGAGAGGGCGTAACCCAAATGCTTGTCATGTTTGAGAATCTCGGTGTAAAAAATCAAATCGAGTCGGCACAAATGATTTCACTGAAGAGATAATCTTGCCAAATTCCTTTTATCTATTTACCTTTTATTCAGGTGTTTTTATTTGCAAAGCTTTCAGTGCCGCCCGGTGGTAGAATATATTAAATAAACAAAACCAGTGATAAATTTCTCTGACAGAAATTCATGATTTATTGTTCGTCTGGCAAAATTGCCCTCAGCACTGAGTCATGAAATATTCATGTTCAAGAAAATGTTCACTTGGCAAGGCTTTCGAGAAAAGAAAATTGAAAATTGCAACTCCAGTACACGTTTGCTTAAGTCAGAATTATTCAGGATGCAGAAATAAAACATGTGACCCCCCACCAGTTTAGTTTGGCACAAGTACTCACGAATAGAGCATCCAATAATTATCGATTAACAATGGTCTGCGAGATTACCTTAATTATCATTCATCGGCAGGCAAATGATAGAAATAGATAAAGAACAATAGTTGACAAACTCGTCCGTGAAATAATGGGTTAAAGCGCATGCGCACACATACGCACACACACATACAGATGAAGAGAGAGAAATGAAAGAGGGAGAGGGAGGGAAAAAAGAGAGAGAAGATTACACATCAGAATAAAATTAAATACTCCAAAAGTTTTTTGAATATAGGCCCCGAGAATGAAAGAGAAGCTGGTAGGAAGTGAATATTACGAGGGTAAGGAGGACAGATAACGATTGATGCTTGACTTGAAGAGGTTAATCTTGTAGTGATCAGAGAAGCACCCACGCAGGAGAAATGACAGTTCTTGGGAACTATAGGAAAAGAGATAGGATTTGAGAAACCAAAAACCAAAATTTTAAATTTCAAAATATTTACTAGATTATAAATAGAATAAAATATCAGCTTAAGAATATTTATAATTTGAAGTTCTATCCGAAATTCTCGGATGAATCATTTTCGTTTCATATGTTGTTTAAACAAATATCCTCGTCTTTGTTTAGTTTTATAACTACATTTTGGCCAATACCTTGTTTTGATCTTTCAAACAAGGCATCATTTCAAATCAAGGCATCAAACAAGGCATCATTTCAAATCAAGGCATCAAACAAGGCATCAATTTAAATGTTTTGATAAAAACAAGGATAAAAATTTCGAAAAGCGCGTGGGATTTATGAGTTTTCCACCCAAATAGCGTTAAATTCAAACTGAAGTTGACCGATGCAAATCTATATCTATAATTCTCAAAATTTGTGTGTGTGTGTATGTATGTGTGTGATCGAATGTTGTTTATGCATTTCCACAGTTTTCATCCTACTTTTATTAATTTTTTTGTTTGATAGATAATTCATCAATGTCGGTTTTGAGTCGAAATTGTTGACGAGAATGGCTCTCCACTACTTCCTGTCCATTATAACTCTCAGCAGTGTTTTACTATTTACTATCTGTTTTGGGATATCTATCTTTCATGAAAACTTTCATAAAAATAAATAGTTTAAATTATTACAATAATATTATTTATTATTATACAGTTCTTTTTTCAGGGCCACACCCCAATCAAAT
Source organism: Acanthosepion pharaonis (assembly GCA_903632075.3). Lineage (NCBI taxonomy): Eukaryota > Metazoa > Mollusca > Cephalopoda > Sepiida > Sepiidae > Acanthosepion > Acanthosepion pharaonis. The sequence goes on from CAHIKZ030001057.1 coordinate 495,983, forward strand.
TGTTAACTCCCTCATTTGGGGATGTTGTTACTAATATTGATTTTCGGGTTGACTGACTTTAAACTTAAACTGCTCCAATTGAACGGCAAATATTCCCATTAATGAAAGACCCTGCTAGTATAAAATAGAGAATATGTCTGCGAAAATTCTTAGTGCTATACTTTTTTTTAAATAGACACACAAGAAATTTTTAAAAATAAAAAAAAACGCTAGAGACTTTTGCATATACTATAATAAAATAATAATAATAATAATAACCTTAATTTTAAGCTGAAGAATTCAAAACAAAAAGCTTAAGGTGAAAAGTCATGTTCTTAAATAGTCCCGTCTGCTCGAGATTGTTGTATGGATATCATGCAACATGTTCAGATACGATGTTCCTACAATCATCAGTTTCCTCAGATTAATGATTAAACATGGCTTCAAACAAATGAATCCGTTGGATCTTAAAGACAATCGTTCCCCAGACCCTATAGACTGGCGTTGCAAAATCAAAAAAAAGCTTTAGCAAATAACAAAAATCTCATCAATTGAAGACTTCCAACAGCAGCAACAACTAAAAAGAAAAGTACTAGAAGGTAAAATAATGATATAATCAATCTGCTAACTTTTCACAACACCTTAAAGTTTGGAAGGTAACATCCATCAGTTGTACAAAGAACAATAACAGTGGACTTGAGAAGTCTAATTTTACTAAAAGACTGTTTCAAGAAAATTTAACTGACAGTAATGCTAATTGTTCCATCAATGAATGACGAATGTTTCCTTATGAGGAAATGGCTATTCTCAACATTACAATTACCATATAATGAATTGAATTAAATTAAGTCGATTAGATTAGAGTGTAAGCGGCGAAAAATAATGTTTAAAATAAAAATTTTAGAATGTTCCGATTGGCGTTGACTTTTAATCGTAAAAAACCAAGGCAACGTTAAAAAAGTGAAAAACTTACAGAAAACACACACACTACTACTACTACTACTACTACTATAGAACGAAATTAATTATGTAGGTGTCGTTTCCATGAAGAAATACATAAATGAAAAAATAATTATACAGTCACGGTGTCGTGCCCATAAAAAAAATTAAAATTAATTATAGTGCCAAAAAATAATTATAATAAAATAATTATAACCATTATAACACATTCTAAGCCAATGATAATCGATCCCACTTTTCTCCTCTACACGCACAAACACGTAACATTCTCACTATCGGACAAGCAGTTCACATGGGCAGGACGTCAACAGGTGCATCAACGAAAATTTCGGTTCCTTTTCCTTTTTCAGGCCATAATAGTAATATTTATCTTTTACCACTCAACAAAAATTCGAGGTAAGGAGACCCCTGGCAATTGTATTTTTCCAGCTAAAATATCTGCACACGTATTACACGCATCTCTCTCTCCCTCTCTCTCCCCACCACTCTCTCTCTCCACATCTCTGTCTCTGTCTCTGTCTCTGTCTCTCTCTCTCTCTCTCTCTATATATATATATATATATAAACATGCGTGATAGACTGTATACACTTTGCTTATTCTTTATCTTATCCTTCTTTTGGATTCCTATCCATATTTGATCAACATTTGACCTCCAAACTCACAGTTTTACTCAGTATTACTCTCTCTCATTTCTCCAACACCACATAACAGCCAAATAACAATTAATACTTGTTTTGTTGTTAGAACTCTCTTAGACAGGCCGTTAATGTGTTTGATCCTTGGCCTTGGATCAAACTGATTTGAGCTAAGTTGAGCACAACACTCTCCTGAAAAAAGACGCTGCTGAGTCAATAACGAGTAGGAAAGAGATCATTATTTTAAATCTTTAAAATTATCTGAATTGATTTTAATATTAATCATCGTTTTTTACTGTTTAATTCAAAATAATGTAAAATTAATCTTTTCAAATCAGTGAAACATAAGATGATAAGACAGTCGTACATAGACATATCTGATGAAGAGGAGTAATTATTTAGCTCCTGATACCTTTTCTAATATTGACAAATATTAATTTAAATCTTCGATGTGTTGACCATGTTTGCCGTAGTCTCTGAATATGGAATCCGGTGAAGTCTGTAATCTCTTCAATATCAGAGGTTGGTAGTGTAGATTCGGAGAAGGTAGTGGCTGTTAATTCTTTAAGTTTTCGATGTCAGGTTGTCAATGCAGTCAATTTGGGAGAAAAAAACAAAATGGCTGCCTTTATACACGTCGCATTGAATATTTTGAGCTTTCTGATTGGTTAACCCTTCTATTGATAAACTATAAAATGAGTCAGCTCATTTTGATTGGCTCACTAGTACAGAACACTACTTCAGGTTGATAAACATTAACACGATGTAACTTAGTTCTTTAGGTTCCTGCTATGCATTTTTACAGCATCGTCGTTAGGTATCAATACATGTTATTCTTTTTTTGAGCTCAGACGAACAATAGCATTGGAAAGTGAAATATCATACGAAATCCGGACAAGCATTTTGCTCCAATTCCTGATTGGTCAAGCAACGAAGATTCATCTGGAACGAAATCTTGCTGGACGTCCAGAAATGATTGGAAAGCGTACTAGCCGATACAAAAAAAAATGATAACGATACTCGTTCGAATAAGTTTGAAAATTTTCCCAATTTCTTTGACACATTACAAATAATTCCCTTAAATCAACAGAGAATGAATATTTTTAAACAATGACAAAGGTTATAACAACATTTAATATTATAATCATTTCTTAAGTTTATCCCAATCTTGCGCTAGCTTAACTTACAGCATTGGTGGGTAACCAGTTTAGAAGGTTTTGTGACGTAAGGTGGCCGTTAATGATTAAGTATAACTAAATAAATACTAAAAGTCAACCAAAGATAATTAAATCCTAAATCGAAACCCAAATCATCGACGCACAGTAATTCGACTGGATAGTTCCACTCACTCAATAATCACAACATTCTGACACCGCTATTTATACATCTGGCGTAAAACATATATTCATAAGAGTCTTTGAAAGTAAGTGAAGAAAAGGCGATATCTATTTATTTTGTGACGTACGATTGCCGTCAATAATCAAGACTTCAATGTTAAGATAAAACAGTATTTAATTACAACCACAAATAAATTACTTAACAAGAATAAAGAAGTAAAAGTCAACCAAAGATAATTAACCATTTCAGTGAATACCTTGTTAGTAGCTTGGCTCGGCTTAACGTCTAATAAATTCTAAATCAAAACCCAAATCATCGACGCACAGTAATTCACACTAATCCGACTGGATAGTTCCACTTTATAGTCACTGAATAATCACTGCAGTCAGTAGCCTGACACCGCTATTTATACACCTGGAGGAAAACATATTTATAAGTCCAGAGTGTCACGCTAGAACCTCGGTGTCGGTAGTTATTCATTTTCTTCTTATATGACAGAAGGGCAATTCTGATTTATAGTTATCCAGTGCTGGCAGCGTGAGAAACACAGTGCGACACGTAGTTCGCCCTGGTCACTCACCGCATCTCAATCACTTTCCTAGTGCCTTTGCAATGCTTCTAAATGCAAGTCTCTCTTAATTCGTTAGTTTAATGAATATATGACTTGCACTTAAGTCCTGGATTCATTAAACTAGCGAATTAGTCTTGACGAATTTGTTTATTTTATAGAGCATTCCCATTCCCAATTTCAAACTGAAGTTTCAGGGTTTGATTATGACGCACTTATGCAATAAAATCTAACGTCATATATAAACCAGATCGATGAATTCTTTTACCGATTAACTTTTTCAAGCTGAAGAACTGTTCGGACTATTATCCTCGTCTTCATTGCCAATTTTACAACGTTTCGGCGTTGTACGTTCCGGCATTCTTCAGGTTGCCATTGGTTTGGGCAGAGAAATAATAAATTCGAATGAGTCTAAACGAAAAAACGGTTTGTAGTTGTGGAATAATTAACAAAAAAAAAATGAACTTTCATGCGGTCTAAAAAGAAAGAAAAGAAAATAACAACAAAATAATCTCAAATGAGAATGGTTTTTCCTCTGCAGCGAATTTGTAAATCTTATGACCAGGAGTTTTGATTAACAGGACAATATTTTGCCGCCGGTAGAATAATTATGCGAAGGAGAGGTGGAAAGAGGCAGAGAGAGAGAGAGAGAGAGAGAGAGAGAGAAGAAGAAGAAGAAGAAGAAGAAGAAGAAGAAGAAGAAGAAGAAGTGTGAAAGATGAAGTAAGCAAAAGAAAGAACCCCCCTCCCCCGGTTCATTTTTGAAATTGTTAAAGATCCTATTAACAAACGTCCAATGGATCAGACGGCGTCTCAGCTTGGCGTGATGACGAACGAATAATATTGGAAATAAATGAGAAACATATTTGTGTTGAGTAAATGAAACCAGGCGTGAGGGATGTTCCTGTTTGGTAGCCATTAAAGTGCTGGCATCTAACCGCTATGCGATTGATAGTAATATCAGGCGCAGATAGACAACACAGCAGCGGCGGTGATGTTCAATGCAAACTTCCGATTAATTGCATTGTGGAAAGAGGATAGAAAAAAGAGCAAATTACTGGAAGATGTTTTTGGACGAGTGCTGGCCATTGTCAGAAAACGGAATCGTCTTTTATCCTGAAAGACTTCTCTCTCAATCGAAAACGAAATCCAGATTGATAGAATTTGCTTGCGTTGACACTACTCAAAATTCTTTGTGGTCGTCAAGCGTTTCGTTTAGAAAGAAAGAAAGAAAGAAAGAAAGAAAGAAAGAAAGAAAGAAAGAAAATATAAACAAGAGTCAAAGATAAATATGGCGGCTAATGTGGAAGCCATATTTAGACGTGAACGAAAAACAAAGTGCTTATATAGAAACGAAAAGACGTCTTATTTTCGTCTTATTTAAATTTGACGTACATATTCAGTTCGTTCATTAATTTCAGTTTTTTCTATGAAAAGAAAGCGAAAATTAAAGGGTAAGACAAGTAAAGAGTGTTTGATAAAATAACTCATCAAAATTTAAAATCAGAAAAATGCTAGATTGTAACTTTTACGGTGTTTGAAGTACTGCAGATTAAATTTAAAACAGATTTGAAGAGTCGTTTGCTTTTCAAAAGGTTCCTAATTTTCTCTCTGGATCAGGAAAAATATCTGCTATATTTTAAGATTGTGTGAGCCAATTCATCAGTAAATATCGATCTTCTATAAAAAAATCTTATCAACAAATCTTATCAATAAAAAGTTAATTCATGCGTTTAAAAATGTTTGAGCTTGACAGACAGCGTCAAGAATGCAGATTTTTACAGATCTTAAAAATGGTTCTCTTTATGTGAGAGATTAACTAAGTAGTTATGGACTTTCTCGGATTAAAAGCTTATGTTTTCTCTATAAATAGATTTTAAAGATGTGTATCAATTTGCAAAAAATATTTTACTGTATTTTTAGAACCAGATTTATGGAATATTGTTTTTAATTTTTAGCCAAAATTAAAGATGTCAGACTTTTCCAGGCTGAGCGATATTTTGTTACTTAAGCATTTGACTACATTTTACGCAAAAAGTTTTACATATCCATGAGTGTCAGAATTTAATAAGTTTTAATAAATTCAACCCGATTTATCAAATTTAATGAGAAAATAATTTCTTTCGAAGAATTTACATTGTTATACAATTTTAACTAAATTTACATTGTTCATTAATTTTTCGTATTATTATTAATAATAATTTAGAGACCGCAAACAAAAAAGAGACTCCTTATTTGTATGGCAGTCCCTGCGGACTGCAATGTATCATTGAAGATCTTCAAAAAGCTATCAAAATACAAGGACCTTGAAATCGAAATCTCAAAAATGTGGTACATGGGAATATCAACAATCCCTGTTGTAGTTGGAGCCCTCGGATTGGTTGGAAAAGATTCCAACAGACTCATTGAAGGGATTCCTGGAAGCCCATACCTTAAAGAAATAAAAAAGATTGTCCTCACGAGTACAGTCCACACCTTACAAAGGGCTTTATCTATGTAAAATATTTTTCTTTTGTGGAAAATGTCATGATGCCATTTCTAACCTTAGGTCTCTGGGCTGGACCCGGAACGAAATGTGTACACACCAGAAATTAAAGGAAGTAAATAATAATAATAATAATAATAATAATAATAATAATAATAATAATAATAATAATAAAGCAAATGCAACCGACCAGATACAGAAACAATGGCAAGATAAACCACTTCACGGCCAATACTCTGCCCATACCAAACAAGCTGATGTAGACAAATCCGGTACCCCTCAGCGATTACGTAATGCAGGGTTAGAAGCTGAAACTGAAGGTTTTATCTTTGCTGCACAGGACCAATGCTTGTTAACTAGAAATTATCAAGCATATATACTAAAATATTGTGTTAGCCCAAAATGCAGATTCTGTAATAAATATCCAGAAACAGTTGTTCATCTTGTATCAGGTTGCACGGTATTGACACCCACTGAATATAAAACACGGTACGGCAGAGTGGGCCAATAATCGGCACTGGAAAATCTGCAACTTCTATGGGAAGGAAACTGAAAGAAATTGGTATGAACACCACCCAGACCCGGTTACGAAGATAGGACCTGTTACAATTTCATAGAACTACACAATACACACAGATAGAACAATCAAAGGTAACCGCCCAGACATTGTTATTAGAGACCGCAAACAAAGGAAGGACCTTCTTATTGACATGGCAGTCCCTGCGACTCCAATGTATCTTTGAAGATCCTCAAAAAGCTATCAAAATACAAGGACCTTGAAATCGAACTCTCAGAAATGTGGCACATGGGATTCCTGGAAACCCATGTCTTAAAGAAATACAAAAAATTGTTATCATAAGTACAGCCTACACCTTACGAAGGGCTTTGTCCTATGCAAAATATGTGCGGATGTGTGTGTGTGTGTTTTTAAGTGGTCAGTGGAAAATGTCATGATGTCATTTCTGACCTTTGGTCTCTGTGCGGAAACCCGGAAAGAAATGTGTACACACCAGAAATCAAAGGAAATAAAATAATATTAATAAGTATTAGGCAACTGTGTTAAAGCTTGGTTTTCTGTTTGGAAACATTTACAAAAATAATTTTCCTTTTTTTTCTTTCTACTCAGTTTGAAATTAAATACTTGAGAATGGTAGACGAGATATCTCGCGATAAATTTCCTGATCTTAAACCATTTTATCCTAGAAATCAGTTCGATGATGATAAAGATAACTAAAGAAATGATTGTCCTGAAGCTGTTGGCGAGATATTTCGCTGACAGGATGTCACAGAAAAATATCCTTGTCCGTAGCAGTTAAATACAAAATTTGAAACGATTGACGACATATGAGATACTTTGATTACAATAGAAATATTTTCTAAAGAATTTTATTAATTACAGTTAATTTGATATGTTAAACGATTTTGTGAAATGAACAAAAATACATACATCTCTCTAAATAGTATATGAAACGTTAATTCAATTGTTAGCCTTCATTCTATTCGAAAAAAATTGAAGAAAATTATGATATAATTATTATATTTGTTTAAAAGAAACGAGATATTTGTGTTGTAATTATTTTCAATTATTGAAAAGCTTTATTAAAAAAATTTAATATCAAGAGGATCTGAAAATCTGATATTATAGATTATATATATATATATATATATATGTGTGTGTGTGTGTGTGTATATGTATGTATATACGTGCGTGTATGTGTGTATATATGTATGTATATATATGTGTGTATATATATGTATATATATACATAATACGTATATAATCAATTGCAGTTGGTAAACTTTTCTGAAAACTGCATCAAAGACCGCATTGATGTGTGAGAAAAATAATTGCTTTAGTGTAAAAATTCTCATTTTAATATCTCAGTAAAATGCTCCACAAAACCACCATTAAAATGCTATTAAACTTAGGAGAAACACACTTAATATGTTTCATGAAACTAAAATAAAAACGATAACACGGTCTCTCAGAGGATGATATAACATAAAAAGACAAAACTTCTTTGACAATGCTTTGCAAAGTTTATAAATCAGAAGCAGAAAAATGATGTGTAACAGAGGAAAAATAAAAACCCTTAACAAAGAACATTCGTTGGTCGTTAGTCAATATGTTAAACACACACACACACATATATATATATATAGGCTGTTTCATGCTAGACGCAATCGTCATGCCTGACGATTGCGTTTAGTATGAAACAACCTGTTGCCTCTAAGTGTTGAATTCAATGTTTACTTTTATGTTTACACACGCTCTATCTCTGATATTGAGCACTTTATATTCCATAAATATAGCACAACTTATTTCTTTTTATATATATATATATATATATATATATATATATATATATATATACAGATATACATAATATATATATATATATATATATATATATATATATATATATATATATATATATAATATATACAGATATACATAATATATATATATATATATATATATATATATATATATATATATATATATATATATATATATATATTCAGAACCTGAAAACCATACCACGGGTTGACCTAAGCTTGTGAGCACAATTGGATAGACGGAACCGTGCCAGCACGAAGTTACAAGTCATCGTGACCGAGAGTTTGAGTGTGCCGGCGTTGTTCAGATTGTTATTTCCCAGAAACTGTAACTAACGTCTGATCAGCATAGTTGCAGTATAAAAATAAAATAAATATCTAGATCAATGAGCGTATATCTATGAATCATATATTGCGCCCACGAAGATGAATCTATCCTTTGTGGTAATCGCATTGATTATAAATTCACCAAGAATGTACCAATATCATAATCTATAAAACTTCAGTTTCGAATGTAAGAAAGAATTCTTCTTTTAAATTATTAAAAGTAAAATTCTTAAAAAAAGCCAAAGATAAAAAACAAAAATAGACAATGTGTCAATCCTTTGATTTTTCCATTTACTAATGAGATATTCCGTTATTATGATGTTATGAGGTGCATTAAATTATTGATCTATGGCAATTCCTTCTGTTACTATAAAACATATTAGCTTGGGAAATATGTGTGTATATGTGTGTGTGTACTGACTACTTGTGGTGGGATAGTGTGTATGTGCGTATGTGTGTGTATGCGTGTATAAGTACAAATAAGTTTACGAATTCCTCGTAGTAAGGAAATATACGCACGCATATATACACGCATGCTGACAGGAACACACCAAAATAGAAACAGATCCAAGAGCACATAGAGGTCACTAAAACATTAAAAGATTAAATGCCGATAACTACTCGCTGGACAAACCTTAATTGTTTTATGACCCTTCGCGCAGAACTCTTCATTGACAATTCTAGAAAGAAAATTCGGATTGCCAACACACAAACAGAATGTCTCATATCGAGAATATTCCACATTGAACATGAAGAAAAATTAATTATTTTTAATAATATGTAGAAATCTCCACTTTCACCTGAAGACGGTTGCGAGACCAGAAACACGTGTCGTGAAATTATGTAAAACAAAGTATAATATTTTTTCTCAATAAATCCACATTACAACCAAAAACGTTTGCGGCACCACCCTTCTTTTTAATATATATATATATATATACATTTCCAGTAGGATAGAATCCAGGTAAAACTCAATGTCCAGGACAGAGTAAGAATATAATATAAAAGGCTCAGACACTAATATTCCATTGTTATAATTTATTACATTGGAATCGTAATCACGATCCAATTCATCAGACTTACAATTTTTTTTGTGGGGGGAATTTGTACGTTTGATGAATTGGATCGTGATTACGATTCCAATGTAATAAATTATAACGATGGAATATTAGTGTTTGAGCCTTTTATATCATATAAATGATATATGAATGTGCATAAAATATGGCATGGATTTGTAAATGTCTCGGTGGATTGCAACATGTCGGATTTCAAATGGTGATGGGCCATTCCGACAGAATTGTAAGATTATTGCAGACAATCCCTTTCTTCTCAGTTTGGTTCTGTGCCTGAACTGAATAAGCTCACGAAATCTCTCAAGGTCTTTCGTTTGCTCTCTCTCTCTCTCTCTCTCTCTCTCTCTCTCTCACTCACTAATACACACGTACACACATGCACGCATACATACATATATATAAACATACTGATATATATTTAGGGAGGAATCAGGTGATCGTCTTGAGAATAGATAACAGACAGAAGCCAAAAAGAAGTAAATGATTGATCGGATGAAGTATAATTGAGTGCACGCCTTTCAAACGGATGTACGCAATTCAGCTGAATATTTGACAGGCAGGATGCGCCTTCTTACCTCAGAAGAGAGCCACTGATGTGCCAAGCAGCGAAACAATTTAACAAGTCAAACTAATCATGAAAAATTGAAACAAAATGTTTGGGAAATGTTTGACGTTAAAATGATAAATGAAGTCGAAATCAGAATTTTGTCAGACAAAACAAAAATACGTTTACGTCTCTTTAAATGAATGAGACACGATTTTATTTATGCTTGATGAATCGATCGAGTTGTAAACTGGATTAAAAGTTTTTTTTTCTCGGTTTGAAAATTCAGTCGAACAGAGTTGATCAATTAGCATTGCTTTTTTGTGGCTGGACTTGAATTGGACCAAATAATGGTCATCTTGACAGATAGATAACTGACCAAAACAAAAACCAAAAACATGAAGATTTTTTTTAACGCTATTTACTCACAAAAAAATATATATATAGATAGATAGATAGATATATTATAATAGCTGGCCACTTGTATTCGAGGGTACCCATCTACTAAGGCGGCTAGCCAATCCCTATTGCAGACGCTTGCTCAGGCACATTTGTGTTTGTTCAACACCCACACAGCCAACTTGTGGTTTATACTGCAACTATGCTGATCAGACCGTAGTTACAGTTTCTGGGAGAGAGCGTGTTATCAAGCATGATCAATAATCTGAACAACGCCAGCAGAATCAAACCCTCAGTCACGATGAGTTGTGACTTCGTGCTAGCACAGCTATTGATGACCCCCAAGTGTTCCGTAAACCCAATTTCACTCACAAGGCTTAGGTCAACCTGTGGTATAGTTTTCAGGCACTTTCCATCGCTCCCTTTTTGGCTTGGAGCAGAACTTAGTTGCCAGCGGCTATTTCAGACGCATACAATGGGAGCATTTTATAGACAGTGAGAGATTCTCCTCATTACCATCCGCATCTATGAAAACCTATGGAACATATTATGATGTATGTATATAAATATTGCATACATTACGTGTTTGAAAAGATCACTCATTTTTTTTCTAATTACCGGTCATATTTCCATTTATTAGAATTGAAAATATTAAAAAAATCTCTCTACAGTTCATGTCAGTTTATTTGATATTTCAAGATTTTGACTGACTTTAGACACTGAAAAGGATAAAACTGCATTTTGTTAGTGTCATATGGTGACTTAATACCTGAACTTTAAATATGACGCGTTAGTTATTATGTCTTCAACAAATCTTGTTTAAATGAAAACTTACCCTTAAAATTTCTTTCGTTTTATTAGGTCAAAAAAATGATCTTTTAATTAAGTTTATTAAAGACAATATTTATATTTTCGTTTCACAATTTTCCGACATTTTTCGTTAACTTAAAACTTTCTACGCCATTAATGAGAAAATTAAAAAGTGGAAAGTCTCGTCCAAATTCTGAAACGAGACTTAATTATTCATAATAACTTCTCCATAAATTGCTTTATTTTTTTTTATTTTGATGCTTCTGTCTTAGTTTTGCTTTTCTTAAAACTAAAAAAAAATGATACGCCATAAATAGTACTTATTTTCTTCCATACTAAATATTAGAATCAATAAACACAAATAAGACAATTTGGACATTTTTAAATGCATATTGATATGACAGCAATCATAATACAAGGAAAATACATTTTCTTATTGAAATCCAAAATAAAGTACCTAAATGTCATTTAACGAATAAACGTAACGAATTGTTTTTGTTACATATTAGCTTGATAGATAACATGCATAATAAATAGATATTTTTTTTTTAATTTCAAGAATACCGCCTTTGTGACCGGGCACCTCTGTGTGGTGTAATGGCCAGCCAGTTTGTCTCGCTAGAAAAATAACGACTCTGTAGTGAGTTCAATCCTCACTACGCCCCTTTGCTTTCGCCCTTGTGACAGGTTTAAGCTACATTTAGCAAATCGCCATACTGCCTTCGTGGCATTTTTATAAAATAAAATATTTACAAATATCGAAGAATAATTAACAAATGAAAATTATAATTTTTTTTTTTTGCTGGTTTCCAGATTTTTAATGAAAAGAAAATAAATGTCAGAAACTCGAGCAAAAATTATTTCGAAATTTATCATACCTAAAGTTTCTAATGTGTAAAATAGTTAGAAAAAATTACAAGAGTTGTTCGAAGAATATGGACAATCCAAAGAAAATTAAGCAACAATTTAAAATGTAAAGGAAAAAATCAGTTTTTTTGTTTGTTTTTTTTTGCAAAATATAGCATATGTCTTCTTCTAATGAGGCTTCATTTAGACGCCAAAAAATAAACAGAAATGAAAAAAAAATCCTTTATGCAGGAATCAAATCAATTGGTGTTCAGTCAGCAATTTTATTCATATATAAAAGTTTTGCACAAATTCTGCATTCATTGCCATTCCTAAATGTCTTGGAACTACTTAAACGTTTTTGTTGTTTTTGCATAATTTTGCTTTCGTAATAACAGGAAATCGAACTTCATTCTTAAAAAAAACGGTTAAGTTTTGGTACTGAATTGTCCTTTGTACATTATAGAAAACTAAATTCAAGTTGCAAGCTAGAAAAGAGGAGAATTTTCCCCATCTTTTTAATGGTTGTTTTAATTTAAAAGAAAATCAAAGCAATGAAGAAAAATACATAATAAAGAATTTCTCTTTAAATAAAAAGAAGAACATCTTTCTTGATACGTAAGTCATATAAATGTGTATGTAATAACTGTTGTTCCATTAATTTGACAGGGAGTGTTTGAACTCTTGACCTTCGTTAAGCTATCCAAATAGGAGACGGAAAACTGATGTAAAACCTGCAGCTTGAAAACATCCAATACTGTTGTTGCTCAGAATGGGATTGACCCAGTGCAACGTCTTCCATCATTTAAAAACAGGTATTTTTTTGATATCCTAAGCTAGGACGAAATCTTGCAATCCGATGGGGATGCTAGTCAACGAGGTGGAAGTCATCAGTTGCATATATATATATATATATATATATATATATATATATATATATATTAATAGTAGTACTCGTTTGGAAAACCTTGGATAGCTCAACTTGAAGATATATCAGGACAAATCGGTACCCTAGGAAAAAGTGGAAATAAAAAAGAAAGAACTAAAAACATCAGAACAAGACGAAACAAATCGCCAAGTGCTTTAAGAAGAAAAAACCCAAACGGGTAGAAAAGACTAAAATGTAGAATGCTCAATACGCTAAACGATAATCTAGTCTAGTCTAGTCTTGTCGTATATATATATATATATATATATATATATATATATATATATATATATATATATATATATATGTATATATATATATATATATATATATGTATGTATATATATATATATATATATATATATATATATATATATATATATATATATATATATGAGAGAGAGGATCAATAGATATCTGTGTGATAAATTCGTTAAGCAAATTTGGATCAAAAACTTACAGCCTGTCATGTTCAATCTATGTGATCTATGGAAACACGTTATTAAGTGAATTGACAAGAGAGGAGATTATGTACAAAAAGAAATATTTGTTATGAAAATGTTTTTTCTTTCATTTGGCTATGAACTTGTTGTGTGTGTGTGTATGTATATATATATATATATATATATATATATATATGTGTGTGTGTGTGTGTGTGTGTGTGTGTGTGTGTGTGTGTGTGTGTGACCTGCCAATTGAGTTCAGGCATGAAACAAACTGTTGCCATTCGGTGTTATCCTCAGTGTCTACTTTTAGATTTTTAATTTTACATTCACTCTACCCCTGATATTGAGTAATTTTTACCCATAAATATGACATAGCTTCAAATTATAGTTTTGATCATATATATATATATATATATATATATATATATATATATATATATATATGTATGTGTGTGTATGTCATTGCTTAAAATGAACTATTTTTGTATGAAGAGCACCCAGTATTGGCGATAGAGTGTTTGTAGATATAAATGGTGTGAACAGATAATCACATATTGATTGAATCATATAAAAGATCAAAATTATAAATCTAAATTATTTTCTAACGAATATTGACCCAATATTGTCTCATTCATAATAAAATGGACTCGTTGTTTTTCAAGGATTTCAAAAATGTCATCATTTAGATTTTACTTGAAAGTATCAAGCACAATGTTTTTTTTTATCCTTTCGATAGGAGCAGACGATAATTTTAAAGTAATTAATGCCAAGACATGCAATAGAAAACTTTTCGACGTCCGTGTGTTCAGGTTGATTTAACAGAAGCGTTAGTTGCCCTCATTCAACCGGACTCGGTTTATTTTTGTTTGTTTGTGTTTATGTGTTATCCATGAAGACGTAATGGAATTCTAATCTTAAGAAATATAAACGAAAAAGTGGCTTTGGATTTGCAAATTTAGAAAAAATAGTCAACTTCTTTCTTCTAAATTTTTTATTCCTTCACCCCTCCTCGTATCGACTCAATTTCTTTATTGATTCTCTTCTTTCTATGAAAATGGCGACCTTTTCGCTTTATGTTATGAGTAATTTTTGTTTGATCAAAGACTTTTGCTTACTGTATGGCGCCTTTTGTCAATTCTTCAGTCGAAGTGGGTTCCATGCGAATTCTACGAAAGTCGAGTTGAAATCACTGATTAAAATTAAAATTAAAAATAAAATTCAAACCCAAAACAGAAGTTATGAACTTTTTGTCTTTGAAGAGAATATAGGATCTTTGTACTAATGCCTTTCGCTTCTACCACTTCTGACGTAGTGTTTCTGATTATTTTATTTAAACAGGAGACAATATTTTATGCTATTTCTAATTTTCCCTTGCTTAATAGACTTAATTTGATAGAATTTTCACTGCTTTCATTCTCGATATATTTCTTACTAAGTTGAACACGACACAAGGCTGCAAACTGTTTACAGTTTCCGGCGTTCCTAAACTGTTATTCAGTCAAGTACCGAAAAGGATAGACATGACGGTGATCAGATAAGAATCAGTTTTTTTTTTCAGTGTTACATCTTCGTAAGCCTACTGTCTTTATTTAAATTCGCTCTTTGTTACAGGCAGGGTTTATTTAATTCTGGTTTTGTGGCATAAATGATTCCTTTAGTTTCGTTTTAGTTTTAAAAACTAACTTTTCATGGACCTAAATGAGATATTGAATGCAAAGAAAAATTAATTTCAAGAAAACGGGTCGAGCTTATTATCAGTTTGAAGAAAAGACATATTCCACATATCTATTTGCTTTTTCATAATGTTTATTTCTTAAATAGTTATAAATACGTGCGCAGGATCTCACTCACTCCCAATTTTATTATTTACATTCGTGAATTAAAATATCTGGTTAAATTAAAAATTAGTCAGGGAACTTTGAATTCGTGCCTTTCCCGCCAAATTAAGATGGAAGCTTTGTCAATATCCACGAGCAGAATTTGAAAGCAGTGAGCAAATTTTCTGTCGCTGCCATATGCTTAACCCCTTTTATTGTATTTGCAAAGATATGATAGGTTCCTGCTCGCATCTATCAATATCTACATGCCTCTACCGTTAACGGTTGGAGAGCCCTTCTTATAGTATGCTGAACTTATTTAAGTAGGTACAAAATCGGCGAGACGTAATGATCTTTATGGAAATGCATCTGTTCGTTTTTAGAGAGTCAAAAAAAGTGATGGAATCGATTGGCCAGATTGGTCACTCTTAAAGATCACCGATATGTTTGGAATTGGTTGTGACATTCTACAGAAGAAAAGAAATTCGACGCATTTTACGCCAAGAACTAATGCAGAAGAATATGATTTGACTTCTTCGGGATAAGTGGAAATATATTCCGTCATATGGAATCAAATAACGAAATAGTAAAACAGAATTCGAAACTTTAAAATACCTTTATCTAATTCTACTTACACTGTAGCCAACCGCAAACGATAGAGAATTACTATTAACAGGAAATGTTTTAAAATGTTCTTTACAATATTAAATAAA
Source organism: Acanthosepion pharaonis (assembly GCA_903632075.3). Taxonomy (NCBI): domain Eukaryota; kingdom Metazoa; phylum Mollusca; class Cephalopoda; order Sepiida; family Sepiidae; genus Acanthosepion; species Acanthosepion pharaonis. Next base: position 512,192 of record CAHIKZ030001057.1, read on the forward strand.
TATTGAATAAATTAATATGAAATATTTATGTATATATTTTATTTATAATTACGTGCTTACAAATTATTAAAATAATTATTACAGACGTAAATGGTATTAAATAAGTAAATTCTGAAAATTAAATCTGATCATCTTAATTCCTCAAGAATTATTGTCGTCTTTAAAGGATTAATTCTTCAAGGCTTATTGTCGTCTTTAAAGGATTAATTCATCAAGGCTTATTGTCGTCTTTAAAAGATTAAATCTTCAAGGCTTATTGTCGTTTTTAAAGGATTAATTCATCAAGGCATATTGGTCGTCTTTAAAGGATTAATTCTTCAAGGCTTATTGTCGTCTTTAAAGGATTAATTCTTCAATGCTTATTGCCGCCTTTAAAGGATTAATTCTTCAAGGCTTATTGTCGTCTTTAAAGGATTAATTCTTCAATGCTTATTGCCGCCTTTAAAGGATTAATTCTTCAAGGCTTATTGCCGTCTTTAAAGGATTAATTCTTCAATGCTTATTGCCGCCTTTAAAGGATTAATTCTTCAAGGCTTATTGTCGTCTTTAAAGGATTAATTCTTCAATGCTTATTGCCGCCTTTAAAGGATTAATTCTTCAAGGCTTATTGCCGTCTTTAAAGGATTAATTCTTCAAGGCTTTTTGTCGTCTTTAAAGGATTAATGGATGAGCTAACCAGGATTGTCTTGTGTCGCCCGAAGAATAAAAATTATTTTGGAAAGTCAAAATAATCTGCCTTATGTGAAGGGGTTATCAGAGAAAATACAAAGGATCTGCGGTCCATATAACATCAGGGCAATCTTCAAAAGCTTGACGACACTTCGCAGATATCTCTCTCGAGTAAGACCCCCCCACGCCATAGAGGAGAACATGACTAAAGACTGTGTGTATGCTATCCCGTGCAACTGCGGAAAGAAATATAAAGGGGAGACAGGCCGCCCCCTTAAGGTAAGGCTTCAAGAACACCAGAAAGCTGTAACACGAGGGGAAGTGGAAAAATCAGGCGTGGCTGACCACATATGGAGAGAGAGAAGGGAGACCACCGCCCTCTGTCACTGGATCTATCCAACGCCTTTATCCACTGGGCCATGTGTCCTTGAGGACATCTGGGTATGAATTTCGGGATATTACAAACCTAATGTCTCAGCAACCAAAGAGTGTGAGTTCAATACCCGGTTAAGGCAGTGGAGAACTTGGAGAGGGGAATTAACAGAAGATAACTGATAACTGACATCCATTAAACATGGCACGTGGAACTAGAACAGTCTACCCGAGTGAGCGAAATAAAGGGTTCAGGTCAACTTTCCAACCACCTGAAGAAGGCCGGAGCGTACAACGGCCGAAACGTTGTAATAAATATGGCGACAAAGATGAGGACAATAGTCCGTATAATGTAAATAGTGAAACATTTTTCATTTGAATTTCATAAGAAAAAAGTTTTTTTTTTTTCATTTTCTAACTGCGTACAAGTACTTCAGATTTAAAGCGGGAAAACAGTTTTGAAAGAACTTAAGTGGAAAATCGATTGGACAGCAGTGGATCACCAAGTTGCGTAAAGGAAAATGCTGATAGTCTTCTGAAATCGTAAGGAAATCGAACACTTTCGATCTGATTTTGTCCATGTCTGTATATTTTCTCTCTGAATTTCTGGGATGAGAAATTTTCATTATTTATATTCGGATTAATATCCTCATCCTCCTTATCACAACATTTCGAAGTAATTTTCATTCTGAATCCATTATTTAATATACGGTGTCGGAATCTTTCGTATTGCTCTTTTAAGTACTGCTCAGTTATTGCTCGCCCTGTTTCTACTGTGTCTAAGTTGTACTACCCGTCACAGAGACTGAATTCACAGTTACCAAAGTCAACGTTCAATCTACTCCTCCCTAGCTATTGTGATGATGGTCAAACCAAGAGTCCTCCACAGGAGCTAGCTTAATTGCCGCCCGATAGTGAGGCTTTTAAGCTAGTTTATATTAAAACGTGCACTGCAGTTTTGGATACAAAAGGAAAATAATAGTTACTCCCCTTGAACCATGAAAGTAAAGATAATGGCTAGTATAATGTATTAATATATATCTTTAACCTTGCATAATCTGGCAATCCTGAATCTGATCTCAACAAAAATCATTACCCTTGCCTATCCTTTCTAGGGCTTTTGAATGAGCTATGAATCATTGAAATTTGCCGCCCGACTTATAATAAAACGTGCACTGCAATTTTGGATACAAAAGGAAAATAATAGTTGCTCCCGTTGAAAACCATGAAAGCAACGATAATGGCTAGTATAATGTATTAATATATATTTTTAATCTGGCAAACCTGAATCTGAGCTCAACGAAAATCGTTCGCTGCGCCTAACTTTTCTATGGCTTTTGATTATATATGATTATATAATTACCTTCAATAATCTTTAGTTTACGCTACTGAAAACAATGCAAAAAAAAGGCGATTTAACATCGACGTTCCTTTTGAATGAGCCATGAATCATTGAAATCGGACCAGTAGGAGCGGAGGTGTTGCTTGGCCACACACACGCACAAACACACACGAATACACTGTAGTTTATATATAAAATTGTCTTGTCATATTTTGTGTTTCTATTATATTTTCTAATTTATTTTCATTGTAATGAGAGACATTTTCAGACATCAGGTTCAGAAAATGATGTTACAAAATATGAATTCACGACCTCATACTTCTTGGAGAAGAAATGAATCTAGCCAAAAAAAGAGAACATGAGCCTTCATCAATCTCGTAGATCATCGGACCTACTATGAATTTAAGGACGTATATTTCCGAAATATTAATGTAACGTTGAAAACATTTTTCAGTTATTCTTTGAGTAAATAAAGCTTAAAACTGTCCTTTTTATTTCTGTGTTATTTTAAAACGTTGATCTGATTAAGTGAAATTTCAAAACAAAGATGATTTCATCGATAAGTAATAAAATATAATTAGTTGTTGAAGCAACAGTTGTTATGTAACAGAAAGAGGCACATGAATGCACACACGTAAATATAACGTTTATTGATTGAAGATGGAAAACACGATCTTCCGTGAAAGTTACAAACTGTGTCAGCGCTATTAATAAGAATAAATCTAGAAAAATGATATATGAAACCTGAGACGGCTGATGGATAAAGAATAAATTTCAAATCGGGTTGGCGAGGACTTGTTTATAAACAAATGCAAAAGAGCAGGAGACGATGTTTAATTTGGATCATTAAAAAAAAAAAAAAGACGAAAATAATATTTTTGATAAAAACATATTGAAGTAAATTGAACCGGGGAGGTAAGATCAGTGTATGTTTACCGCTAGCGAAATCTGATCTAAACATAAGTTGTATCCGCTGAATTTGGTCATCGAAAAGACAATTGAAATGAACATTAAACTAATTAATTTTATCTGCTAAGAGATTTGAAATAGATCTGAATTTTAACTTTGCTTATGGTGACACTCGTGTTAAGCGTGTGAACAACCTGGCTTATAACCTTCGGTTTGCTATATAAACGGGAGTTTTGCTGAGTTGGGGAGACTTGGGCGTTAGACAGAGAGAGAGAGAGAGAGAGAGACCGTCGTTGCAGTGAGTCGGTCCAGTGGCGAGTCAGAGATAAGGACTTCAAGAAATATCATCGTCGTTGTAGCAGTCGCATTGAAAAGTCGCTGAAACTTAACGTTTGTCACTTACGACAACCAACTGAAAAGCTACACTTCCACGTAGGGATGGAATTACGAGTCACATATCCTCCCAAGTTGATTTGGAACGAGTTAATCACACACACACCTCTCTCTGTTGGTATAATTGGTAGAGGATTGGTCCTCTGTTCTTATGTTAATTGCTTTTCTATCCTTTCTGTAAACTCTTTCTACTGTTGTTGTTTTCTTATATAAAAGACATCAATATTTTACCCATTGTTGTTCGGCTTCTGCAGATATTATTTCCTTGTTTGCTACATTCTAATTTTCCTGCCGCCGCCCACCCTCACAGCCGTGTCTACATCCCCAATCGACTGTGAACGTATGGACAACACCCCGCTTACTGGATCTAAAAACTAACACAACGTGGGCAGCAGGCGGAACTTGGCCAGTGACCGGTCAAACAATCTATGGGTACTCAGGGAGCGTGCGGCCAGCTACCCCTGAATTCGGTTCAGACCGAGTGGGTGCCTCAACCCAAAGAGAAAGACGCCGGAGGTTGAGGAACTGAAGGGACGAGTGGTGAAGTTAGATGTTTTTGTTGCACGGTGGAATAATGGATAGCGGCTCGGATTGAGGAATCGAAGAGCCGAGTTCGAATTCCAGTTGAATCCATTACATTTACTTACGTTCTAATACCCTTGGGAAAGATATGAATTCTCTTCTTCTCCCTCCCATCTATGGGTAAATAGAAATGGCAACCTACGGGGAGAAAAAGTCTGCTTCATCAGTCATGTATTGAAAGACACATGATCGCCTAAGCGTGTATCACGCATGGCACATAACTGACTGAGTGACCTTTCAAAATAGTTATAAGTCACCTATATAAACAGGTGGTTGATGAATTTATCTTATACCTGATACTCATAAGTCCACTTAAATAAAGTCATAAATTGAAATTAATTTATCAATTTAAGTTCCAATTTTAAACTATGTCTTTAATTTTATTAATGTTCCATTTTTTAAAAATAAAAGACTTGAATCAGAACTTCGAAAAACACGTCATTTCTCTTTGAATTCCAACCGTCAACATTATTATTATTAGTTGCAGTTTTCCTGATCTCTTGTTTGATACGAATATTTACCAAGTTTTTTACCTGCGACCTGAAGTAAAGAAAAGTTTTTCTTAAAATGTTATTGAGCAAAGTCATCATCGTCATTATTATTATTATTATTATTATTTGTCTTTTTGCACAGCTGATTAGATATTAGCAGTTTTTTTTTGTTTTTGTTTTTGCCAATATTGGATATCGAGCTGCATTACACAGTCTTGGGTATCCAATACTTTTCTGATTGTTCGAGCAGCGTCAAGCAAAGAGACTTTCTATGACATAAAAAAACTCGTAAATTTGATACTTTCAACCAATGGACAAAATTCTTTGTCATTGTTCCTAATGTTCCGATTACTATAAGCGCAATATCTATCTTTCAGCAATTCCCTATTCTCTTGATTTCATTCTTTAAGTCTGTATAGACATAAATTTTCTCTTTTTCTCTCTTGACTTCTCTGTTATCAATTGAACAAAGCAACATCAATGATGTTTTCTATGATAAGAAGAAATATATCTGGGTTTGAATTTTCGATGACTTTGTCAATTTGAATCTTTATGTCTCATGAAATGTTTTACTTTTTTTTCATCTTTGCTGATCCTCGACGGTTTTAAGATTATTCCATTTATCTGCAAAACCCAAATCCAAATTTTTTTCATAACATTTCCAACGTAAAACCGTTGCCAGTTTGTCATGTCTCTAATTCCTGCAAATCTTCTCTGCAAATGTGGAACCTTCCGATGCAACATGTGTAATAGTTTCGTCTGCCTCGCTGCACAATATGCATGATGATGAAATTATTATTATTATCATTATTATTATTATTATTATTTTAGTTTACACTTCGCGATTTTCTTTCGCTTTTCTTTTATAAAGTGATTCAAGTGTTAATTTTTATGGAGCATTTCCTCAAAATGTGAACAGTTCCTAACAGTACGAACTAGTTATGTCTTTTTGCCCATTGTTCAAGGGGCTTCTGCGCAAGTCAGTCGTTGAGAAACATTCTACAAAAATAAGAAATTTGCATCAATTTTTTTCGCAATGATAATGATAATGTTTGAGAATAAAAACGCTGCCCAGGGAAAAATGCTGTTTTACCGTAAATAAAAATGTAATCTTAACAAAACCGAAAGAAACATTGTTTATCATTACAAAAGTTGTTTTTTTTTTTATGTAGGTGGAGGACAAACACTGGATGTTCTGTTTGCATCTATCGAACGTAAATACTTTAAGTAGAATATAAGAAACAAAGTTTATAAAAATACATTAATGTTAAAAAAAAACTTTCAGTCTATCACTGTCAGTTATTCTGATTTTTTTTGTTGTTTTTCTTTTTGTTATGAACGAATAAGCTTTGTTTTAATGCGTTTTTTTCTTGGTATTTTGGCGACGTCGTCAATGTCAAATGCCGTCAGCGAATAATAAAGAGAAATGACTTTTAAAGATCCTTAATATATTAAAAAATTTTCCTAAAAAAACTTTCATTATTTAATAGATCAAAGATAAAGAGACTGCAATTCCTACGGCAATGACATTTTATTTGCAAGAAACATAAAAGAATAAGTCACTGTCCACAAATTTAGTCGAGTGCCTTTGTTTCTGCAGGGATTTCTTTCTTCTGTTCGAAAAAATATTCACGTTTTAATTTGCCTCCATTAAAGAAGAAGAAGAAGGAGAAGAAGAAGAAGAAGAAAAAGAAGAAGAGGAAGAGGACGAAGAAGAAGAGGAATAAGAAGAGGAAGAGGAGGAAGAAGAAGCAGAATTCAGAATCTAGTTTGTTAAGTTCAATATTTCATTTCAGTTCTTAAATGCCAACTTTGATGAAATTGTTTGAGGAAGCACTCTTTTTCCATGGACGATCATGGCTCTCCACAACTTCTTAGCTTTTGTAGCTCTTAGCAATATTTGCTTCTTTATTGTCCTTTTGACTTCCTGATTTGCCATTCCTTTACACAAGTTCGTTCGTTAGGTTACTCGTTGTTTTCCTCCTGTCCATCTTACCTTCAACATTTGCCAGATTTTCCAAACTTATTTCTTCATTATGTATCCCAAAAATCTCAACTTATACAAATTGCAATGAATTCACATTTTCGATATATTCAATAATCAATAATTATATTCTATAATCTTTAGTTTACACCATTGAAAACAAGGCAAAAAAGGCGATTTAACATCGACGTCCCTTTGAAATATTTTTATATAAATTTTACTTTAAAATCAGCAATGAATTCAGGACAAATAATAATAAAAAAACAGTTAACTCAATCTTTTTCAAATGCACGGCTGACTAGGTGACTTCCATAGACAAATTAGTGTTGTGTTTTCGACCAGCACAAGATAATCCGGTACTGTTTGTCTGTGCTAAGCTGAATAAATATCTATAGTTAACTCACTTGCCATAAAACAATGGTCAGCAAGATAGTCTCACAGACTTTTACAGGTGCAGTGAGTTTGAATCTCACTCGACACTCTATTTTAGTATCCATCTAGCAAACTTGGCTATGCTTATTAACAATCTATAATATTGAGGAATTTTGTCTCAGTTTATCTGAGGTACATCGTTTGTCTACACAAAGATGAAAATTTAATCTTTTTCCTATTTTCCCAACCAAGATTTAAGGTGTTCTTAAACTAACTTTAATTAAAGTTATTGAGTAATTCAAGTTAAGTAAATCTTAGATATCGCTTTATTTTTATTTATTTTTTTTGGTACTCACTTTTCTTTTCAGCGCATTTAAAAAGCAAATCTTGGAAAACAAAGCCAAATTCAGGTACCGAAACGAAAAGACCATTTCTTTTTCCGTTGTTTCCATTAAAAGAAAGTAATTATGAAAACGACATCGCATTTCGTTCAGTACATGAATAACAAGTAGCCATCTTGTCCAGAAAATTAAACCTAAACACTCTGGCTTTATGTTGGCTTCGTCTCCTGCCAAATCTGTTTCGCGTTCTTATGCAAACCGAAAATGAAAACGAGCGTCATTCTTCTACTGAAGTGTAAAACATCAACCGATTTTGTACTCAGACATTTCTGAATACGGCATATAACGATGAATCCGACAAGACAGGTAAGCACATTTTATTTTCATAAAAAGAACTTGGCCTCTTAAAAGTATTATTCTTTCTCTTCAGGGACGAAATCACAATTCAGTGAGGAATAATTACGATTCTAAGTGAACAATGTTTCCGTTATTCGATACGATTTCATCCATTTTGGGTTTTTTCCCCCTTATATTTCAAAGATGATACACTGCACTTATTGAAGTAAACATTTTTTTTATCTGTTCTTATATTTTGTATTAAATCAAAGAAAAACACTGGAGGTGAAGAAAATAAAGAAAACATATCTCACGAGAAGTAAATCGGTTTTGTTTAACTTGCAACGACTAAAATTGTCAATTTATGTTTTCAGTTAATAGCTTTTGTTTTGATAACACTTCAAGATGGCAAAGAAGAAATGAAATATTTTTTAAAATGACGCATTTAAAGTATTAAAAAACTGAAGATTACAAAATCAGATGACGCTGAAGAGATAAAATATCGAGACAAAACGCCAAATCGCACTGACGAGATTTGGCGAGATAAAAATAAGATTTAGAAGCAATAAAACCGATTAGAAACATTTGATTAGTTGTTAATGTTGGTTTGAAGTTTTGGCTTCTGCCATTATCATCGAGTATAACAACTCTTAACAAGGTTTGCATTAACAGGAACTCATTTCTCAAACTCCTTTCATATTAAAAAAAAAAAAGATGTTCTTTTAGGTTTAGCGGAGTTTTGTTGGGAAACCAAAGGAAGTTATTTTTATATCTCCTGAAAGAGGATTGAACAAAATAAAGTTAAAGATATTATCCACCTGATAGTCAGGGATCCAAACTTTAGAGTAACTCCTAAGGATAGTATCCCACCAGCAAATGTGTAAATGTGATCTGGTGCTATACGCTATCTTTACAAGAGGATAGCAGATAAAAATGGAATACTGTTACCATAACTGGGCAAGAGCTGTTCACACATCACTTTCTAGCCTTGACAGAGTTAAAAAAAAAAAAAAAAACTTTACGCGTTCTTGCGGTCAATGAATTATTTTCAACCCTACAGCCACTTTCTTGTTACATTCACTTACGCGTAAATAACCTTCGAAAAAGCTATAACCAATCTCCCTCCTTTAGCTCTGGGTTAAATAGTAGGAGTTGTATCTGGAAAACTGTTATTCTCAAAAGCTCAGTTGTTGATAAAATATTCTCCCGGAAAAGTATGAATTCATCTAACAATCCGAAAACATGTTTCGGATTTAATAATACACAAAAAGCTGATAAACCGTAAAAAAAAAACAAATTAATAAATTAATGAAACATCTAAGACCCGCCATGTCACGTGCACAGGATAGAATCATTCTCATTCTCTTTGTATTCCAATGGTAATGAGGAAGTTCCAAACCGTTTCTTCTCCAGACGCGCTTCTTTATAAAACAGACGATGATGCTTCCATGATTACTACAATTTTAAACTCTTTAAGTCTAGTGTCAATCGTTATATATCCTACGTATCATAATCGGCACTTCATCTTCTTACAATAAATCATCATTCAGTAATTCTCTATAATGAGTGGCTCTTGCGCTTCTTAGATGAACATCTAAAAAAAAAAAAGAAAGATGAATTTCCAAAATACAAAAATTACTTTCCAAAGTCCTAACCTCTGAAACTTTTCGCATTTTCGATTTCATTTTTGAGAGAAAATCTAATTAGAGAAAATCTGATCCTCATATTAACCGTGTGAACTGCCTGACAAATTCGTCCCTCCATTGCACTGACCTGTATCAGACTTGAGACTTCTTGGTCAGCTCTCATAATTGAAGAAAGCTTTATGAATTTTCAAGAGTAAGTATATTTTATTAGAGTTTTTAATTGCAAGAACGAGAATTTTGTAACTACTGGCTTTTTAGAACCGCGAGCATCCCAAAAAGTCGACGGGACCTTTAAATTTTAACGCCCTCAATTTTTATACCAACAGACTGAGCTGCAAATCGAAACTCATCAGTTAAGCAGTTAATTTCGATATTTTAAAAAGTTCTTGAATTTATTTTTGTCAAAATTGCTGTAAGTTTTAGCTACAAAGCAATGCAAAATTTCTCAACAAAAAAAACAAAAACAAAAAAACAAAACAAATTTCTGGTGTTTAAAATCAAAGATCCTCTCCTAACGTAAATAAATAAATAATTTATAATAATAAATACATAAATAAATAAAATAAAAAAATAAAAAAACAAAAAAAGAAAATAATAAAGAAAATGTGGAAATTGTAATGTAAATATTTTTTTTATTTGTTTAATTCTTATAAATATTAGGTTGTTACATAATTAGGCGAGTTATTTGTAAATAAAAATTACTGTTTTGTTAACTTTTTTTAATAAAAATATTATTTTATTTTCAGGTTATAAAAACGCGTGTCGATAATCATACGCTCTGGAATAATCATGTTATTGTTGAATTCTTATGTTTCTTTTTTCATAATAAATATTGTTTAAAAAACGACCGATAATTATGCACCAACCAATTCGAAAATATTTTATTTATTTGAGAAGTTTGGAGAAAAAAAAACGAAATAGTCAGAGAATAATTCACTTGAAACAAAAATAATTATGAAAAGAAAATTGTGACGTCAGACAAGTGAGATGATGAATGTAAGGTGGAAGGTGGGATCTAAACTTCTGTTCATGAACACATTTGCTGTTACAGATTTTTACTCTTTTAAATGTTCATTTACATTGAATTGCTTACATACATTGCATTTGCAGATGTATATATTACAGCAATTAGCCTTTAAAGTTTTTTATTATTAGCCGTAAGAAAACATTTTATGTCGTAATTTTACATTTCACGAGTAGAAAAATAATGACTATTTTGAAAAGTATTTTTTTAATTATTTTTAATCAATATTATTTTTTGATGTTTTATACACATATATATTTGATATTAATTGGTCAAGTTTATACACTATACATGTAAATATACAAATTTTCTTACGGGTTTATACTCGGGATGTATATATTTTATGTAATTTCATCCTGTATTTTCATGCTGTCATTAGCTAATTCCTATTATTTAAAAAACAACGTTATCCATTCTTTGCATGACTCCTCTCATGTAGGTCTTAGTGTTTGCAAATATTTACTATTTTATTTCCAGGGTTTTCTTTTCATTTTCAACTTTGCTGCAGAAAAGATAGATAGATAGATAGATAGATAGATAGATAGATAGATAGATAGATAGATTCTTATTCTGTTATAATTGTGCTTGCGTTTCACTTCGTTATTTCGTACGACCGTTACGCTCTGCCTCATAAATAATGGACTGTTCCGTTTTGATCGCATGGAAAGAGGGGGAAAAGCCACTACTTGGTTTCAGTGAGAAAATGAAAGAAAGATAGATAGAAATGGAGAGAGAATCAGATTAAGCTGAACAGATACTACATTTTGATGTCAGCCAAAAGGCCGAGAAGCAATTGTATTTTCTTGCCACCCCACGCAAGCAGGATGTGAGACAAGGTCTGTTTAACGTGGGGAGCCAGAACGCGTGCACCTGGGCCAGATCCCTAAATAGCCCAGCTCCGCACAACCGTTGGTTGGGCTGGCATCGTTATTACTACTGACTCTCCCCACTCTTTAGTGCAATAAAGGGAGATACCTACGCGGGCAGCTGTTTTTCGAGACCGGGCATCTCTTAATAATAATTTCAGTTGCGCTCTGTTCGCAGAGACACAACTGAAAGATGATATATAGTTTATTCGCCTGAGATTAGATACTACACTTTGATCCCAGCTAAAAAGCCGAGAATGGATGGCGACCGCGATAAACACGCCATTTTTGAGACGCACATTATCAAACAACGGAAAAGCAATGGCCAAAAGTCCAGTTACCATAAATAAAATAACATCGTCTGTTTAATTATCCTGAAATTATTATTTAAAAAAGTGTTCGTAAGATGAGGAGATGGCTAGAAAGAAAGAAGAGAAAATATCAAAATGAATAAGGGTCTATTCCGTTTCATTGCCCCCCCCCAAAAAAAGAAGAAGCAAAAGACATACGAATGAAAGAAAGAAAGGAAGATAGAAGTGTTTAGCGGCTGCTTGAATGAGAGAGAAAAAGTTGTCAATTTGAAATTTTTTCATTTGTACCCACTTCTTAAAATAACGACCAGAATTCAAATTTTTGTTTACTATTGCAATATTTTGTTTAAGTTGTTAAGCTGAAATATTTAACGATATGATAGGGGAATTTTTACGGATATTTTATTGTTATAGAACTTGCCATGATCTTATTCAATCATTAACTGAAGAATTAAGATTCATCAAAAATACGAATAGGAAACCAGAGGAATTTTTACGGGTCTTTCTAGTAATTTTTACTGTTTAAGTTCATGTTGTGGCTATAAAACCATGTTTCCACTCACCCTCACCCACTCTAATGTAGTATCTGGCAAAATTCCGCTCACAATTTTAGCCTCATATACAACATTCTTGATCAGACATTCTCCATTGAGCGAACAAGCAGTATTTACATATTCTCACATCCTTCTGTTCCTTCTTCTTCCAACAGTTTATTATTATGATTGGTTACCATGTTAATTAGTACAATTATAGCTGATTTTCAAACTGTCCCTGTTAAACAGTTTTTTTTTAAACAGTGGTTATTCGGAAAAGCGTTTCTGTCTTTATTTTTATCTTTATCAATTTTAAGGTAAACATTATGCTTACTTTACAGACACCAAGGCGCTATGATATTTCTCAGAAGCTTCCTGAAATAAATTTTTCTTTACTGAACACGAGGACGTGTTCTGATTTGTATCTACGTTTGAGGAAGACAGGTGGATGGTTAGATTTCTTATGGACGGATCATACTTTAACGACACTTTTTGCAAAAAAAAAAAAAATTCCTTCAAGAAATTCGCTTCTATTAAATTAATTGCTGTTACTATTTTTAATCCATATTACTAAGTCAACATCTTATTTTCATTTTATTTCTTTGGGTTTCATCTTTCGAAAGGCCCATAAGGCCACCATCCCCTGGTGTAGGTCAATTAAATATTCGACAAATATGTGGCTTGATTAGCAAAGCAAATATACACCCATAATTTATAAATATAAACTATTATTGAACTTGATTATGATGATTGTTTATATTTTGGAGAGTGTAAGGTTTTTTTTCTAGCCAATGGAGTGAAGATGGTGGTGGAGGAATAGTGGGTAGGGATCACGTGGTATCCTTACAGGAAAGTGTAAACAATCATTCTTAAGTGAAGAATAACCAAAACAAGTAAATGACCGAAATTGGTTTAAACCCCAAAGCAACTATCAGTTTTTCATCGCAGAAATTCCGAAACATTTTCCGACAGATTTACACTTTCGCTAAAGAATAAATATCCTGACAAAGGCAAACATTGGCGAAAAGAAAAAAATTCAAAAATTCTCTACAAGCACTACAATAAAAAGATTTGCAACAAAATGTTACACACACACACACACACACACACACATATATATATATTATTTTTATTATAAGAGATAATAATAACATTTTGAAATCGCTACACAAAAGCTTTCATGTTTCAATATTATGATTGTACTGATTGTAAGTAACTGGTGATTAAATGATTTTTAAGGAAACTTAAAAACAAAGTATTACAACTTTTCCGAAAGTTAAAGTGGGGAACGTAAAGTCAGAATTAAAAATAGACTTGTGGGTGTGTCTTGATAAACCAATTAAATGTCAGATCTACATTAAATAGAAAAGTAAGCTCAGTGGGGGGATGTGGGCGAGTTATTTTTTCATGCCATGATAAACCGGAACATAGACAGGGCATTATTAACGATTGCGGAAATAATAATATATTGGTCTATTTTTATTGAGAACGTTTTTATAAGTAAATGCTACGAACAGTGGAATTTTACTCAATCTGTTCTTTCTCTCATTTGTATATATATATATATATATATATATATATATATATATATATATATATATATATATAGTGGATACTGAAGTCAATACCCAGAGGTGACAGTCTGTTTCATACCTAAAAGCTATCGTCAGGATATCCCGATTGCTTTTAAGTATAGTGGTCTCTTATACGCGGTCTCCTTGATATTGGGTACTTTAACTGATAAATATAATATATATATATATATATATGTGTGTGTGTGTGTGTGTGTGTGTGTGTGTGTGTTTGCGCAAGCTCGTTTGAGAATGAAATTAAGCTCAATGTTATTCTTACCAAATTCATATTTAAATTTTACTTGTTTAGATTATGATTCCATGTCTCATATAATTCATACTCTTATTATTTTAAGTATCCTAACATATTATATTTGTAGAAAATTATTTATAGTATATTTAGAAGTGTCTATAATATATTTAGAAGGGTCTCTAGTATATTTAGAAGGGTCTATAATATATTTAGAAGGCTCTATAGTTACGACGAAATGTGTTAGCAATTTCTATCATATTCTAGAATATCTAAAGACGACAACCAGGGCAAATTTCGGTAAATCATTAAATAAAATCGCATACTTTGGTAGATACTGCACAAAGACATTGCCGTTATACCTACGGGTTAAGATTGAGCGTTCTGGGTATGATGATAAACTACATCCGGCAGCAAGGCCTCTGATCAGGTTTTCAGGAGCTTGGAACCACCTCTTAATTGCTGTTGTTCCCAGGTCAACCCTGACCCGAGGTGGTAGCACCTATTAGATTCACAAATATTGTCAAATAGCTACCCCCCCAAACTGGAGTGAAAACATTATGAAAGTATAAAAATATATTTTAACAATAAAATTACCAGCAAAAAAATACAATACCAGTAATATATTTTACTCTCAACAAAAAACCCTCTTTACAAAAATATGTCAATGAAAGCTGATCTACAAACTGATTTCTTACAAAGAAATACATATTCTGTTCATACGAACCTATCCTAAAAATCTTGTCGGCATTAAATAACCCATTGAGGTGTTGATATGCCGTAAAACAAACTAAACCAAACGAAAATAAGACTGATTTCACTGTTCTAACCAAAGCAACGAATTCTCATCTGCAGAATGAAGATAATATTGGCTCGTTCATTCTGTGGCCAGTTGAAGCACAAATAGGGTTTTCTTTTGAATACTGGGATGTTTAGAGCAAAATAAGAGCAAATTTAAATCCAGATAAAATTGGTCAAGGATGCCGGAAGAATTGTAATGATCTGAGGATCCTTTTCAGATAATAGATCTGGAAAAATTCTAAGAGTATAAGGTAACAAAATGGGGGATGTCAATTAAATGAAAACACTGGATTTAAATCCTCATTGCATAACATTTTATTCATTACCATATTTCGTTAGTTACACTCACCCACTAATCAAGCGAGAGGCGGCAATCGCCATTCATTCGATACGTGGACCCTACACTATCGGCCTACAGTGTGTGAGAAACCGCCTGATTATCTCTGGAGTTGTTGTTTATATATCCATTTACAATACTAGACGCAGCTGTGAGGTCACGTACTTCTGCATCCGGCTCCCTTTGATAATCTGGCGTGAACTTGAAGCCTATTCAGCACAATAGTACTGTGACACTCTTCAACCCAACCTGCCTCAATGAAGATATGGTGCCAATGCATATATATATATATATATATATATATATATATATATATATATATATATATATATATATCTATATATCAAAATCTATGATAAAATGGAAAGACTTTCCACGTGGCGCGTTTAGATCTTTAGGACTTCCTAAAATTGTTCTTTATATATAAAAAATTATATATCGTTTGCCTTATACACACACACACACACACACACACACACACACACACACACACACACACATAAAATATATAAAATATAGTTTTACGGTATGCTGTATTTATGGGTGAAAGTGCTCAATATCAGGGATAGAGCGTATGTAAATATAAAAGTGGACATTGAAGTCAACATCCAGAGGTGACAGTCTGTTTAATGGTAAACGCAATCCTTAGGCGTTTTGTTTTTGCTCGACTTTTTATATATATAGGATAGTGATGTCTCTTGCATTGTGGCTAGTATATTGTATTTTTCTAACGGATATTTTGTTGGGCGTAGTTTATTATTTTTGTATTATTTAGTTTATTTACTTATTTATTTGTTTGAATTAATTTATTTTTACTTGTTATTGTTTGTTTAGTTTATTTTCTTTATTTTCATTTATTCTTGTTCGTTTTCAGTTTTCAATTTTGAAATAGCGCAGTAAAAATTTCTTTTCGTGCATTTTGAGATGAGCTCCGATGTTTAATTTAGTAGTTTGTTTTGGTCTGGGAAGGTAATTATGGCTATTTTTCCCTTAAGCAGTGTTTACAGTTTTTTTGTATGGTTGTTGTAGGCTGATGTTCTTTTCCTTATTTTCCATGATATTTTTGGTGTGATTTGTTTTTAATCCCCAGATATGTTTAGAAAGCATTGTACTATTCGCGTATTTACTATTTGTAAAGGATGTTTTGTGTGCGTAGTTTCTTTCTTTCCAGGGTCCTTCAGTTACTTCTATATATATTTTTTCTTCGTTCTCTGTTGATTTTTATTGTGGCTTGTTATATTGAATTGTTCTGCAAGCAACTGCCGTTTAAGGGACATTCGTTCTTTATTCTGCAGTTACACGTTGGTATAATATGTTCAGGTGTTTTGTTGATTGTTTTCCTGTTGTGATTTTGTTTTATTTGTATCACGTTCTCGGTGCAACTACAGCTGATTTTTACTGTGTTTCTGTTGAATAACTTGTAAAGAGTGCTTCATGCGAGGATGTGTTTGTGTATGAGTTTAATGAACACTTTTTCTCTGTTGGTTTTTGTTATACGGTGGGTTGAACCATATTATGTTTCTCTTCATGTTTCTCTTCCCACTGACTTTTGTGCTGTGTGGTGTGTATGCGAGTTTTCCCGGGAATCTTTTAGTGATGTTTCATAGTCTTTCTTAGCTTCGTTGAATTGTCGGAAAGCCTACGGCTAATTGATTGTGGTATCTGCTTGATTATTCCCAGCGGCTGGATGGAAGATGTATGTGTGTACACTGGTTTATCATTGTTTTCTGTTTGTTTGAATGTTTTATTTGTATTTTTTCTTTGAAAGTGACAAAATCTACTTCGTTTAGATTAGTTTTTATGTCTATGTCGAATCCCATATTTTTGAAAATATTTATGATTTTTTTCTAGTTTTGTGTCCGTTTTGTTTGTTACAAATTCTTAAAATTATGAGACCCTCGTCCCCGTAGAGCCCTGTATCTTTTCTATCGATTATATTACTTAGTTGGTGTAGCGAATATATACCTATGAGTTTGAAGGCCTGCACCGTCAAAGCTTCCCACTGTACTGTCAAATTCTTTGTTTATCCATGCATCTTCATTGTTGAATAGTAGCGATTTTCGGGAGTGTTTAATCATTTTTATCTCGTTTGTGCTTATTTTTATATGTTCTTGAGCTTAGGAGATGGCCTTATCTAGTATGGGTTCTGTTACAGAAGGGTAAAATTCTTTTATATCTACTTGTATAAATTATAAATTATGTATATTTTTGCCTTTTCACAAATAACGCCCACAAAAATAACCGTTAGAACAATGCAATAGACTACCCACAATGCAATAGACTACCCACAATGCATCACTAACCTGTATATATAAAATGTCGCGCAAAAAACACAACGCACATGGCCTGACGATTGCGTTTAACATGAAACAGGCTGTCGCCCTTGGGTGTTGACTTCAATTTATATATATATATATATATTCTGTGTAAGAAAAGTCTGGAATGGTTCGTGTACAGTGTCACAATAGTCTATTATCAGGAATAATCCCTGTACCCCTATTTATCAAAGAAAAGATTTTTAAAAGAAAATCCTTTTTAAAATAATTTAAGCATTTACTTTCAACTTTGAACAATATTTTTAGAACTAGTTTCGCTGTGGAGAGAAAATTGTCTGACATCTTTCAGGTTGATGGGTGGGATTTTTTGAAAAATGGAAATTGTAACTGTGGCACTTTGCTTTCATGAAAATCTGAAAATTCACAAAGGAATGGTTCAGTAGGCGTCGGAAGAATTGTTTTTAATGAATGTTGAATAAAGTATAGAAACTTCGTGGATCTCAAAGTGGTTCGCACGCCATTTTGAATTTGACATGACTGTTAACACTTTGAGTTGAGTTAAACACTTCGATGATCTTTATAATTGTAGAAATTTCGTGATATAGATTACAATTGATTGATTCGTTCAGGGAAGCTAAAATGAATGATAATGCTATTGTATGAATTTTATTTTATTCAAAAATCGGAGGCGTTGAAGGAACTTTTTTTCGTGTTAGTCGTTTTGCTGTTGGCTCAAAGGATTGGCAATATTCAACTTTTGAAATAATTTTCTTAAAGAATAAGAACGGGATTTAAAATTAACCAGTATTATAAGTTATCTGGTCTATTCATAGTCCGAAGCAGCGGGTACTGGAATTAGTGTTAACAGAGGCGACAGTAGTGTTCATTCTCTTCTCCAGGGCCATCTGAAAGGTCTCTGATTTGACGAGGATTAACTGCAAGGCTCAACAACAAAAATACTTATCAATTCTATCCCTACATTAAAAACACTGTTCAACGCGATTTTTGGTGCCAAGAAACAAAACACATTTTTTTAGCTAATCTGATTGTGCTGATTCCGAAAATAATCGTAGTTTTTCATGATTAGCTACCGTTTTTGCTGTACTGAAATTGCTTATTCTTGGAAAAAAGATCAATATTCTTGGAAAAAAGATCAATATTCTTGGAAAAAAGATCAATTTTCTTGGCTGATCACAAAATTTAGTTAATAAGCGTCATAGAAACATATCACTTTTCAGGTAGGCCTAGCAATTTATGTCATTTTGATTCAAAAAATTTAAATAGGAGTACCGAATTTTTCCAATTTATCGCCAAAATTCAAATTAACTGATAAACTTTATCAGTAATACACTTTAGTAAACCTGATAATTAAGGTGACATCAAAAAAATGAAACCCTAAAATCTTAATTCATAAATTTATCCCATCACTTTCACTGCGGAAGAAAACCAAACACATTGAGAGCATTTTGTTTTCACAGTTGGAAAGAAACTGCAACTAAAGACATCCCAATTAAATGCACCTATTTCATTGTACATTATACTGCTGAAGTATCAAAAAGGACTTAAATAACATTGAACATGACAATCAAGAAATAGAAATTTTTACCATAGTTCTTATGTTCACGAAGGTTTTATTTTTCCTGTTAGTTTATTAAATGATTTAATGAAAATACTTGTTCGTTTTGGTATATTCAATCTTGTTATTTTTAAAGACTTAGGTTTTGATTGTTATTGCGAAAACAGTATTTCTCAATAAACAGACCAATATTTGTTGGTTTAAATACGAATTGAGAGGTTTATACGATTTTGAGAAATATTGCCATCGGTCAATATCATATATACAGAAAATAAATGAAAAAAAATGACTTTTTTTCCCCAAACTGGGGCATTTCTGTACAGCAAAAAATGGTAGCCAAGAAACCAAGTAACTAAGAAAAAGTAAGGTCATTTTCAGATTCAGCCCCCCCCTCAAATTAGCTAAAAAAGATGTTTGGTATCTAGACACCATTTTAATTTTTTTTTTTTTTTTTTTTGATCAGTGTAATCATCTAACAAGGATAAACGTCTGTCTTTTTCGATAACATATTTTAGATGGATTTTGTAGCAAGCGTTCGAAATCGCGTGATGTGATATTCATTCCAAAATTGTATCTAAAATTTGATATGTCAATATTTCTAATTTGAATGTGAAATTTAGAATTATTGCTGGAATCGGATTTGGCAAGAAAGTCTAGAATCTGATCACGTAAAAAAGTTAAGGAAAAGAAAAACTTAGATGAAGATTTCATTCTTTCCCTCCCGTACCTCTACTAAGGTTGACTACTTAAAAAAAGAGGCGGGGGCGGAGGAAAGGACTATTGATCATCTAATCCCTGCTTTTTCTACTCTTGCACGAAATGGATTCAAAAATAGATATAATAAGACAGGATAATACCTTCATTGGAAGGTATACCAACATTATAACTTAACCCATACTGAAAAATGGTTTGAACATAAACCAACCAAAAATTCTAAAAGTTTATATATTTTTTTTACTAATTGTTCACCCAATAAAAGGCTTGTGAGCCACTCAAAGTAGAGATTTACTAATCGAGATTATTCTGTGCGTGGCGAGGAGTTAAGAATTTCAGTTTAAGAGGATATATAGGAAAGATATCGGTTAACCAAAGACTTAAAGAGGTTAAAATTTTAGTGATCAGGGAAGCATCATCTCGGGAGTTCTTGATTTCGTATCAATTTTGACACTGATCAGTGAGTGGTTTGAAGTACCCAAGGGAGGTAACACTTGAGCGGTGCATTTTTCAAGGTAGGATGTGAAGAAGAGGTCTATGAGTTTTACATGATGTCCTGTTGTGTCAGGAATACCAGTGGATTTATCCATAATATGGGTCAGTTCGTAAGTGATTGAGTAGTCATGACAGTATCTTTCTTCATTGGTTTTGAACTAACTACTGTTTTTAGACAAATATTGAAATCGCCACACGACCGATGTTCAAAGGATATTATCAATCTTCTCAGCTGTTTTGTCGATCAATTCATTTCCATCATCCCGTGGGGGGGGGGTTCACATAGAAACCCGTCCTTAATATAGGCACGGTTTCTATACCCATAGCGATTTCGTGGATTTTCTTTTACTATTGAGGGCGAACAGCCCGGGAGTGTGAATTCCTGAACCGGGATAGATAGATAGATAGATAGATAGATAGATAGATAGATAGATAGATAGATAGATAGATAGACTGAGATCAATTTTTGAAAGGCATATTAGTACAGGTTTGACCTTGTGAAGAAAGTTGGTTCGTAGGTCATTCACATTGGTAAAGGAGATGATGATCCTAGGGTTTCCTAGGTTTTTGTGGGTATAGCTTTGTTTCTTCTGTTTGATTTTGTTCTAGTCATGGTTTGATATCAGTGAAGAGTAGAAATACGTTTACACTGAGACTTCACTTATGCACACAGACAGCATTATATCAAACAGATATTGTCAAAAACGACATAAAAGAACATAAATGCTATCTTATCGATCGTAATGTCTGATAAATAAACATTTCAGCGGAAGAATTTCACCAACTCTTCGAATATAATGATATTGAGATAGAAATTACTAGATTATGAGATTTAAGACTAACCATTCGATAGAAGCAGAATTTTGATAAACGCTATTAAATAATTACAGAAATTTCATCGATATGCAAAATACAAAAATTGTGTTAATGAGTACTGTTCAAGCTTTGAAGAACTCTTTCAGTAACTTCATTTATCTTAGGTTTCGGGTGAAACATTGAAGAAATGATTATATCAAATTATAAATAATAATAAATAATAATTATTATAACAAATAATAAATCAAATGAAATAAACAACAACGATAAAACCAATAATAATGATAATAATGATAATAATATCATTCGACTATTACACACACCATGCACGTGAATATTTCATGAATTAAGTTAATATTTGAAAGAAAGTCGTATAATGTAATTAGCTGATTTTTTTCCTTTGAAGTAGTATGGCGATCAACTTAGTTTTTGTATGAAATCATTTAACCTTTTAAGATTGATCTATCACAATCCATTCATATCTTGGACTGATAGGAATTTATTATATGTTATACGACTATATTATACTATCAGGCTTCGCCCGCTCGCTATCTCTTCACAAACTAAGATATATTCACTACTTGAAATCTTTGAAACAAAAATTTTAAATCAAAATTTCATTCATAAATTGACTTGTTATAGTTAAGGAAAGTTTTACAAATAGATACCAACTTGTTGATGGCCAAGTAAAATGCAAATTTCACTTTTCTGCACTATATAAGACGATATTCCTAAACAGAACTATTTTTGATATGAAAATGAAAACAATACCCGAATAAAAGAACATTAATGAAGGACAATTAATTAATGAAATGAACTTTTTTAAAAAATCAATATACAAATAAGTTAAACCTGAAGAGTGATATTGCATAGAAGTAGATAATATATAATACAGATATTGAGATTTTTCATGTAAAGTAGAGGTAGTTGGGGGCTTGAATCTCAGAATTCGTGCGAGTAATCGATCTCCAATTTCGCCTTTATTCATATAGATTCCAAAACATAGGTTTTACTTAATTATGTTTGTCTAACTCTTCAAATGTTTAATGTATGACTAATTCTAATTTCTATCTTCCCATCTTTACACTATATTAATTTTATCTTATAAATTGTCCCCTGTTCTGTCACCCATGAAATAAAAATAACGGTTTGTACGGAAAACAAGGATCTACGTACATCAAATCGTCTTTAAATTAAGTGGCAATAGAAGAATTGTCGTTGAACTTTTAAAAGATAAGCTTAAACATTAAATCAATACTTAAATGCAACGATCAATTTTTGAGTCCTTTTGTAGTTGATTGATGCCTATCGCATCTGCTCTTCCCTAGCTATTGTGATGATGATGACCAAACCAAGAGTCATCGATAGGGCGGCTTTTAATTTAGTTTATAATAAAACGTACACTGCAATTTTGGATAAAAAAGGAAAATAATAGTTAATCCCCTTGAACCATGAAAGCAACGATAATGGCTAGTATAATGTATTAATATATATCTTTAAACTCGCATAATCTGGCAGTCCTGAATCTGATCTCAACGAAAATCATTCCCTGTGCCTAAATTTTCAAGGGCTTTTGAATGAGCTATGAATTATTGAAATGGAGCCAGTGGGAGCGGAGGTGTTGCTTGGACACACACATGCGCAAACACACACACATACACTGTACTTTATATATAAGATTATACATATATATTATAAACTGTTCAATTCAATCGGTAAAGCGAGCATTAATTCTCAACCCCTGACAATTCGTTTATTGACGTTACAGCTCAATGGCTGCATATTAGTGCGTGACAATGTGAAGCTGGGCTACAAATATATTATTATTATTATCATCATAATAATCATTATATTTCGATTTCTACTATAATCACAAGCCTGCGGGAAGACTTAAGGCAGGTAGTGGTGTGTTGTTATGGCTACATTTCATGATTTGTTTTCTAACTCCCATAACATCACTAGATTTACATGGACAAAGTTCTTCTCAGGGTATGTGCTGTACCTATCAAGACAAGTTTTGTATTTCTCTTAAGCTAGGGTTTCCAGGGATTTTCGCAATGTGTTGTTGTATTCCCCTTTTTATCATTCCAAGCGCACCTGATACTATTCTTGTTTTCAATTCCCACATTTTTTCTATGTCGATTTCCAGGTGGTCATTATACTTCGATTATTATTATTATTATTATTATTTGTGTATGTTATGTTTCCAGCTTGGTATCCTGTAGAGCCGGGTCCAAACTATGGTCCTTAGGCCATGTAGGAAAATTGTCATTTAATTGATAGTACTTTTCTTAGTATATGGGATGTTCGTAGTAGGGCGATCTTCTGGGCAACTTGTATGTTGATGTTCTTCTTCTTCCTATTATTATTATTATTATTATTATTATTATTACTGGCTTTGATTTATGTTGTATACACATTTGCTTTCGGATCCCAACCAGAGACCTAAGGTCAGAAATGGCTTCATAACATGTTTCACTAATCATTTTTGTAAAAAAAAAAAGAAACACCTAACATCACACACATTTTAGCCAGATAAAGCACTTCGTAATGTGTGATCTGTATTTGTGAGTACAATTTTTTGTATTTCTTTAAAGCGTGGGCTACCAGGAATCTCTTCAACGATTCTATCGGACTCTTTTCCAAACAATCCGAGGGCTCCAACTACAACAGAAATTATTGATATCCTCAGGTGACGTTTCAAGATCCTTGTATTTTGACAGTTGTTTGAAGATATTCGAAGTTACATTACAATTTGCAGGAATTGCCATGTCAAAAAGAGTTAACATTATTATCATCATTATTATTATCATTATTATAAACATGAAATTTTAGTGCGTAGACGTATTTAATTTAAAGATTGTAATTGACATCTTCCGGTCTGAGCATCCAAGAGTCTTAACAAAGAAATAGTGCCTTTTGATAAGGGTTTGAATCTGTATCACATTTATATTCGGGAAAACAATTCAGCTAGGTGTGCCTTATCCCTCTCAGCCACAAAAAACTTTGCTGCAAGGCTTATTCAGTCTTTAAAAAATATGAAAATCTGTTGTTAGGATCTTTTCAATCCCATATCTTCTAACATTTTCTCGTCAGCAATTTCTTAGGAATTATTTAATTTTTAGAATTTATAATCCAACATTATTGCTGATTATTGTAAAGCTATATTATTATTATTATTATTATTATTATTATTATTATTATTTACAAATATAGAAAATATTCAGACAACGATAGTTTTCAAATTGGCACAAATACTTAAAAGGCCTGCTGTCACTTGATCCTTAGCGATACCCGTTAGATCCGAGTGATGTGAAAACACATATTAACAATAATCTGAAGACGGGGAGAATACAAGGGAGATGACTTGAGTTTTAAGAACACTTGTTGTCACTTGAACTCATCTGAGAAACCAGCGGCCAAAAAGAGTATTTATTAAGCAAAAATAACGTTTATTTAAAATCTCAATTCATGAAGACAGAGAAGTTTAATATTGGAAGTATTTTATCTAAATAATGAATGCACTTTGACTTGACCGACAATAATGAATTTTATTTAGGAAAATAGAAAAAGGTATTTTGTTTGGTTCATCAAGTATTCTTCATTTATTGATCGTTCGTCGATACCAAGGAAGGAATTCGAAAAAATGCGCTTTCGAGTCCGTGAAGAGACGAACTCATCAAAGTGTCCAGTTTTCAGGATTCATTTGGATACTCAACTTGAAAGTATTTTCTTACAGTTGGGCAAAAACTTGTAATTGGAAGTAAAAGTGGCTCTTAATTGAGTCGCCTATCATATAGCGATGCATAGCAGGAGATCTTCTTAGACCTTTTCGTTAGGATAGTGAGTTCAAGCAATATTGTAACATATTTAGGTAAGTTTAGTAAAACTCTACAATAAGTTCAACGTTCTTCGGCATTTTCTGCTCTGGGATGAAAGAATTACCCATATGTCCCCATCCCCTGTTTTCATTTTAAATTTTACAGGGTTTGATGTGCAACCAGCGATCTCATAATGCGTGGGCGGTCAGTGATAATTCATTTTGAGCAAATGTGCGCATTCACAGGGACGAGGGGTTTAACATTTTGAAAGATCGTCTTCTAAGGACACGAGAGATCATGGCTCTCCACAACAGCCTTTCTCTTGTTGTTTTAAGTAACTTTTGATTCTTTACCACCCCGTTTGTTTTTGCTCCGCCGTATTCATCATTTTGATTTACATTATTCGGACTGTTATTCACATCTTCACTGCCATATTCACAACGTTTCGGCCGTTGTACGATCCGGCCTTCTTCAGGTGATTGGAATTTCGAACCGAACCCTTTATTTCGTCCACCGGGGTAGATTATTCTAGTTACACGTGCCATGTCTCTTTCGGATGTCTCAGTTACAAAAATCTACTTCGGCGGATGAAATAAAGGGTTCGGTTCGAAATTCCAATCACCTGAAAAAGGCCGGAGCGTACAACGACCGAAATGTTGAGAATATGGCAATGAAGATGAGGATAACATGTAAACAATCATAATAACTCATCTCAGAGATATAGACAGATAGACAGATACCATTATTATGTGTTTGAAAAATTTAAATTCCTTTTTCCAAAGTTTTTTGCTGTTCTATTTTTGTTTCTGACATGTTCTGTGAACGGTAGAACCAATTCAAGTCTCTTCATCTTTGAGAGAATTGTGCAATATTCACTGCCATATAAGGACATTAGATATCAGCACCAAATAGTGTAAGTATACAACTTTTCCTCTTGATCATTGCTGGGTTGATGAGGTCAAATAGATTTATTAAAAGAATACAATAAATTAGCTACCGTCTTTTAAAATCATTTTGATATTTCGCATTTATTCCCTTAGATAAAACTTTCTTGTGTGTGTGTGCCTGCCGAAAACTGGCCGAAGTGACGATCGGTCTCTGTTCTTTATTGAATGATATGAGAGTTTGAGACTGGAAAAAGAAGTTGGTTGATCAAAAGTTTCTGCTTTGAGCTAACAAATCCTTTGTCTTCATTTAGAAAAGGAAAAAGCAAATCAGATTTCAATCTATAACCAATAATGTCTTCTTCCCAACTTCAGTGATCGCTTTAATAGTCGGACAAAATAAAGTGCTGCTCGTGCGCGCGCACACACATACGCACACTCGTACAAACACACACACGCAGTCAGTTTATATCTATCTATCTATCTATCTATCTATCTATCTATCTATCTATCTATCAGTCTGTTCCTATCTATCTATCTATTAAGAAAATGGTAATATTGTAATAAAATCCAATGCATTTTAAACGCTTTAATGTTTTCTTATCACCAGAGAACTAATAATGAAATAAGAAATTCACTTATATTTAAGTTATCTTCGTTTACTTTTGAAAAAAAAAAAAACAACTAAAAATGTAACTTTTGAAATTTTCTATAAAGACCTTTCTGAAAAGTCTCGAACTTTATTCGTTGTATTAAATGAATCTCTCTTCCCCAACATGAGGGCTGACAGTAGCCGCGTTTTCTCCATCGGCATGTTGTTTACTAAACTTATCTTAGTATGGAATAAAGCAACAAGAACCGGGCACCAAGTGAGGTTCAATTTCATTATTTATAATTAAAAATCAACCAGATTAGGTTTCTAGCCATTAACATGTTGGAAGAGAAGGACTCTTCGACATGTTGCCTAGAATTATTGGCGCCACGATAAATTTATTTGATCGCAAAAACGACTTTTCACTATCTTAATTCAGTTGGCATTTCATTCAAGTTGTGTGAGAGGATAAATTTAAAATATCAAAACTTTACTCTGAAACACACGAAGCTTTTAAATTCATTTTAAAGCAAAATCATATTTTTATGTGAAATCAAGTCTTGGAATATTCTATTTCCATAAAGCATATTCTTTTTCTGAAACCTAAAAAAAATTAGTTTTAATAATTCCCAAAATTTTCAAAAAGTCAAATCTAAATCTTGACTAATATTGAAGGAAAAGCAATATTGCTAAAAGTATTTGAAATAATCAGAGAATATTTCAAGAACTTTAAATGTCTTTTTGAAGATCTATTTGAAGCTATAATGTGGCACAATTCAAATTTATATATATATATAAAGAAAGAGAAAGAACAAATGGAGTTACAAGTTTTTTAGTCTGTTTTGTCTGGCACGAGGTTAAAAGCTTCTCGAAGTATCTAGTGTATTCGTTTTCATACAAGAAACATTCGACATTCATTGATTGAAAAGTTACGGTTATTGTCAGTTGTAATTTCTAAAATCTTTTTTTCATTTTCAGGAAATTTAACTTTTTTCACGTTTGCTAACTGTTTTTTACTCTTTCTAGCATTGAGAGGAGTTTCCTTCGAAAACTTTTCTTTAAGGTAGCACAAAAAGACATCATCTTGATTATATCAATATTTTCTCGTCTAGTTACATTTTCTGCCCATTTTAGTTGTTGCTACGATTAGAAGTTGCCCATTAATCATAATGGTTAGCCGTTGAAATAATTGTCATTTTTAGACTTTGCTTAACTCCAGGATTAGTCATGGATTGAAAATTTTTCTCGGGAGAAATTTCATCTCATTTCTTTTTCATTGTAAAATTCAATTGAAAATATTTTTGCAACTTATTTTAATTGGCGAAAATTCGATGCAAATGATTGTTACCCACAATTTTTAAAAGTGTCAGAGAATCATAGAGAGACTGTCGTTGATTTGATAATATTGCCAGGTGTTAATCATGAGATGTATTTAGAGAATTTTATATCGTGACTGCATTAATCTTGTATCTTTGTCTGCCAATGGAGATTCTTAATGTGGTCAAAAATTAGGCGTTAAGTATATTTCTATTAAAACGAATTTATCAATTATTTAGACTCATACTTCAGGCACTGGATATTGAGTTACTTCTTATTTTATGTTTAAGAGAGGCGTTTCCTAATCTATCTATCTATATATATATCTATCTCAATCGGTTCATCTCTCTCTCTCTCTCATATATATATATATATATATATATATATATATATATATATATATATATATATATATATATATATATATATATATATCAGTCTGTTCATATCTATCTATCTATTAAGAAAATGGTAATGATGTAAAAAAATTCAATGCATTTTAAACGCTTTAATCTTTTCTTATCTTCATAGAACTAACAGGGAAATAAGAAATTCACTTATATTTAAGTCATCTTCGTTTACTTTTACAAAATTCAACTAAAAATGTAACTTTTGAAATTTTCCATAAAGATTTTACTGAAAAGTTTCGAACTTTATTCGTTCTTTTAAATGAACATAACGGCTGGTAGTAGTGACCCTATCTCCCCCACCCACATAAAAATGGTGTAAGTAACTCTATCGGGACTTTTGAGACACTCTGAAAAAAGGTAGAAAAGACAACATCCGAAGTAAAATATTGAATTGAAAGAAGAAAAAGTTGGTTGCTTCGTAATGGGTTTTTTTTTTTACTTAGCTTGGACACAATTGTAAGCAAGCTAGCCAGGATCGAACTCACTTCGCAAATGCCATGCTATGACCAGAATAGCTCGCTAACCATTACTCCCTGACTGAGGACTTTGGTTTGTGACAACTAGCGTTCTTTTTCATTTTTATTTAGCCACGATGAAAAATGAAACTTCGAAAACTAGATCCAAAGGTTTGTTCTACGTTTTCCTGTTTTTTATTGCTGTTGTCAAAACCCCTTCACAATATTAAATAATTGCTTCTATAATTAACCAATAATTAAAGGTATATTTAATTAAACATTTAAATATACACCTTTCGGAACGAGGCTATCGGTACGGAGTAAATTGACTTTCCTAGACACAATGACTTGAGACCCAGAGTTGAACATTGATGATCTGGTGACGGCAATGCAGGACCGAGCAGTGTGGAAAGGGATTGTTAATAGAGTTCCGACCAACCACAGGGAGGTCGTAGGATGATAATGATGATGTTAGATTTTATTATACTAATTAATATCTTCATAATAAAATTGGTATTAACTAACCAATGTTGGTACATTTTTTAGGATATACTTACATGTACATAATAAATAAACCATTTGATTTTTCACATTATAATATCTTATTTTATTACAAATATTCGCAGTAACTTATTGGGGATGTGAAATTTTATTACGCAAATCTCAAAGAAGAACGCTTAATTTGGTCGAAGACGTACATAAAAAGTCTTTTCTCAATAGTAATGTTTAGTGGTGAGCTGACAGTTGGGCTAGCGTGGTTGGGTCCTTCTCGGAAATAGTTCACTTATACTACAATAGAGGGAATTGGAGTAATAGTTAGGGTAATAATATAAGCAGAGTAATATTCGTTTCTATTCGATGATGATGTCAAGACGAATGTAGAGAGATATTATATGTTCGCGGACAAGGCATTGCTCATGGTTTAGAGCAGAACCAAATACAAGTAAATTCATGCAAGAAAATGTTCCTTCGTATTCTGCACTGCTGACTATTCCTACCTTGCCCCAACCATCCCAAAAATTCAAAGATACCAAATTAATCAAATGCCCCCAATCGCTCCTCCAGATATTAATCCAATAGACAACTTGTGGACCGTAATTTAAAAAAAAAATAACGAATGGAAAAATAAAGCAAATATGGAAAGCAATAAAAATTACTCCTGTTAATATTAAAGTTGAAATCGCAGAAATAAACGTTGATCACTATAGGAATATTTACATATATATTTTTAATATGTTAATGGTTTTATGTCAGATAATTGAACTGCAATGTAATTATTGTCTTCGTTAATTCGATTAATATTCAAGTTGAAAAACTAATCCCGTGAAATGTCGAGAAAGTGTTTTACAATCAATTTCTTTGCTCATTCGATAAACACCTTTGAGCAGTTTGTTTCATGCGATTCCTTAGTGCAACGAGTTGGACCCTAAATAGTTGCATCATTATTATGACCTTTACACGGACATTTATTTAACCGCTTCATGTACTTTTAAAATCGAACATACATTACTTAATGAAAGATACATTTTAGTAAATACGCTTTTCTGGCCGTAAATATGTCAGATTCTAACGAGGAATCTTACAACCAAACAGATAACATAGTGTGGATTTGTAGTTTTTAAACAAGATGGGAAGTAGATTTAAGCCCCAAAAGCTTCAGTTATTATTTAACAGGCTTAGTAAATCATGCTGTTTGCTTTGTTAGATAGGAATTAGTTTTATCACCAAAAGTCAACAGTCGAATCTTTTTAGACGACCACAGTTCTTGCACTGCAATTCATTCTTGCTGTCATTACTTTAGCCGGTGCCCGACGGCTATAAACGGAAACTTTAAGTTTTGCAGCATTTGCACCTTTTTACGTCGATCATATTTGTTTTTTTTCAAAAAGTTTCATATTTTTGCAGGTTGCTTAAACTTCTTTAGTAATCCTAATCTATTCCTGTGTATCGATTCATAAAACAAAGCAGAAGCAATCAGATTTGCAGTCAGAATTAATTGACGTAAGAGAGATAATCTTAGAGTTCATCCCTGAAAACTTATAATATTTTATCAGGAAGCTAAAGTTTTACGATAGAATAATAGAAAATGACATATCACCTATAGGAATATATCCGATTATATTATAAATATTTACAGGTTCAGTTCAACGCAAGGCAAAATGCAGCTAAACAGAAGATTATGCTGCACCGACAATAGGGGACACATGCTGCCTTTTACGTTTCAAATTTGTGGCGAAAACTGTTTATGTATTTTCATTTTCTTTTTAAAGTGACATAAAGATTGTATTTTAATGTAAAAGCAATTTAATAGCAATTTTTTGACCAGCACTCTATTTTTTTATAAAAATGTTTTCAAATTTTAGCATAAATACTTCACATGAAAAAGAAATTAAATGACGCGTATGTGTTCAACATTGGAAATGATAGAAAAGTTGAAGAATTAAATATTGTTCATGTTATGATTATTCGTTGGAACTTCCTTGTCGACAAGAGTTTCTTTTTAATAGAAACCTTTGAGATCATATCGAAAGTAAACGAACAAATGAAGCACGAAGCAATAAAAATGGATAAAATACAAAGAAGAAAGGAAATTGAAGAATCTTCAAACAGAAATCAGAATAAGAGAATTAGGAATAAGTTATCAATGAGTTTAAAAAATACATTCAAAGAACTGCGACACGAAGCAACAGAATAATTATTTCGAGCGTCCACGAATCGTTTAAAGCAATGGAAGTTGGCGGGAAATTTCAAACACGTATTTTTAAAATATTCTTTTCGCAGAGTTCAAGAAATTAAAACAAGTCGAAAAACTAACTGGAAATTATTTAAAACTGTTTTTTCCAAGGTTTGTAGTTTTGATTTTTATTGTGGCCAGAATAATAAAAAAAATTTATTGTGGCCAAAATAATAAAAAAACTCTCTCAGTTGTTACGCTTCGGTCTTCCGTTAGTGAAAACAGGAATTATTTCTGTGTTCATCATGAAAGGATTTTTTTTTCCTGTGGATTAATTTAAAAAGTCGGAAATGGAGGAAATACTTATTCCAAGATTTTTCCATGAAATTCTTTACGAATAGGAAGATTAGAAAATTTCAAAAAGCTTTTAGACTTTTGAAGAACGGTGAACTAGTTTAGTTCAATAAGTTTAATAAAGAAAAAATTCTTGAAAAAGGAAAAACAGCCGGAAGTAATCGGAATACATTATAATGAGTGAGCTCGGCCTCCCATGTCTATCAGCCGAATGTTTAAACGGTGGGATTATATATATATATATATATATATATATATATATATATATATATATATATATATATATAATGATGATGATGAAAGCGCTTTCATCATCATCATTATTTGCTCTTTTCTTACATTGAGCTCTCTTTGGATTTATATCCTATTTGGAATTATCCATACTAATTATCAAATAATATTTTATATATATATATATATATATATATATGTGTGTGTGTGTGTGTGTGTTTGCGCGAGAGAGAGAGAGAGAGAGAGAGAGGAGGGTGCGAAGTATAGAGGGAAAGTGAGTGTGAGAAAAGAGGGTGGAGAAAGGGCGAGAGGGAAGAAGAGATAGATGCCACAAGAGAGAAATAAAGACTGAGAGAGAGGGGGGGGAGAAAAATGGAAATATATATAGAGAAAGTGAAAGATTTTCATTTTCAGAAAAAGGTAATTGATAGAAATATATAAAAACAAGCAACAAAAAGTAAACGGAATGTAGGAGAAGCGGTTTTTGTTTTAAAAGATCAATCGATAAAATGGTTGGAATTTGAATTGGTGTGTAAAGTGTAACAAACCCACACATACACATAGACATACATACATGCGCAAACACATACGCATGCATACACACGCTTCGGCGGGATTTGGAATCATTTAGGAATCCCTTTTCTTTCATTTGAAGTAGAAAAATGAATGTTGGAAAAATGATATGACAGAGAAAATAATTTCACTGAAGTTTTTCCACAAAAGTTTCAAATGAGCCGGGGAGCTACTAAACAGGGCCAATGCTAAAAAGACGAAGAGTAACAGAAAGAAGAAGAAGAAGAAGAAGAAGAAGAAGAAGAAGAAGAAGAAGAAAGAGATGGTGGAATGAAAATTGACAGAAAAAAAACATTAAAAAAAACAAGAAAAAAAAAGAAAAAAATAATATTCAATAAAGAGAACTGATCTGTTATGTGACATCTGTCCTCCTTTAGGGCAGCGAATGTTGGACGGTCTCCTCAGAGATGAAGAAGGCGACGGACGTATGATTCTACAGAAGGATACTGAAGATATCATGGACCGAGCGTATGGGCAACGATGAGGATGTA